>OY282558.1:4443633-5043633 GCA_958295665.1 Tipula vernalis
AAGAAATGTTTAGAAATAATCGAGCAATCAAAATGAAAATTGTCACAGCAATTACAGGTTCCGAAACCTATTGATAGAGGTATCAACCATCGTAATCGGACCATTTTAGATTTTTGCCGCCCAAAAACTTGTGGGCTATAGCACAGTTAATTTTCAATAAAATTGAAGTTTCTAAGAAATGTTTAGAAATAATCGAGCAATCAAAATGAAAATTGTCACAGCAATCACAGGTCCCGAAATCTATTGATAGAGGTATCAACCATCGTAATCGGATGATTTTAGATTTTTGCCGCCCAAAAACTTGTGGGCTATAGCACAGTTAATTTTCAATAAAATTGAATTTTCTAAGAAATGTTTAGAAATAATCGAGCAATCAAAATGAAAATTGTCACAGCAATTACAGGTTCCGAAACCTATTGATAGAGGTACCAACCATCGTAATCGGACCATTTTAGATTTTTGCCGCCCAAAAACTTGTGGGCTATAGCACAGTTAATTTTCAATAAAATTGAATTTTCTAAGAAATGTTTAGAAATAATCGAGCAATCAAAATGAAAATTGTCACAGCAATTACAGGTTCCGAAACCTATTGATAGAGGTATCAACCATCGTAATCGGACCATTTTAGATTTTTGCCGCCCAAAAACTTGTGGGCTATAGCACAGTTAATTTTCAATAAAATTGAAGTTTCTAAGAAATGTTTAGAAATAATCGAGCAATCAAAATGAAAATTGTTACAGCAATTACAGGTTCCGAAACCTATTGATAGAGGTATCAACCATCGTAATCGGACCATTTTAGATTTTTGCCGCCCAAAAACTTGTGGGCTATAGCACAGTTAATTTTCAATAAAATTGAATTTTCTAAGAAATGTTTAGAAATAATCGAGCAATCAAAATGAAAATTGTCACAGCAATTACAGGTTCCGAAACCTATTGATAGAGGTATCAACCATCGTAATCGGACCATTTTAGATTTTTGCCGCCCAAAAACTTGTGGGCTATAGCACAGTTAATTTTCAATAAAATTGAAGTTTCTAAGAAATGTTTAGAAATAATCGAGCAATCAAAATGAAAATTGTCACAGCAATTACAGGTTCCGAAACCTATTGATAGAGGTACCAACCATCGTAATCGGACCATTTTAGATTTTTGCCGCCCAAAAACTTGTGGGCTATAGCACAGTTAATTTTCAATAAAATTGAATTTTCTAAGAAATGTTTAGAAATAATCGAGCAATCAAAATGAAAATTGTCACAGCAATTACAGGTTCCGAAACCTATTGATAGAGGTATCAACCATCGTAATCGGACCATTTTAGATTTTTGCCGCCCAAAAACTTGTGGGCTATAGCACAGTTAATTTTCAATAAAATTGAAGTTTCTAAGAAATGTTTAGAAATAATCGAGCAATCAAAATGAAAATTGTCACAGCAATTACAGGTTCCGAAACCTATTGATAGAGGTACCAACCATCGTAATCGGACCATTTTAGATTTTTGCCGCCCAAAAACTTGTGGGCTATAGCACAGTTAATTTTCAATAAAATTGAAGTTTCTAAGAAATGTTTAGAAATAATCGAGCAATCAAAATGAAAATTGTCACAGCAATTACAGGTTCCGAAACCTATTGATAGAGGTACCAACCATCGTAATCGGACCATTTTAGATTTTTGCCGCCCAAAAACTTGTGGGCTATAGCACAGTTAATTTTCAATAAAATTGAATTTTCTAAGAAATGTTTAGAAATAATCGAGCAATCAAAATGAAAATTGTCACAGCAATTACAGGTTCCGAAACCTATTGATAGAGGTATCAACCATCGTAATCGGACCATTTTAGATTTTTGCCGCCCAAAAACTTGTGGGCTATAGCACAGTTAATTTTCAATAAAATTGAAGTTTCTAAGAAATGTTTAGAAATAATCGAGCAATCATAATGAAAATTGTCACAGCAATTACAGGTTCCGAAACCTATTGATAGAGGTATCAACCATCGTAATCGGACCATTTTAGATTTTTGCCGCCCAAAAACTTGTGGGCTATAGCACAGTTAATTTTCAATAAAATTGAAGTTTCTAAGAAATGTTTAGAAATAATCGAGCAATCAAAATGAAAATTGTCACAGCAATTACAGGTTCCGAAACCTATTGATAGAGGTATCAACCATCGTAATCGGACCATTTTAGATTTTTGCCGCCCAAAAACTTGTGGGCTATAGCACAGTTAATTTTCAATAAAATTGAAGTTTCTAAGAAATGTTTAGAAATAATCGAGCAATCATAATGAAAATTGTCACAGCAATTACAGGTTCCGAAACCTATTGATAGAGGTATCAACCATCGTAATCGGACCATTTTAGATTTTTGCCGCCCAAAAACTTGTGGGCTATAGCACAGTTAATTTTCAATAAAATTGAAGTTTCTAAGAAATGTTTAGAAATAATCGAGCAATCAAAATGAAAATTGTCACAGCAATTACAGGTTCCGAAACCTATTGATAGAGGTATCAACCATCGTAATCGGACCATTTTAGATTTTTGCCGCCCAAAAACTTGTGGGCTATAGCACAGTTAATTTTCAATAAAATTGAAGTTTCTAAGAAATGTTTAGAAATAATCGAGCAATCAAAATGAAAATTGTCACAGCAATTACAGGTTCCGAAACCTATTGATAGAGGTACCAACCATCGTAATCGGACCATTTTAGATTTTTGCCGCCCAAAAACTTGTGGGCTATAGCATAGTTAATTTTCAATAAAATTGAATTTGCTAAGAAATGTTTAGAAATAATCGAGCAATCAAAATGAAAATTGTCACAGCAATCACAGGTCCCGAAATCTATTGATAGAGGTATCAACCATCGTAATCGGATGATTTTAGATTTTTGCCGCCCAAAAACTTGTGGGCTATAGCACAGTTAATTTTCAATAAAATTGAATTTTCTAAGAAATGTTTAGAAATAATCGAGCAATCAAAATGAAAATTGTCACAGCAATTACAGGTTCCGAAGCCTATTGATAGAGGTACAAACCATCGTAATCGGACCATTTTAGATTTTTGCCGCCCAAAAACTTGTGGGCTATAGCACAGTTAATTTTCAATAAAATTGAAGTTTCTAAGAAATGTTTAGAAATAATCGAGCAATCAAAATGAAAATTGTCACAGCAATTACAGGTTCCGAAACCTATTGATAGAGGTACCAACCATCGTAATCGGACCATTTTAGATTTTTGCCGCCCAAAAACTTGTGGGCTATAGCACAGTTAATTTTCAATAAAATTGAAGTTTCTAAGAAATGTTTAGAAATAATCGAGCAATCAAAATGAAAATTGTCACAGCAATTACAGGTTCCGAAACCTATTGATAGAGGTATCAACCATCGTAATCGGACCATTTTAGATTTTTGCCGCCCAAAAACTTGTGGGCTATAGCACAGTTAATTTTCAATAAAATTGAAGTTTCTAAGAAATGTTTAGAAATAATCGAGCAATCAAAATGAAAATTGTCACAGCAATTACAGGTTCCGAAACCTATTGATAGAGGTACCAACCATCGTAATCGGACCATTTTAGATTTTTGCCGCCCAAAAACTTGTGGGCTATAGCACAGTTAATTTTCAATAAAATTGAATTTTCTAAGAAATGTTTAGAAATAATCGAGCAATCAAAATGAAAATTGTCACAGCAATTACAGGTTCCGAAGCCTATTGATAGAGGTACCAACCATCGTAATCGGACCATTTTAGATTTTTGCCGCCCAAAAACTTGTGGGCTATAGCACAGTTAATTTTCAATAAAATTGAAGTTTCTAAGAAATGTTTAGAAATAATCGAGCAATCAAAATGAAAATTGTCACAGCAATTACAGGTTCCGAAACCTATTGATAGAGGTACCAACCATCGTAATCGGACCATTTTAGATTTTTGCCGCCCAAAAACTTGTGGGCTATAGCACAGTTAATTTTCAATAAAATTGAATTTTCTAAGAAATGTTTAGAAATAATCGAGCAATCAAAATGAAAATTGTCACAGCAATTACAGGTCCCGAAACCTATTGATAGAGGTATCAACCATCGTAATCGGACGATTTTAGATTTTTGCCGCCCAAAAACTTGTGGGCTATAGCACAGTTAATTTTCAATAAAATTGAATTTTCTAAGAAATGTTTAGAAATAATCGAGCAATCAAAATGAAAATTGTCACAGCAATTACAGGTCCCGAAACCTATTGATAGAGGTATCAACCATCGTAATCGGACGATTTTAGATTTTTGCCGCCCAAAAACTTGTGGGCTATAGCACAGTTAATTTTCAATAAAATTGAATTTTCTAAGAAATGTTTAGAAATAATCGAGCAATCAAAATGAAAATTGTCACAGCAATTACAGGTCCCGAAACCTATTGATAGAGGTACCAACCATCGTAATCGGACGATTTTAGATTTTTGCCGCCCAAAAACTTGTGGGCTATAGCACAGTTAATTTTCAATAAAATTGAATTTTCTAAGAAATGTTTAGAAATAATCGAGCAATCAAAATGAAAATTGTCACAGCAATTACAGGTTCCGAAACCTATTGATAGAGGTACCAACCATCGTAATCGGACCATTTTAGTTTTTTGCCGCCCAAAAACTTGTGGGCTATAGCACAGTTAATTTTCAATAAAATTGAAGTTTCTAAGAAATGTTTAGAAATAATCGAGCAATCAAAATGAAAATTGTCACAGCAATTACAGGTTCCGAAACCTATTGATAGAGGTATCAACCATCGTAATCGGACCATTTTAGATTTTTGCCGCCCAAAAACTTGTGGGCTATAGCACAGTTAATTTTCAATAAAATTGAAGTTTCTAAGAAATGTTTAGAAATAATCGAGCAATCAAAATGAAAATTGTCACAGCAATTACAGGTTCCGAAACCTATTGATAGAGGTATCAACCATCGTAATCGGACCATTTTAGATTTTTGCCGCCCAAAAACTTGTGGGCTATAGCACAGTTAATTTTCAATAAAATTGAAGTTTCTAAGAAATGTTTAGAAATAATCGAGCAATCAAAATGAAAATTGTCACAGCAATTACAGGTTCCGAAACCTATTGATAGAGGTATCAACCATCGTAATCGGACCATTTTAGATTTTTGCCGCCCAAAAACTTGTGGGCTATAGCACAGTTAATTTTCAATAAAATTGAAGTTTCTAAGAAATGTTTAGAAATAATCGAGCAATCAAAATGAAAATTGTCACAGCAATTACAGGTTCCGAAACCTATTGATAGAGGTACCAACCATCGTAATCGGACCATTTTAGATTTTTGCCGCCCAAAAACTTGTGGGCTATAGCACAGTTAATTTTCAATAAAATTGAATTTTCTAAGAAATGTTTAGAAATAATCGAGCAATCAAAATGAAAATTGTCACAGCAATTACAGGTTCCGAAACCTATTGATAGAGGTATCAACCATCGTAATCGGACCATTTTAGATTTTTGCCGCCCAAAAACTTGTGGGCTATAGCATAGTTAATTTTCAATAAAATTGAATTTGCTAAGAAATGTTTAGAAATAATCGAGCAATCAAAATAAAAATTGTCACAGCAATCACAGGTCCCGAAATCTATTGATAGAGGTATCAACCATCGTAATCGGATGATTTTAGATTTTTGCCGCCCAAAAACTTGTGGGCTATAGCACAGTTAATTTTCAATAAAATTGAATTTTCTAAGAAATGTTTAGAAATAATCGAGCAATCAAAATGAAAATTGTCACAGCAATTACAGGTTCCGAAGCCTATTGATAGAGGTACAAACCATCGTAATCGGACCATTTTAGATTTTTGCCGCCCAAAAACTTGTGGGCTATAGCACAGTTAATTTTCAATAAAATTGAAGTTTCTAAGAAATGTTTAGAAATAATCGAGCAATCAAAATGAAAATTGTCACAGCAATTACAGGTTCCGAAACCTATTGATAGAGGTACCAACCATCGTAATCGGACCATTTTAGATTTTTGCCGCCCAAAAACTTGTGGGCTATAGCACAGTTAATTTTCAATAAAATTGAAGTTTCTAAGAAATGTTTAGAAATAATCGAGCAATCAAAATGAAAATTGTCACAGCAATTACAGGTTCCGAAACCTATTGATAGAGGTATCAACCATCGTAATCGGACCATTTTAGATTTTTGCCGCCCAAAAACTTGTGGGCTATAGCACAGTTAATTTTCAATAAAATTGAAGTTTCTAAGAAATGTTTAGAAATAATCGAGCAATCAAAATGAAAATTGTCACAGCAATTACAGGTTCCGAAACCTATTGATAGAGGTACCAACCATCGTAATCGGACCATTTTAGATTTTTGCCGCCCAAAAACTTGTGGGCTATAGCACAGTTAATTTTCAATAAAATTGAATTTTCTAAGAAATGTTTAGAAATAATCGAGCAATCAAAATGAAAATTGTCACAGCAATTACAGGTTCCGAAGCCTATTGATAGAGGTACCAACCATCGTAATCGGACCATTTTAGATTTTTGCCGCCCAAAAACTTGTGGGCTATAGCACAGTTAATTTTCAATAAAATTGAAGTTTCTAAGAAATGTTTAGAAATAATCGAGCAATCAAAATGAAAATTGTCACAGCAATTACAGGTTCCGAAACCTATTGATAGAGGTACCAACCATCGTAATCGGACCATTTTAGATTTTTGCCGCCCAAAAACTTGTGGGCTATAGCACAGTTAATTTTCAATAAAATTGAAGTTTCTAAGAAATGTTTAGAAATAATCGAGCAATCAAAATGAAAATTGTCACAGCAATTACAGGTTCCGAAACCTATTGATAGAGGTATCAACCATCGTAATCGGACCATTTTAGATTTTTGCCGCCCAAAAACTTGTGGGCTATAGCACAGTTAATTTTCAATAAAATTGAAGTTTCTAAGAAATGTTTAGAAATAATCGAGCAATCAAAATGAAAATTGTCACAGCAATTACAGGTTCCGAAACCTATTGATAGAGGTATCAACCATCGTAATCGGACCATTTTAGATTTTTGCCGCCCAAAAACTTGTGGGCTATAGCACAGTTAATTTTCAATAAAATTGAAGTTTCTAAGAAATGTTTAGAAATAATCGAGCAATCAAAATGAAAATTGTCACAGCAATTACAGGTTCCGAAACCTATTGATAGAGGTATCAACCATCGTAATCGGACCATTTTAGATTTTTGCCGCCCAAAAACTTGTGGGCTATAGCACAGTTAATTTTCAATAAAATTGAAGTTTCTAAGAAATGTTTAGAAATAATCGAGCAATCAAAATGAAAATTGTCACAGCAATTACAGGTTCCGAAACCTATTGATAGAGGTATCAACCATCGTAATCGGACCATTTTAGATTTTTGCCGCCCAAAAAACTTGTGGGCTATAGCACAGTTAATTTTCAATAAAATTGAAGTTTCTAAGAAATGTTTAGAAATAATCGAGCAATCAAAATGAAAATTGTCACAGCAATTACAGGTTCCGAAACCTATTGATAGAGGTATCAACCATCGTAATCGGACCATTTTAGATTTTTGCCGCCCAAAAACTTGTGGGCTATAGCACAGTTAATTTTCAATAAAATTGAAGTTTCTAAGAAATGTTTAGAAATAATCGAGCAATCAAAATGAAAATTGTCACAGCAATTACAGGTTCCGAAACCTATTGATAGAGGTACCAACCATCGTAATCGGACCATTTTAGATTTTTGCCGCCCAAAAACTTGTGGGCTATAGCACAGTTAATTTTCAATAAAATTGAATTTTCTAAGAAATGTTTAGAAATAATCGAGCAATCAAAATGAAAATTGTCACAGCAATTACAGGTTCCGAAACCTATTGATAGAGGTATCAACCATCGTAATCGGACCATTTTAGATTTTTGCCGCCCAAAAACTTGTGGGCTATAGCATAGTTAATTTTCAATAAAATTGAATTTGCTAAGAAATGTTTAGAAATAATCGAGCAATCAAAATAAAAATTGTCACAGCAATCACAGGTCCCGAAATCTATTGATAGAGGTATCAACCATCGTAATCGGATGATTTTAGATTTTTGCCGCCCAAAAACTTGTGGGCTATAGCACAGTTAATTTTCAATAAAATTGAATTTTCTAAGAAATGTTTAGAAATAATCGAGCAATCAAAATGAAAATTGTCACAGCAATTACAGGTTCCGAAGCCTATTGATAGAGGTACAAACCATCGTAATCGGACCATTTTAGATTTTTGCCGCCCAAAAACTTGTGGGCTATAGCACAGTTAATTTTCAATAAAATTGAAGTTTCTAAGAAATGTTTAGAAATAATCGAGCAATCAAAATGAAAATTGTCACAGCAATTACAGGTTCCGAAACCTATTGATAGAGGTACCAACCATCGTAATCGGACCATTTTAGATTTTTGCCGCCCAAAAACTTGTGGGCTATAGCACAGTTAATTTTCAATAAAATTGAAGTTTCTAAGAAATGTTTAGAAATAATCGAGCAATCAAAATGAAAATTGTCACAGCAATTACAGGTTCCGAAACCTATTGATAGAGGTATCAACCATCGTAATCGGACCATTTTAGATTTTTGCCGCCCAAAAACTTGTGGGCTATAGCACAGTTAATTTTCAATAAAATTGAAGTTTCTAAGAAATGTTTAGAAATAATCGAGCAATCAAAATGAAAATTGTCACAGCAATTACAGGTTCCGAAACCTATTGATAGAGGTACCAACCATCGTAATCGGACCATTTTAGATTTTTGCCGCCCAAAAACTTGTGGGCTATAGCACAGTTAATTTTCAATAAAATTGAATTTTCTAAGAAATGTTTAGAAATAATCGAGCAATCAAAATGAAAATTGTCACAGCAATTACAGGTTCCGAAGCCTATTGATAGAGGTACCAACCATCGTAATCGGACCATTTTAGATTTTTGCCGCCCAAAAACTTGTGGGCTATAGCACAGTTAATTTTCAATAAAATTGAAGTTTCTAAGAAATGTTTAGAAATAATCGAGCAATCAAAATGAAAATTGTCACAGCAATTACAGGTTCCGAAACCTATTGATAGAGGTACCAACCATCGTAATCGGACCATTTTAGATTTTTGCCGCCCAAAAACTTGTGGGCTATAGCACAGTTAATTTTCAATAAAATTGAATTTTCTAAGAAATGTTTAGAAATAATCGAGCAATCAAAATGAAAATTGTCACAGCAATTACAGGTCCCGAAACCTATTGATAGAGGTATCAACCATCGTAATCGGACGATTTTAGATTTTTGCCGCCCAAAAACTTGTGGGCTATAGCACAGTTAATTTTCAATAAAATTGAATTTTCTAAGAAATGTTTAGAAATAATCGAGCAATCAAAATGAAAATTGTCACAGCAATTACAGGTCCCGAAACCTATTGATAGAGGTATCAACCATCGTAATCGGACGATTTTAGATTTTTGCCGCCCAAAAACTTGTGGGCTATAGCACAGTTAATTTTCAATAAAATTGAATTTTCTAAGAAATGTTTAGAAATAATCGAGCAATCAAAATGAAAATTGTCACAGCAATTACAGGTCCCGAAACCTATTGATAGAGGTACCAACCATCGTAATCGGACGATTTTAGATTTTTGCCGCCCAAAAACTTGTGGGCTATAGCACAGTTAATTTTCAATAAAATTGAATTTTCTAAGAAATGTTTAGAAATAATCGAGCAATCAAAATGAAAATTGTCACAGCAATTACAGGTTCCGAAACCTATTGATAGAGGTACCAACCATCGTAATCGGACCATTTTAGTTTTTTGCCGCCCAAAAACTTGTGGGCTATAGCACAGTTAATTTTCAATAAAATTGAAGTTTCTAAGAAATGTTTAGAAATAATCGAGCAATCAAAATGAAAATTGTCACAGCAATTACAGGTTCCGAAACCTATTGATAGAGGTATCAACCATCGTAATCGGACCATTTTAGATTTTTGCCGCCCAAAAACTTGTGGGCTATAGCACAGTTAATTTTCAATAAAATTGAATTTACTAAGAAATGTTTAGAAATAATCGAGCAATCAAAATGAAAATTGTCACAGCAATTACAGGTCCCGAAACCTATTGATAGAGGTATCAACCATCGTAATCGGATGATTTTAGATTTTTGCCGCCCAAAAACTTGTGGGCTATAGCACAGTTAATTTTCAATAAAATTGAAGTTTCTAAGAAATGTTTAGAAATAATCGAGCAATCAAAATGAAAATTGTTACAGCAATTACAGGTTCCGAAACCTATTGATAGAGGTATCAACCATCGTAATCGGACCATTTTAGATTTTTGCCGCCCAAAAACTTGTGGGCTATAGCACAGTTAATTTTCAATAAAATTGAATTTTCTAAGAAATGTTTAGAAATAATCGAGCAATCAAAATGAAAATTGTCACAGCAATTACAGGTTCCGAAACCTATTGATAGAGGTATCAACCATCGTAATCGGACCATTTTAGATTTTTGCCGCCCAAAAACTTGTGGGCTATAGCACAGTTAATTTTCAATAAAATTGAAGTTTCTAAGAAATGTTTAGAAATAATCGAGCAATCAAAATGAAAATTGTCACAGCAATCACAGGTCCCGAAATCTATTGATAGAGGTATCAACCATCGTAATCGGATGATTTTAGATTTTTGCCGCCCAAAAACTTGTGGGCTATAGCACAGTTAATTTTCAATAAAATTGAATTTTCTAAGAAATGTTTAGAAATAATCGAGCAATCAAAATGAAAATTGTCACAGCAATTACAGGTTCCGAAACCTATTGATAGAGGTACCAACCATCGTAATCGGACCATTTTAGATTTTTGCCGCCCAAAAACTTGTGGGCTATAGCACAGTTAATTTTCAATAAAATTGAAGTTTCTAAGAAATGTTTAGAAATAATCGAGCAATCAAAATGAAAATTGTCACAGCAATTACAGGTTCCGAAACCTATTGATAGAGGTACCAACCATCGTAATCGGACCATTTTAGATTTTTGCCGCCCAAAAACTTGTGGGCTATAGCACAGTTAATTTTCAATAAAATTGAATTTTCTAAGAAATGTTTAGAAATAATCGAGCAATCAAAATGAAAATTGTCACAGCAATTACAGGTTCCGAAACCTATTGATAGAGGTATCAACCATCGTAATCGGACCATTTTAGATTTTTGCCGCCCAAAAACTTGTGGGCTATAGCACAGTTAATTTTCAATAAAATTGAAGTTTCTAAGAAATGTTTAGAAATAATCGAGCAATCAAAATGAAAATTGTCACAGCAATCACAGGTCCCGAAATCTATTGATAGAGGTATCAACCATCGTAATCGGATGATTTTAGATTTTTGCCGCCCAAAAACTTGTGGGCTATAGCACAGTTAATTTTCAATAAAATTGAATTTTCTAAGAAATGTTTAGAAATAATCGAGCAATCAAAATGAAAATTGTCACAGCAATTACAGGTTCCGAAACCTATTGATAGAGGTACCAACCATCGTAATCGGACCATTTTAGATTTTTGCCGCCCAAAAACTTGTGGGCTATAGCACAGTTAATTTTCAATAAAATTGAATTTTCTAAGAAATGTTTAGAAATAATCGAGCAATCAAAATGAAAATTGTCACAGCAATTACAGGTTCCGAAACCTATTGATAGAGGTATCAACCATCGTAATCGGACCATTTTAGATTTTTGCCGCCCAAAAACTTGTGGGCTATAGCACAGTTAATTTTCAATAAAATTGAAGTTTCTAAGAAATGTTTAGAAATAATCGAGCAATCATAATGAAAATTGTCACAGCAATTACAGGTTCCGAAACCTATTGATAGAGGTATCAACCATCGTAATCGGACCATTTTAGATTTTTGCCGCCCAAAAACTTGTGGGCTATAGCACAGTTAATTTTCAATAAAATTGAAGTTTCTAAGAAATGTTTAGAAATAATCGAGCAATCAAAATGAAAATTGTCACAGCAATTACAGGTTCCGAAACCTATTGATAGAGGTATCAACCATCGTAATCGGACCATTTTAGATTTTTGCCGCCCAAAAACTTGTGGGCTATAGCACAGTTAATTTTCAATAAAATTGAAGTTTCTAAGAAATGTTTAGAAATAATCGAGCAATCAAAATGAAAATTGTCACAGCAATTACAGGTTCCGAAACCTATTGATAGAGGTATCAACCATCGTAATCGGACCATTTTAGATATTTGCCGCCCAAAAACTTGTGGGCTATAGCACAGTTAATTTTCAATAAAATTGAAGTTTCTAAGAAATGTTTAGAAATAATCGAGCAATCAAAATGAAAATTGTCACAGCAATTACAGGTTCCGAAACCTATTGATAGAGGTATCAACCATCGTAATCGGACCATTTTAGATTTTTGCCGCCCAAAAACTTGTGGGCTATAGCACAGTTAATTTTCAATAAAATTGAAGTTTCTAAGAAATGTTTAGAAATAATCGAGCAATCAAAATGAAAATTGTCACAGCAATTACAGGTTCCGAAACCTATTGATAGAGGTATTAACCATCGTAATCGGACCATTTTAGATTTTTGCCGCCCAAAAACTTGTGGGCTATAGCACAGTTAATTTTCAATAAAATTGAAGTTTCTAAGAAATGTTTAAAAATAATCGAGCAATCAAAATGAAAATTGTCACAGCAATTACAGGTCCCGAAACCTATTGATAGAGGTATCAACCATCGTAATCGGACCATTTTAGATTTTTGCCGCCCAAAAACTTGTGGGCTATAGCACAGTTAATTTTCAATAAAATTGAAGTTTCTAAGAAATGTTTAGAAATAATCGAGCAATCAAAATGAAAATTGTCACAGCAATTACAGGTTCCGAAACCTATTGATAGAGGTATCAACCATCGTAATCGGACCATTTTAGATTTTTGCCGCCCAAAAACTTGTGGGCTATAGCACAGTTAATTTTCAATAAAATTGAAGTTTCTATGAAATGTTTAAAAATAATCGAGCAATCAAAATGAAAATTGTCACAGCAATTACAGGTCCCGAAACCTATTGATAGAGGTATCAACCATCGTAATCGGACCATTTTAGATTTTTGCCGCCCAAAAACTTGTGGGCTATAGCACAGTTAAATTTCAATAAAATTGAAGTTTCTAAGAAATGTTTAGAAATAATCGAGCAATCAAAATGAAAATTGTCACAGCAATTACAGGTTCCGAAACCTATTGATAGAGGTATCAACCATCGTAATCGGACCATTTTAGATTTTTGCCGCCCAAAAACTTGTGGGCTATAGCACAGTTAATTTTCAATAAAATTGAAGTTTCTAAGAAATGTTTAGAAATAATCGAGCAATCAAAATGAAAATTGTCACAGCAATTACAGGTTCCGAAACCTATTGATAGAGGTATCAACCATCGTAATCGGACCATTTTAGATTTTTGCCGCCCAAAAACTTGTGGGCTATAGCACAGTTAATTTTCAATAAAATTTAAGTTTCTAAGAAATGTTTAGAAATAATCGAGCAATCAAAATGAAAATTGTCACAGCAATTACAGGTTCCGAAACCTATTGATAGAGGTATCAACCATCGTAATCGGACCATTTTAGATTTTTGCCGCCCAAAAACTTGTGGGCTATAGCACAGTTAATTTTCAATAAAATTGAAGTTTCTAAGAAATGTTTAAAAATAATCGAGCAATCAAAATGAAAATTGTCACAGCAATTACAGGTCCCGAAACCTATTGATAGAGGTATCAACCATCGTAATCGGACCATTTTAGATTTTTGCCGCCCAAAAACTTGTGGGCTATAGCACAGTTAAATTTCAATAAAATTGAAGTTTCTAAGAAATGTTTAGAAATAATCGAGCAATCAAAATGAAAATTGTCACAGCAATTACAGGTTCCGAAACCTATTGATAGAGGTATCAACCATCGTAATCGGACCATTTTAGATTTTTGCCGCCCAAAAACTTGTGGGCTATAGCACAGTTAATTTTCAATAAAATTGAAGTTTCTAAGAAATGTTTAGAAATAATCGAGCAATCAAAATGAAAATTGTCACAGCAATTACAGGTTCCGAAACCTATTGATAGAGGTATCAACCATCGTAATCGGACCATTTTAGATTTTTGCCGCCCAAAAACTTGTGGGCTATAGCACAGTTAATTTTCAATAAAATTGAAGTTTCTAAGAAATGTTTAGAAATAATCGAGCAATCAAAATGAAAATTGTCACAGCAATTACAGGTTCCGAAACCTATTGATAGAGGTATCAACCATCGTAATCGGACCATTTTAGATTTTTGCCGCCCAAAAACTTGTGGGCTATAGCACAGTTAATTTTCAATAAAATTGAAGTTTATAAGAAATGTTTAGAAATAATCGAGCAATCAAAATGAAAATTGTTACAGCAATTACAGGTTCCGAAACCTATTGATAGAGGTATCAACCATCGTAATCGGACCATTTTAGATTTTTGCCGCCCAAAAACTTGTGGGCTATAGCACAGTTAATTTTCAATAAAATTGAAGTTTCTAAGAAATGTTTAAAAATAATCGAGCAATCAAAATGAAAATTGTCACAGCAATTACAGGTCCCGAAACCTATTGATAGAGGTATCAACCATCGTAATCGGACCATTTTAGATTTTTGCCGCCCAAAAACTTGTGGGCTATAGCACAGTTAAATTTCAATAAAATTGAAGTTTCTAAGAAATGTTTAGAAATAATCGAGCAATCAAAATGAAAATTGTCACAGCAATTACAGGTTCCGAAACCTATTGATAGAGGTATCAACCATCGTAATCGGACCATTTTAGATTTTTGCCGCCCAAAAACTTGTGGGCTATAGCACAGTTAAATTTCAATAAAATTGAAGTTTCTAAGAAATGTTTAGAAATAATCGAGCAATCAAAATGAAAATTGTCACAGCAATTACAGGTTCCGAAACCTATTGATAGAGGTATCAACCATCGTAATCGGACCATTTTAGATTTTTGCCGCCCAAAAACTTGTGGGCTATAGCACAGTTAATTTTCAATAAAATTGAAGTTTCTAAGAAATGTTTAGAAATAATCGAGCAATCAAAATGAAAATTGTCACAGCAATTACAGGTTCCGAAACCTATTGATAGAGGTATCAACCATCGTAATCGGACCATTTTAGATTTTTGCCGCCCAAAAAACTTGTGGGCTATAGCACAGTTAATTTTCAATAAAATTGAAGTTTCTAAGAAATGTTTAAAAATAATCGAGCAATCAAAATGAAAATTGTCACAGCAATTACAGGTCCCGAAACCTATTGATAGAGGTATCAACCATCGTAATCGGACCATTTTAGATTTTTGCCGCCCAAAAACTTGTGGGCTATAGCACAGTTAAATTTCAATAAAATTGAAGTTTCTAAGAAATGTTTAGAAATAATCGAGCAATCAAAATGAAAATTGTCACAGCAATTACAGGTTCCGAAACCTATTGATAGAGGTATCAACCATCGTAATCGGACCATTTTAGATTTTTGCCGCCCAAAAACTTGTGGGCTATAGCACAGTTAAATTTCAATAAAATTGAAGTTTCTAAGAAATGTTTAGAAATAATCGAGCAATCAAAATGAAAATTGTCACAGCAATTACAGGTTCCGAAACCTATTGATAGAGGTATCAACCATCGTAATCGGACCATTTTAGATTTTTGCCGCCCAAAAACTTGTGGGCTATAGCACAGTTAATTTTCAATAAAATTGAAGTTTCTAAGAAATGTTTAGAAATAATCGAGCAATCAAAATGAAAATTGTCACAGCAATTACAGGTTCCGAAACCTATTGATAGAGGTATCAACCATCGTAATCGGACCATTTTAGATTTTTGCCGCCCAAAAACTTGTGGGCTATAGCACAGTTAATTTTCAATAAAATTGAAGTTTCTAAGAAATGTTTAGAAATAATCGAGCAATCAAAATGAAAATTGTTACAGCAATTACAGGTTCCGAAACCTATTGATAGAGGTATCAACCATCGTAATCGGACCATTTTAGATTTTTGCCGCCCAAAAACTTGTGGGCTATAGCACAGTTAATTTTCAATAAAATTGAATTTTCTAAGAAATGTTTAAAAATAATCGAGCAATCAAAATGAAAATTGTCACAGCAATTACAGGTCCCGAAACCTATTGATAGAGGTATCAACCATCGTAATCGGACCATTTTAGATTTTTGCCGCCCAAAAACTTGTGGGCTATAGCACAGTTGATTTTCAATAAAATTGAAGTTTCTAAGAAATGTTTAGAAATAATCGAGCAATCAAAATGAAAATTGTCACAGCAATTACAGGTTCCGAAACCTATTGATAGAGGTATCAACCATCGTAATCGGACCATTTTAGATTTTTGCCGCCCAAAAACTTGTGGGCTATAGCACAGTTAATTTTCAATAAAAATTGAAGTTTCTAAGAAATGTTTAGAAATAATCGAGCAATCAAAATGAAAATTGTCACAGCAATCAGGTTCCGAAACCTATTGATAGAGGTATCAACCATCGTAATCGGACCATTTTAGATTTTTGCCGCCCAAAAACTTGTGGGCTATAGCACAGTTAATTTTCAATAAAATTGAATTTTCTAAGAAATGTTTAAAAATAATCGAGCAATCAAAATGAAAATTGTCACAGCAATTACAGGTCCCAAAACCTATTGATAGAGGTATCAACCATCGTAATCGGACCATTTTAGATTTTTGCCGCCCAAAAACTTGTGGGCTATAGCACAGTTAATTTTCAATAAAATTGAAGTTTCTAAGAAATGTTTAGAAATAATCGAGCAATCAAAATGAAAATTGTCACAGCAATTACAGGTTCCGAAACCTATTGATAGAGGTATCAACCATCGTAATCGGACCATTTTAGATTTTTGCCGCCCAAAAACTTGTGGGCTATAGCACAGTTAATTTTCAATAAAATTGAAGTTTCTAAGAAATGTTTAGAAATAATCGAGCAATCAAAATGAAAATTGTCACAGCAATTACAGGTTCCGAAACCTATTGATAGAGGTATCAACCATCGTAATCGGACCATTTTAGATTTTTGCCGCCCAAAAACTTGTGGGCTATAGCACAGTTAATTTTCAATAAAATTGAAGTTTCTAAGAAATGTTTAAAAATAATCGAGCAATCAAAATGAAAATTGTCACAGCAATTACAGGTCCCGAAACCTATTGATAGAGGTATCAACCATCGTAATCGGACCATTTTAGATTTTTGCCGCCCAAAAACTTGTGGGCTATAGCACAGTTAAATTTCAATAAAATTGAAGTTTCTAAGAAATGTTTAGAAATAATCGAGCAATCAAAATGAAAATTGTCACAGCAATTACAGGTTCCGAAACCTATTGATAGAGGTATCAACCATCGTAATCGGACCATTTTAGATTTTTGCCGCCCAAAAACTTGTGGGCTATAGCACAGTTAAATTTCAATAAAATTGAAGTTTCTAAGAAATGTTTAGAAATAATCGAGCAATCAAAATGAAAATTGTCACAGCAATTACAGGTTCCGAAACCTATTGATAGAGGTATCAACCATCGTAATCGGACCATTTTAGATTTTTGCCGCCCAAAAACTTGTGGGCTATAGCACAGTTAATTTTCAATAAAATTGAAGTTTCTAAGAAATGTTTAGAAATAATCGAGCAATCAAAATGAAAATTGTCACAGCAATTACAGGTTCCGAAACCTATTGATAGAGGTATCAACCATCGTAATCGGACCATTTTAGATTTTTGCCGCCCAAAAACTTGTGGGCTATAGCACAGTTAATTTTCAATAAAATTGAATTTTCTAAGAAATGTTTAAAAATAATCGAGCAATCAAAATGAAAATTGTCACAGCAATTACAGGTCCCGAAACCTATTGATAGAGGTATCAACCATCGTAATCGGACCATTTTAGATTTTTGCCGCCCAAAAACTTGTGGGCTATAGCACAGTTGATTTTCAATAAAATTGAAGTTTCTAAGAAATGTTTAGAAATAATCGAGCAATCAAAATGAAAATTGTCACAGCAATTACAGGTTCCGAAACCTATTGATAGAGGTATCAACCATCGTAATCGGACCATTTTAGATTTTTGCCGCCCAAAAACTTGTGGGCTATAGCACAGTTAATTTTCAATAAAAATTGAAGTTTCTAAGAAATGTTTAGAAATAATCGAGCAATCAAAATGAAAATTGTCACAGCAATTACAGGTTCCGAAACCTATTGATAGAGGTATCAACCATCGTAATCGGACCATTTTAGATTTTTGCCGCCCAAAAACTTGTGGGCTATAGCACAGTTAAATTTCAATAAAATTGAAGTTTCTAAGAAATGTTTAGAAATAATCGAGCAATCAAAATGAAAATTGTCACAGCAATTACAGGTTCCGAAACCTATTGATAGAGGTATCAACCATCGTAATCGGACCATTTTAGATTTTTGCCGCCCAAAAACTTGTGGGCTATAGCACAGTTAATTTTCAATAAAATTGAAGTTTCTAAGAAATGTTTAGAAATAATCGAGCAATCAAAATGAAAATTGTCACAGCAATTACAGGTTCCGAAACCTATTGATAGAGGTATCAACCATCGTAATCGGACCATTTTAGATTTTTGCCGCCCAAAAACTTGTGGGCTATAGCACAGTTAATTTTCAATAAAATTGAAGTTTCTAAGAAATGTTTAGAAATAATCGAGCAATCAAAATGAAAATTGTCACAGCAATTACAGGTTCCGAAACCTATTGATAGAGGTATCAACCATCGTAATCGGACCATTTTAGATTTTTGCCGCCCAAAAACTTGTGGGCTATAGCACAGTTAATTTTCAATAAAATTGAAGTTTCTAAGAAATGTTTAGAAATAATCGAGCAATCAAAATGAAAATTGTTACAGCAATTACAGGTTCCGAAACCTATTGATAGAGGTATCAACCATCGTAATCGGACCATTTTAGATTTTTGCCGCCCAAAAACTTGTGGGCTATAGCACAGTTAATTTTCAATAAAATTGAATTTTCTAAGAAATGTTTAAAAATAATCGAGCAATCAAAATGAAAATTGTCACAGCAATTACAGGTCCCGAAACCTATTGATAGAGGTATCAACCATCGTAATCGGACCATTTTAGATTTTTGCCGCCCAAAAACTTGTGGGCTATAGCACAGTTGATTTTCAATAAAATTGAAGTTTCTAAGAAATGTTTAGAAATAATCGAGCAATCAAAATGAAAATTGTCACAGCAATTACAGGTTCCGAAACCTATTGATAGAGGTATCAACCATCGTAATCGGACCATTTTAGATTTTTGCCGCCCAAAAACTTGTGGGCTATAGCACAGTTAATTTTCAATAAAAATTGAAGTTTCTAAGAAATGTTTAGAAATAATCGAGCAATCAAAATGAAAATTGTCACAGCAATTACAGGTTCCGAAACCTATTGATAGAGGTATCAACCATCGTAATCGGACCATTTTAGATTTTTGCCGCCCAAAAACTTGTGGGCTATAGCACAGTTAAATTTCAATAAAATTGAAGTTTCTAAGAAATGTTTAGAAATAATCGAGCAATCAAAATGAAAATTGTCACAGCAATTACAGGTTCCGAAACCTATTGATAGAGGTATCAACCATCGTAATCGGACCATTTTAGATTTTTGCCGCCCAAAAACTTGTGGGCTATAGCACAGTTAATTTTCAATAAAATTGAAGTTTCTAAGAAATGTTTAGAAATAATCGAGCAATCAAAATGAAAATTGTCACAGCAATTACAGGTTCCGAAACCTATTGATAGAGGTATCAACCATCGTAATCGGACCATTTTAGATTTTTGCCGCCCAAAAACTTGTGGGCTATAGCACAGTTAATTTTCAATAAAATTGAAGTTTCTAAGAAATGTTTAGAAATAATCGAGCAATCAAAATGAAAATTGTTACAGCAATTACAGGTTCCGAAACCTATTGATAGAGGTATCAACCATCGTAATCGGACCATTTTAGATTTTTGCCGCCCAAAAACTTGTGGGCTATAGCACAGTTAATTTTCAATAAAATTGAATTTTCTAAGAAATGTTTAAAAATAATCGAGCAATCAAAATGAAAATTGTCACAGCAATTACAGGTCCCGAAACCTATTGATAGAGGTATCAACCATCGTAATCGGACCATTTTAGATTTTTGCCGCCCAAAAACTTGTGGGCTATAGCACAGTTGATTTTCAATAAAATTGAAGTTTCTAAGAAATGTTTAGAAATAATCGAGCAATCAAAATGAAAATTGTCACAGCAATTACAGGTTCCGAAACCTATTGATAGAGGTATCAACCATCGTAATCGGACCATTTTAGATTTTTGCCGCCCAAAAACTTGTGGGCTATAGCACAGTTAATTTTCAATAAAAATTGAAGTTTCTAAGAAATGTTTAGAAATAATCGAGCAATCAAAATGAAAATTGTCACAGCAATTACAGGTTCCGAAACCTATTGATAGAGGTATCAACCATCGTAATCGGACCATTTTAGATTTTTGCCGCCCAAAAACTTGTGGGCTATAGCACAGTTAATTTTCAATAAAATTGAATTTTCTAAGAAATGTTTAAAAATAATCGAGCAATCAAAATGAAAATTGTCACAGCAATTACAGGTCCCAAAACCTATTGATAGAGGTATCAACCATCGTAATCGGACCATTTTAGATTTTTGCCGCCCAAAAACTTGTGGGCTATAGCACAGTTAATTTTCAATAAAATTGAAGTTTCTAAGAAATGTTTAGAAATAATCGAGCAATCAAAATGAAAATTGTCACAGCAATTACAGGTTCCGAAACCTATTGATAGAGGTATCAACCATCGTAATCGGACCATTTTAAATTTTTGCCGCCCAAAAACTTGTGGGCTATAGCACAGTTAATTTTCAATAAAATTGAAGTTTCTAAGAAATGTTTAGAAATAATCGAGCAATCAAAATGAAAATTGTCACAGCAATTACAGGTTCCGAAACCTATTGATAGAGGTATCAACCATCGTAATCGGACCATTTTAGATTTTTGCCGCCCAAAAACTTGTGGGCTATAGCACAGTTAATTTTCAATAAAATTGAAGTTTCTAAGAAATGTTTAGAAATAATCGAGCAATCAAAATGAAAATTGTTACAGCAATTACAGGTTCCGAAACCTATTGATAGAGGTATCAACCATCGTAATCGGACCATTTTAGATTTTTGCCGCCCAAAAACTTGTGGGCTATAGCACAGTTAATTTTCAATAAAATTGAATTTTCTAAGAAATGTTTAAAAATAATCGAGCAATCAAAATGAAAATTGTCACAGCAATTACAGGTCCCGAAACCTATTGATAGAGGTATCAACCATCGTAATCGGACCATTTTAGATTTTTGCCGCCCAAAAACTTGTGGGCTATAGCACAGTTGATTTTCAATAAAATTGAAGTTTCTAAGAAATGTTTAGAAATAATCGAGCAATCAAAATGAAAATTGTCACAGCAATTACAGGTTCCGAAACCTATTGATAGAGGTATCAACCATCGTAATCGGACCATTTTAGATTTTTGCCGCCCAAAAACTTGTGGGCTATAGCATAGTTAATTTTCAATAAAATTGAAGTTTCTAAGAAATGTTTAGAAATAATCGAGCAATCAAAATGAAAATTGTCACAGCAATTACAGGTTCCGAAACCTATTGATAGAGGTATCAACCATCGTAATCGGATCATTTTAGATTTTTGCCGCCCAAAAACTTGTGGGCTATAGCACAGTTAATTTTCAATAAAATTGAATTCTCTAAGAAATGTTTAAAAATAATCGAGCAATCAAAATGAAAATTGTCACAGCAATTACAGGTCCCAAAACCTATTGATAGAGGTATCAACCATCGTAATCGGACCATTTTAGATTTTTGCCGCCCAAAAACTTGTGGGCTATAGCACAGTTAATTTTCAATAAAATTGAAGTTTCTAAGAAATGTTTAGAATTAATCGAGCAATCAAAATGAAAATTGTCACAGCAATTACAGGTTCCGAAACCTATTGATAGAGGTATCAACCATCGTAATCGGACCATTTTAGATTTTTGCCGCCCAAAAACTTGTGGGCTATAGCACAGTTAATTTTCAATAAAATTGAATTTTCTAAGAAATGTTTAAAAATAATCGAGCAATCAAAATGAAAATTGTCACAGCAATTACAGGTCCCGAAACCTATTGATAGAGGTATCAACCATCGTAATCGGACCATTTTAGATTTTTGCCGCCCAAAAACTTGTGGGCTATAGCACAGTTAATTTTCAATAAAATTGAAGTTTCTAAGAAATGTTTAGAATTAATCGAGCAATCAAAATGAAAATTGTCACAGCAATTACAGGTTCCGAAACCTATTGATAGAGGTATCAACCATCGTAATCGGACCATTTTAGATTTTTGCCGCCCAAAAACTTGTGGGCTATAGCACAGTTAATTTTCAATAAAATTGAAGTTTCTAAGAAATGTTTAGAAATAATCGAGCAATCAAAATGAAAATTGTCACAGCAATTACAGGTTCTGAAACTTATTGATAGAGGTATCAACCATCGTAATCGGACCATTTTAGATTTTTGCCGCCCAAAAACTTGTGGGCTATAGCACAGTTAATTTTCAATAAAATTGAAGTTTCTAAGAAATGTTTAGAAATAATCGAGCAATCAAAATGAAAATTGTCACAGCAATTACAGGTTCCGAAACCTATTGATAGAGGTATCAACCATCGTAATCGGACCATTTTAGATTTTTGACGCCCAAAAACTTGTGGGCTTATAGCACAGTTAATTTTCAATAAAATTGAAGTTTCTAAGAAATGTTTAGAAATAATCGAGCAATCAAAATGAAAATTGTCACAGCAATTACAGGTTCCGAAACCTATTGATAGAGGTATCAACCATCGTAATCGGACCATTTTAGATTTTTGCCGCCCAAAAACTTGTGGGCTATAGCACAGTTAATTTTCAATAAAATTGAAGTTTCTAAGAAATGTTTAGAAATAATCGAGCAATCAAAATGAAAATTGTCACAGCAATTACAGGTTCCGAAACCTATTGATAGAGGTATCAACCATCGTAATCGGACCATTTTAGATTTTTGCCGCCCAAAAACTTGTGGGCTATAGCACAGTTAATTTTCAATAAAATTGAATTTTCTAAGAAATGTTTAGAAATAATCGAGCAATCAAAATGAAAATTGTCACAGCAATTACAGGTTCCGAAACCTATTGATAGAGGTATCAACCATCGTAATCGGACCATTTTAGATTTTTGCCGCCCAAAAACTTGTGGGCTATAGCACAGTTAATTTTCAATAAAATTGAATTTTCTAAGAAATGTTTAAAAATAATCGAGCAATCAAAATGAAAATTGTCACAGCAATTACAGGTCCCGAAACCTATTGATAGAGGTATCAACCATCGTAATCGGACCATTTTAGATTTTTGCCGCCCAAAAACTTGTGGGCTATAGCACAGTTAATTTTCAATAAAATTGAAGTTTCTAAGAAATGTTTAGAAATAATCGAGCAATCAAAATGAAAATTGTCACAGCAATTACAGGTCCCGAAACCTATTGATAGAGGTATCAACCATCGTAATCGGACCATTTTAGATTTTTGCCGCCCAAAAACTTGTGGGCTATAGCACAGTTAATTTTCAATAAAATTGAAGTTTCTAAGAAATGTTTAGAAATAATCGAGCAATCAAAATGAAAATTGTTACAGCAATTACAGGTTCCGAAACCTATTGATAGAGGTATCAACCATCGTAATCGGACCATTTTAGATTTTTGCCGCCCAAAAACTTGTGGGCTATAGCACAGTTAATTTTCAATAAAATTGAAGTTTCTAAGAAATGTTTAGAAATAATCGAGCAATCAAAATGAAAATTGTCACAGCAATTACAGGTTCCGAAACCTATTGATAGAGGTATCAACCATCGTAATCGGACCATTTTAGATTTTTGCCGCCCAAAAACTTGTGGGCTATAGCACAGTTAATTTTCAATAAAATTGAAGTTTCTAAGAAATGTTTAGAAATAATCGAGCAATCAAAATGAAAATTGTCACAGCAATTACAGGTTCCGAAACCTATTGATAGAGGTATCAACCATCGTAATCGGACCATTTTAGATTTTTGCCGCCCAAAAACTTGTGGGCTATAGCACAGTTAATTTTCAATAAAATTGAAGTTTCTAAGAAATGTTTAGAAATAATCGAGCAATCAAAATGAAAATTGTCACAGCAATTACAGGTTCCGAAACCTATTGATAGAGGTATCAACCATCGTAATCGGACCATTTTAGATTTTTGCCGCCCAAAAACTTGTGGGCTATAGCACAGTTAATTTTCAATAAAATTGAAGTTTCTAAGAAATGTTTAGAAATAATCGAGCAATCAAAATGAAAATTGTTACAGCAATTACAGGTTCCGAAACCTATTGATAGAGGTATCAACCATCGTAATCGGACCATTTTAGATTTTTGCCGCCCAAAAACTTGTGGGCTATAGCACAGTTAATTTTCAATAAAATTGAATTTTCTAAGAAATGTTTAAAAATAATCGAGCAATCAAAATGAAAATTGTCACAGCAATTACAGGTCCCGAAACCTATTGATAGAGGTATCAACCATCGTAATCGGACCATTTTAGATTTTTGCCGCCCAAAAACTTGTGGGCTATAGCACAGTTGATTTTCAATAA
Organism: Tipula vernalis; assembly: GCA_958295665.1. Lineage (NCBI taxonomy): Eukaryota > Metazoa > Arthropoda > Insecta > Diptera > Tipulidae > Tipula > Tipula vernalis. The sequence continues at coordinate 4,468,365 of OY282558.1, forward strand.
AATTGAAGTTTCTAAGAAATGTTTAGAAATAATCGAGCAATCAAAATGAAAATTGTCACAGCAATTACAGGTTCCGAAACCTATTGATAGAGGTATCAACCATCGTAATCGGACCATTTTAGATTTTTGCCGCCCAAAAACTTGTGGGCTATAGCACAGTTAATTTTCAATAAAATTGAAGTTTCTAAGAAATGTTTAGAAATAATCGAGCAATCAAAATGAAAATTGTCACAGCAATTACAGGTCCCGAAACCTATTGATAGAGGTATCAACCATCGTAATCGGACCATTTTAGATTTTTGCCGCCCAAAAACTTGTGGGCTATAGCACAGTTGATTTTCAATAAAATTGAAGTTTCTAAGAAATGTTTAGAAATAATCGAGCAATCAAAATGAAAATTGTCACAGCAATTACAGGTTCCGAAACCTATTGATAGAGGTATCAACCATCGTAATCGGACCATTTTAGATTTTTGCCGCCCAAAAACTTGTGGGCTATAGCACAGTTAATTTTCAATAAAATTGAAGTTTCTAAGAAATGTTTAGAAATAATCGAGCAATCAAAATGAAAATTGTCACAGCAATTACAGGTTCCGAAACCTATTGATAGAGGTATCAACCATCGTAATCGGACCATTTTAGATTTTTGCCGCCCAAAAACTTGTGGGCTATAGCACAGTTAATTTTCAATAAAATTGAATTTTCTAAGAAATGTTTAGAAATAATCGAGCAATCAAAATGAAAATTGTCACAGCAATTACAGGTTCCGAAACCTATTGATAGAGGTATCAACCATCGTAATCGGACCATTTTAGATTTTTGCCGCCCAAAAACTTGTGGGCTATAGCACAGTTAATTTTCAATAAAATTGAATTTTCTAAGAAATGTTTAGAAATAATCGAGCAATCAAAATGAAAATTGTCACAGCAATTACAGGTTCCGAAACCTATTGATAGAGGTATCAACCATCGTAATCGGACCATTTTAGATTTTTGCCGCCCAAAAACTTGTGGGCTATAGCACAGTTAATTTTCAATAAAATTGAAGTTTCTAAGAAATGTTTAGAAATAATCGAGCAATCAAAATGAAAATTGTTACAGCAATTACAGGTTCCGAAACCTATTGATAGAGGTATCAACCATCGTAATCGGACCATTTTAGATTTTTGCCGCCCAAAAACTTGTGGGCTATAGCACAGTTAATTTTCAATAAAATTGAATTTTCTAAGAAATGTTTAAAAATAATCGAGCAATCAAAATGAAAATTGTCACAGCAATTACAGGTCCCGAAACCTATTGATAGAGGTATCAACCATCGTAATCGGACCATTTTAGATTTTTGCCGCCCAAAAACTTGTGGGCTATACACAGTTGATTTTCAATAAAATTGAAGTTTCTAAGAAATGTTTAGAAATAATCGAGCAATCAAAATGAAAATTGTCACAGCAATTACAGGTTCCGAAACCTATTGATAGAGGTATCAACCATCGTAATCGGACCATTTTAGATTTTTGCCGCCCAAAAACTTGTGGGCTATAGCACAGTTAATTTTCAATAAAATTGAAGTTTCTAAGAAATGTTTAGAAATAATCGAGCAATCAAAATGAAAATTGTCACAGCAATTACAGGTTCCGAAACCTATTGATAGAGGTATCAACCATCGTAATCGGACCATTTTAGATTTTTGCCGCCCAAAAACTTGTGGGCTATAGCACAGTTAATTTTCAATAAAATTGAATTTTCTAAGAAATGTTTAAAAATAATCGAGCAATCAAAATGAAAATTGTCACAGCAATTACAGGTCCCGAAACCTATTGATAGAGGTATCAACCATCGTAATCGGACCATTTTAGATTTTTGCCGCCCAAAAACTTGTGGGCTATAGCACAGTTAATTTTCAATAAAATTGAAGTTTCTAAGAAATGTTTAGAAATAATCGAGCAATCAAAATGAAAATTGTCACAGCAATTACAGGTTCCGAAACCTATTGATAGAGGTATCAACCATCGTAATCGGACCATTTTAGATTTTTGCCGCCCAAAAACTTGTGGGCTATAGCACAGTTAATTTTCAATAAAATTGAAGTTTCTAAGAAATGTTTAGAAATAATCGAGCAATCAAAATGAAAATTGTCACAGCAATTACAGGTTCCGAAACCTATTGATAGAGGTATCAACCATCGTAATCGGACCATTTTAGATTTTTGCCGCCCAAAAACTTGTGGGCTATAGCACAGTTAATTTTCAATAAAATTGAAGTTTCTAAGAAATGTTTAGAAATAATCGAGCAATCAAAATGAAAATTGTCACAGCAATTACAGGTTCCGAAACCTATTGATAGAGGTATCAACCATCGTAATCGGACCATTTTAGATTTTTGCCGCCCAAAAACTTGTGGGCTATAGCACAGTTAATTTTCAATAAAATTGAAGTTTCTAAGAAATGTTTAGAAATAATCGAGCAATCAAAATGAAAATTGTCACAGCAATTACAGGTTCCGAAACCTATTGATAGAGGTATCAACCATCGTAATCGGACCATTTTAGATTTTTGCCGCCCAAAAACTTGTGGGCTATAGCACAGTTGATTTTCAATAAAATTGAAGTTTCTAAGAAATGTTTAGAAATAATCGAGCAATCAAAATGAAAATTGTCACAGCAATTACAGGTTCCGAAACCTATTGATAGAGGTATCAACCATCGTAATCGGACCATTTTAGATTTTTGCCGCCCAAAAACTTGTGGGCTATAGCACAGTTAATTTTCAATAAAATTGAAGTTTCTAAGAAATGTTTAGAAATAATCGAGCAATCAAAATGAAAATTGTCACAGCAATTACAGGTTCCGAAACCTATTGATAGAGGTATCAACCATCGTAATCGGACCATTTTAGATTTTTGCCGCCCAAAAACTTGTGGGCTATAGCACAGTTAATTTTCAATAAAATTGAATTTTCTAAGAAATGTTTAGAAATAATCGAGCAATCAAAATGAAAATTGTCACAGCAATTACAGGTTCCGAAACCTATTGATAGAGGTATCAACCATCGTAATCGGACCATTTTAGATTTTTGCCGCCCAAAAACTTGTGGGCTATAGCACAGTTAATTTTCAATAAAATTGAATTTTCTAAGAAATGTTTAAAAATAATCGAGCAATCAAAATGAAAATTGTCACAGCAATTACAGGTCCCGAAACCTATTGATAGAGGTATCAACCATCGTAATCGGACCATTTTAGATTTTTGCCGCCCAAAAACTTGTGGGCTATAGCACAGTTAATTTTCAATAAAATTGAAGTTTCTAAGAAATGTTTAGAAATAATCGAGCAATCAAAATGAAAATTGTTACAGCAATTACAGGTTCCGAAACCTATTGATAGAGGTATCAACCATCGTAATCGGACCATTTTAGATTTTTGCCGCCCAAAAACTTGTGGGCTATAGCACAGTTAATTTTCAATAAAATTGAAGTTTCTAAGAAATGTTTAGAAATAATCGAGCAATCAAAATGAAAATTGTCACAGCAATTACAGGTTCCGAAACCTATTGATAGAGGTATCAACCATCGTAATCGGACCATTTTAGATTTTTGCCGCCCAAAAACTTGTGGGCTATAGCACAGTTAATTTTCAATAAAATTGAAGTTTCTAAGAAATGTTTAGAAATAATCGAGCAATCAAAATGAAAATTGTCACAGCAATTACAGGTTCCGAAACCTATTGATAGAGGTATCAACCATCGTAATCGGACCATTTTAGATTTTTGCCGCCCAAAAACTTGTGGGCTATAGCACAGTTAATTTTCAATAAAATTGAATTTTCTAAGAAATGTTTAAAAATAATCGAGCAATCAAAATGAAAATTGTCACAGCAATTACAGGTCCCGAAACCTATTGATAGAGGTATCAACCATCGTAATCGGACCATTTTAGATTTTTGCCGCCCAAAAACTTGTGGGCTATAGCACAGTTAATTTTCAATAAAATTGAAGTTTCTAAGAAATGTTTAGAAATAATCGAGCAATCAAAATGAAAATTGTCACAGCAATTACAGGTTCCGAAACCTATTGATAGAGGTATCAACCATCGTAATCGGACCATTTTAGATTTTTGCCGCCCAAAAACTTGTGGGCTATAGCACAGTTAATTTTCAATAAAATTGAATTTTCTAAGAAATGTTTAAAAATAATCGAGCAATCAAAATGAAAATTGTCACAGCAATTACAGGTTCCGAAACCTATTGATAGAGGTATCAACCATCGTAATCGGACCATTTTAGATTTTTGCCGCCCAAAAACTTGTGGGCTATAGCACAGTTAATTTTCAATAAAATTGAAGTTTCTAAGAAATGTTTAGAAATAATCGAGCAATCAAAATGAAAATTGTCACAGCAATTACAGGTTCCGAAACCTATTGATAGAGGTATCAACCATCGTAATCGGACCATTTTAGATTTTTGCCGCCCAAAAACTTGTGGGCTATAGCACAGTTAATTTTCAATAAAATTGAATTTTCTAAGAAATGTTTAAAAATAATCGAGCAATCAAAATGAAAATTGTCACAGCAATTACAGGTCCCGAAACTTATTGATAGAGGTATCAACCATCGTAATCGGACCATTTTAGATTTTTGCCGCCCAAAAACTTGTGGGCTATAGCACAGTTAATTTTCAATAAAATTGAAGTTTCTAAGAAATGTTTAGAAATAATCGAGCAATCAAAATGAAAATTGTCACAGCAATTACAGGTTCCGAAACCTATTGATAGAGGTATCAACCATCGTAATCGGACCATTTTAGATTTTTGCCGCCCAAAAACTTGTGGGCTATAGCACAGTTAATTTTCAATAAAATTGAAGTTTCTAAGAAATGTTTAGAAATAATCGAGCAATCAAAATGAAAATTGTCACAGCAATTACAGGTTCCGAAACCTATTGATAGAGGTATCAACCATCGTAATCGGACCATTTTAGATTTTTGCCGCCCAAAAACTTGTGGGCTATAGCACAGTTAATTTTCAATAAAATTGAAGTTTCTAAGAAATGTTTAGAAATAATCGAGCAATCAAAATGAAAATTGTCACAGCAATTACAGGTTCCGAAACCTATTGATAGAGGTATCAACCATCGTAATCGGACCATTTTAGATTTTTGCCGCCCAAAAACTTGTGGGCTATAGCACAGTTAATTTTCAATAAAATTGAATTTTCTAAGAAATGTTTAAAAATAATCGAGCAATCAAAATGAAAATTGTCACAGCAATTACAGGTCCCGAAACCTATTGATAGAGGTATCAACCATCGTAATCGGACCATTTTAGATTTGTGCCGCCCAAAAACTTGTGGGCTATAGCACAGTTAATTTTCAATAAAATTGAAGTTTCTAAGAAATGTTTAGAAATAATCGAGCAATCAAAATGAAAATTGTCACAGCAATTACAGGTTCCGAAACCCATTGATAGAGGTATCAACCATCGTAATCGGACCATTTTAGATTTTTGCCGCCCAAAAACTTGTGGGCTATAGCACAGTTAATTTTCAATAAAATTGAAGTTTCTAAGAAATGTTTAGAAATAATCGAGCAATCAAAATGAAAATTGTTACAGCAATTACAGGTTCCGAAACCTATTGATAGAGGTATCAACCATCGTAATCGGACCATTTTAGATTTTTGCCGCCCAAAAACTTGTGGGCTATAGCACAGTTAATTTTCAATAAAATTGAAGTTTCTAAGAAATGTTTAGAAATAATCGAGCAATCAAAATGAAAATTGTCACAGCAATTACAGGTTCCGAAACCTATTGATAGAGGTATCAACCATCGTAATCGGACCATTTTAGATTTTTGCCGCCCAAAAACTTGTGGGCTATAGCACAGTTAATTTTCAATAAAATTGAAGTTTCTAAGAAATGTTTAGAAATAATCGAGCAATCAAAATGAAAATTGTCACAGCAATTACAGGTTCCGAAACCTATTGATAGAGGTATCAACCATCGTAATCGGACCATTTTAGATTTTTGCCGCCCAAAAACTTGTGGGCTATAGCACAGTTAATTTTCAATAAAATTGAAGTTTCTAAGAAATGTTTAGAAATAATCGAGCAATCAAAATGAAAATTTTCACAGCAATTACAGGTCCCGAAACCTATTGATAGAGGTATCAACCATCGTAATCGGACCATTTTAGATTTTTGCCGCCCAAAAACTTGTGGGCTATAGCACAGTTAATTTTCAATAAAATTGAATTTTCTAAGAAATGTTTAAAAATAATCGAGCAATCAAAATGAAAATTGTCACAGCAATTACAGGTCCCGAAACCTATTGATAGAGGTATCAACCATCGTAATCGGACCATTTTAGATTTTTGCCGCCCAAAAACTTGTGGGCTATAGCACAGTTAATTTTCAATAAAATTGAAGTTTCTAAGAAATGTTTAGAAATAATCGAGCAATCAAAATGAAAATTGTCACAGCAATTACAGGTTCCGAAACCTATTGATAGAGGTATCAACCATCGTAATCGGACCATTTTAGATTTTTGCCGCCCAAAAACTTGTGGGCTATAGCACAGTTAATTTTCAATAAAATTGAATTTTCTAAGAAATGTTTAGAAATAATCGAGCAATCAAAATGAAAATTGTCACAGCAATTACAGGTTCCGAAACCTATTGATAGAGGTATCAACCATCGTAATCGGACCATTTTTGATTTTTGCCGCCCAAAAACTTGTGGGCTATAGCACAGTTAATTTTCAATAAAATTGAATTTTCTAAGAAATGTTTAAAAATAATCGAGCAATCAAAATGAAAATTGTCACAGCAATTACAGGTCCCGAAACCTATTGATAGAGGTATCAACCATCGTAATCGGACCATTTTAGATTTTTGCCGCCCAAAAACTTGTGGGCTATAGCACAGTTAATTTTCAATAAAATTGAAGTTTCTAAGAAATGTTTAGAAATAATCGAGCAATCAAAATGAAAATTGTCACAGCAATTACAGGTTCCGAAACCTATTGATAGAGGTATCAACCATCGTAATCGGACCATTTTAGATTTTTGCCGCCCAAAAACTTGTGGGCTATAGCACAGTTAATTTTCAATAAAATTGAAGTTTCTAAGAAATGTTTAGAAATAATCGAGCAATCAAAATGAAAATTGTTTCAGCAACTACAGGTTCCGAAACCTATTGATAGAGGTATCAACCATCGTAATCGGACCATTTTAGATTTTTGCCGCCCAAAAACTTGTGGGCTATAGCACAGTTAATTTTCAATAAAATTGAAGTTTCTAAGAAATGTTTAGAAATAATCGAGCAATCAAAATGAAAATTGTCACAGCAATTACAGGTTCCGAAACCTATTGATAGAGGTATCAACCATCGTAATCGGACCATTTTAGATTTTTGCCGCCCAAAAACTTGTGGGCTATAGCACAGTTAATTTTCAATAAAATTGAAGTTTCTAAGAAATGTTTAGAAATAATCGAGCAATCAAAATGAAAATTGTCACAGCAATTACAGGTTCCGAAACCTATTGATAGAGGTATCAACCATCGTAATCGGACCATTTTAGATTTTTGCCGCCCAAAAACTTGTGGGCTATAGCACAGTTAATTTTCAATAAAATTGAAGTTTCTAAGAAATGTTTAGAAATAATCGAGCAATCAAAATGAAAATTGTCACAGCAATTACAGGTTCCGAAACCTATTGATAGAGGTATCAACCATCGTAATCGGACCATTTTAGATTTTTGCCGCCCAAAAACTTGTGGGCTATAGCACAGTTAATTTTCAATAAAATTGAAGTTTCTAAGAAATGTTTAGAAATAATCGAGCAATCAAAATGAAAATTGTCACAGCAATTACAGGTTCCGAAACCTATTGATAGAGGTATCAACCATCGTAATCGGACCATTTTAGATTTTTGCCGCCCAAAAACTTGTGGGCTATAGCACAGTTAATTTTCAATAAAATTGAATTTTCTAAGAAATGTTTAGAAATAATCGAGCAATCAAAATGAAAATTGTCACAGCAATTACAGGTTCCGAAACCTATTGATAGAGGTATCAACCATCGTAATCGGACCATTTTTGATTTTTGCCGCCCAAAAACTTGTGGGCTATAGCACAGTTAATTTTCAATAAAATTGAATTTTCTAAGAAATGTTTAAAAATAATCGAGCAATCAAAATGAAAATTGTCACAGCAATTACAGGTCCCGAAACCTATTGATAGAGGTATCAACCATCGTAATCGGGACCATTTTAGATTTTTGCCGCCCAAAAACTTGTGGGCTATAGCACAGTTAATTTTCAATAAAATTGAAGTTTCTAAGAAATGTTTAGAAATAATCGAGCAATCAAAATGAAAATTGTCACAGCAATTACAGGTTCCGAAACCTATTGATAGAGGTATCAACCATCGTAATCGGACCATTTTAGATTTTTGCCGCCCAAAAACTTGTGGGCTATAGCACAGTTAATTTTCAATAAAATTGAAGTTTCTAAGAAATGTTTAGAAATAATCGAGCAATCAAAATGAAAATTGTTTCAGCAACTACAGGTTCCGAAACCTATTGATAGAGGTATCAACCATCGTAATCGGACCATTTTAGATTTTTGCCGCCCAAAAACTTGTGGCTATAGCACAGTTAATTTTCAATAAAATTGAAGTTTCTAAGAAATGTTTAGAAATAATCGAGCAATCAAAATGAAAATTGTCACAGCAATTACAGGTTCCGAAACCTATTGATAGAGGTATCAACCATCGTAATCGGACCATTTTAGATTTTTGCCGCCCAAAAACTTGACAGTTAATTCTCAATAAAATTGAAGTTTCTAAGAAATGTTTAGAAATAATCGAGCAATCAAAATGAAAATTGTCACAGCAATTACAGGTTCCGAAGCCTATTGATAGAGGTATCAACCATCGTAATCGGACCATTTTAGATTTTTGCCGCCCAAAAACTTGTGGGCTATAGCACAGTTAATTTTCAATAAAATTGAAGTTTCTAAGAAATGTTTAGAAATAATCGAGCAATCAAAATGAAAATTGTCACAGCAATTACAGGTCCCAAACCTATTGATAGAGGTATCAACCATCGTAATCAGACCATTTTAGATTTTTGCCGCCCAAAAACTTGTGGGCTATAGCACAGTTAATTTTCAATAAAATTGAAGTTTCTAAGAAATGTTTAGAAATAATCGAGCAATCAAAATGAAAATTGTCACAGCAATTACAGGTTCCGAAACCTATTGATAGAGGTATCAACCATCGTAGTCGGACCATTTTAGATTTTTACCGCCCAAAAACTTGTGGGCTATAGCACAGTTAATTCTCAATAAAATTGAAGTTTCTAAGAAATGTTTAGAAATAATCGAGCAATCAAAATGAAAATTGTCACAGCAATTACAAGTCCCGAAACCTATTGATAGAGGTATCAACCATCGTAATCGGACCATTTTAGATTTTTGCCGCCCAAAAACTTGTGGGCTATAGCACAGTTAATTTTCAATAAAATTGAAGTTTCTAAGAAATGTTTAGAAATAATCGAGCAATCAAAATGAAAATTGTCACAGCAATTACAGGTTCCGAAACCTATTGATAGAGGTATCAACCATCGTAATCGGACCACTTTAGATTTTTGCCGCCCAAAAACTTGTGGGCTATAGCACAGTTAATTTTCAATAAAATTGAAGTTTCTAAGAAATGTTTAGAAATAATCGAGCAATCAAAATGAAAATTGTCACAGCAATTACAGGTCCCAAACCTATTGATAGAGGTATCAACCATCGTAATCAGACCATTTTAGATTTTTGCCGCCCAAAAACTTGTGGGCTATAGCACAGTTAATTCTCAATAAAATTGAAGTTTCTAAGAAATGTTTAGAAATAATCGAGCAATCAAAATGAAAATTGTCACAGCAATTACAGGTCCCAAACCTATTGATAGAGGTATCAACCATCGTAATCAGACCATTTTAGATTTTTGCCGCCCAAAAACTTGTGGGCTATAGCACAGTTAATTTTCAATAAAATTGAAGTTTCTAAGAAATGTTTAGAAATAATCGAGCAATCAAAATGAAAATTGTCACAGCAATTACAGGTTCCGAAACCTATTGATAGAGGTATCAACCATCGTAGTCGGACCATTTTAGATTTTTACCGCCCAAAAACTTGTGGGCTATAGCACAGTTAATTCTCAATAAAATTGAAGTTTCTAAGAAATGTTTAGAAATAATCGAGCAATCAAAATGAAAATTGTCACAGCAATTACAAGTCCCGAAACCTATTGATAGAGGTATCAACCATCGTAATCGGACCATTTTAGATTTTTGCCGCCCAAAAACTTGTGGGCTATAGCACAGTTAATTTTCAATAAAATTGAAGTTTCTAAGAAATGTTTAGAAATAATCGAGCAATCAAAATGAAAATTGTCACAGCAATTACAGGTTCCGAAACCTATTGATAGAGGTATCAACCATCGTAATCGGACCATTTTAGATTTTTGCCGCCCAAAAACTTGTGGGCTATAGCACAGTTAATTTTCAATAAAATTGAAGTTTCTAAGAAATGTTTAGAAATAATCGAGCAATCAAAATGAAAATTGTCACAGCAATTACAGGTCCCAAACCTATTGATAGAGGTATCAACCATCGTAATCAGACCATTTTAGTTTTTTGCCGCCCAAAAACTTGTGGGCTATAGCACAGTTAATTCTCAATAAAATTGAAGTTTCTAAGAAATGTTTAGAAATAATCGAGCAATCAAAATGAAAATTGTCACAGCAATTACAGGTTCCGAAACCTATTGATAGAGGTATCAACCATCGTAATCGGATCACTTTAGATTTTTGCCGCCCAAAAACTTGTGGGCTATAGCACAGTTAATTCTCAATAAAATTGAAGTTTCTAAGAAATGTTTAGAAATAATCGAGCAATCAAAATGAAAATTGTCACAGCAATTACAGGTTCCGAAACCTATTGATAGAGGTATCAACCATCGTAATCGGACCATTTTAGATTTTTGCCGCCCAAAAACTTGTGGGCTATAGCACAGTTAATTTTCAATAAAATTGAAGTTTCTAAGAAATGTTTAGAAATAATCGAGCAATCAAAATGAAAATTGTCACAGCAATTACAGGTTCCGAAGCCTATTGATAGAGGTATCAACCATCGTAATCGGACCATTTTAGATTTTTGCCGCCCAAAAACTTGTGGGCTATAGCACAGTTAATTTTCAATAAAATTGAAGTTTCTAAGAAATGTTTAGAAATAATCGAGCAATCAAAATGAAAATTGTCACAGCAATTACAGGTTCCGAAACCTATTGATAGAGGTATCAACCATCGTAATCGGACCATTTTAGATTTTTGCCGCCCAAAAACTTGTGGGCTATAGCACAGTTAATTTTCAATAAAATTGAAGTTTCTAAGAAATGTTTAGAAATAATCGAGCAATCAAAATGAAAATTGTCACAGCAATTACAGGTCCCAAACCTATTGATAGAGGTATCAACCATCGTAATCAGACCATTTTAGATTTTTGCCGCCCAAAAACTTGTGGGCTATAGCACAGTTAATTCTCAATAAAATTGAAGTTTCTAAGAAATGTTTAGAAATAATCGAGCAATCAAAATGAAAATTGTCACAGCAATTACAGGTTCCGAAGCCTATTGATAGAGGTATCAACCATCGTAATCGGATCACTTTAGATTTTTGCCGCCCAAAAACTTGTGGGCTATAGCACAGTTAATTTTCAATAAAATTGAAGTTTCTAAGAAATGTTTAGAAATAATCGAGCAATCAAAATGAAAATTGTCACAGCAATTACAGGTTCCGAAACCTATTGATAGAGGTATCAACCATCGTAATCGGACCATTTTAGATTTTTGCCGCCCAAAAACTTGTGGGCTATAGCACAGTTAATTTTCAATAAAATTGAAGTTTCTAAGAAATGTTTAGAAATAATCGAGCAATCAAAATGAAAATTGTCACAGCAATTACAGGTTCCGAAGCCTATTGATAGAGGTATCAACCATCGTAATCGGACCATTTTAGATTTTTGCCGCCCAAAAACTTGTGGGCTATAGCACAGTTAATTTTCAATAAAATTGAAGTTTCTAAGAAATGTTTAGAAATAATCGAGCAATCAAAATGAAAATTGTCACAGCAATTACAGGTTCCGAAACCTATTGATAGAGGTATCAACCATCGTAATCGGACCATTTTAGATTTTTGCCGCCCAAAAACTTGTGGGCTATAGCACAGTTAATTTTCAATAAAATTGAAGTTTCTAAGAAATGTTTAGAAATAATCGAGCAATCAAAATGAAAATTGTCACAGCAATTACAGGTCCCAAACCTATTGATAGAGGTATCAACCATCGTAATCAGACCATTTTAGATTTTTGCCGCCCAAAAACTTGTGGGCTATAGCACAGTTAATTCTCAATAAAATTGAAGTTTCTAAGAAATGTTTAGAAATAATCGAGCAATCAAAATGAAAATTGTCACAGCAATTACAGGTTCCGAAGCCTATTGATAGAGGTATCAACCATCGTAATCGGACCATTTTAGATTTTTGCCGCCCAAAAACTTGTGGGCTATAGCACAGTTAATTTTCAATAAAATTGAAGTTTCTAAGAAATGTTTAGAAATAATCGAGCAATCAAAATGAAAATTGTCACAGCAATTACAGGTCCCAAACCTATTGATAGAGGTATCAACCATCGTAATCAGACCATTTTAGATTTTTGCCGCCCAAAAACTTGTGGGCTATAGCACAGTTAATTTTCAATAAAATTGAAGTTTCTAAGAAATGTTTAGAAATAATCGAGCAATCAAAATGAAAATTGTCACAGCAATTACAGGTTCCGAAACCTATTGATAGAGGTATCAACCATCGTAGTCGGACCATTTTAGATTTTTACCGCCCAAAAACTTGTGGGCTATAGCACAGTTAATTCTCAATAAAATTGAAGTTTCTAAGAAATGTTTAGAAATAATCGAGCAATCAAAATGAAAATTGTCACAGCAATTACAAGTCCCGAAACCTATTGATAGAGGTATCAACCATCGTAATCGGACCATTTTAGATTTTTGCCGCCCAAAAACTTGTGGGCTATAGCACAGTTAATTTTCAATAAAATTGAAGTTTCTAAGAAATGTTTAGAAATAATCGAGCAATCAAAATGAAAATTGTCACAGCAATTACAGGTTCCGAAACCTATTGATAGAGGTATCAACCATCGTAATCGGACCATTTTAGATTTTTGCCGCCCAAAAACTTGTGGGCTATAGCACAGTTAATTTTCAATAAAATTGAAGTTTCTAAGAAATGTTTAGAAATAATCGAGCAATCAAAATGAAAATTGTCACAGCAATTACAGGTCCCAAACCTATTGATAGAGGTATCAACCATCGTAATCAGACCATTTTAGATTTTTGCCGCCCAAAAACTTGTGGGCTATAGCACAGTTAATTCTCAATAAAATTGAAGTTTCTAAGAAATGTTTAGAAATAATCGAGCAATCAAAATGAAAATTGTCACAGCAATTACAGGTTCCGAAGCCTATTGATAGAGGTATCAACCATCGTAATCGGACCATTTTAGATTTTTGCCGCCCAAAAACTTGTGGGCTATAGCACAGTTAATTTTCAATAAAATTGAAGTTTCTAAGAAATGTTTAGAAATAATCGAGCAATCAAAATGAAAATTGTCACAGCAATTACAGGTCCCAAACCTATTGATAGAGGTATCAACCATCGTAATCAGACCATTTTAGATTTTTGCCGCCCAAAAACTTGTGGGCTATAGCACAGTTAATTTTCAATAAAATTGAAGTTTCTAAGAAATGTTTAGAAATAATCGAGCAATCAAAATGAAAATTGTCACAGCAATTACAGGTTCCGAAACCTATTGATAGAGGTATCAACCATCGTAGTCGGACCATTTTAGATTTTTACCGCCCAAAAACTTGTGGGCTATAGCACAGTTAATTCTCAATAAAATTGAAGTTTCTAAGAAATGTTTAGAAATAATCGAGCAATCAAAATGAAAATTGTCACAGCAATTACAAGTCCCGAAACCTATTGATAGAGGTATCAACCATCGTAATCGGACCATTTTAGATTTTTGCCGCCCAAAAACTTGTGGGCTATAGCACAGTTAATTTTCAATAAAATTGAAGTTTCTAAGAAATGTTTAGAAATAATCGAGCAATCAAAATGAAAATTGTCACAGCAATTACAGGTTCCGAAACCTATTGATAGAGGTATCAACCATCGTAATCGGACCATTTTAGATTTTTGCCGCCCAAAAACTTGTGGGCTATAGCACAGTTAATTTTCAATAAAATTGAAGTTTCTAAGAAATGTTTAGAAATAATCGAGCAATCAAAATGAAAATTGTCACAGCAATTACAGGTTCCGAAACCTATTGATAGAGGTATCAACCATCGTAGTCGGACCATTTTAGATTTTTACCGCCCAAAAACTTGTGGGCTATAGCACAGTTAATTCTCAATAAAATTGAAGTTTCTAAGAAATGTTTAGAAATAATCGAGCAATCAAAATGAAAATTGTCACAGCAATTACAAGTCCCGAAACCTATTGATAGAGGTATCAACTATCGTAATCGGACCATTTTAGATTTTTGCCGCCCAAAAACTTGTGGGCTATAGCACAGTTAATTCTCAATAAAATTGAAGTTTCTAAGAAATGTTTAGAAATAATCGAGCAATCAAAATGAAAATTGTCACAGCAATTACAGGTTCCGAAACCTATTGATAGAGGTATCAACCATCGTAATCGGACCATTTTAGATTTTTGCCGCCCAAAAATTTGTGGGCTATAGCACAGTTAATTTTCAATAAAATTGAACTTTCTAAGAAATGTTTAGAAATAATCGAGCAATCAAAATGAAAATTGTCACAGCAATTACAGGTTCCGAAACCTATTGATAGAGGTATCAACCATCGTAATCGGACCATTTTAGATTTTTGCCGCCCAAAAACTTGTGGGCTATAGCACAGTTAATTTTCAATAAAATTGAACTTTCTAAGAAATGTTTAGAAATAATCGAGCAATCAAAATGAAAATTGTCACAGCAATTACAGGTTCCGAAACCTATTGATAGAGGTATCAACCATCGTAATCGGACCATTTTAGATTTTTGCCGCCCAAAAACTTGTGGGCTATAGCACAGTTAATTTTCAATAAAATTGAAGTTTCTAAGAAATGTTTAGAAATAATCGAGCAATCAAAATGAAAATTGTCACAGCAATTACAGGTTCCGAAACCTATTGATAGAGGTATCAACCATCGTAATCGGACCATTTTAGATTTTTGCCGCCCAAAAACTTGTGGGCTATAGCACAGTTAATTTTCAATAAAATTGAAGTTTCTAAGAAATGTTTAGAAATAATCGAGCAATCAAAATGAAAATTGTCACAGCAATTACAGGTTCCGAAACCTATTGATAGAGGTATCAACCATCGTAATCGGACCATTTTAGATTTTTGCCGCCCAAAAACTTGTGGGCTATAGCACAGTTAATTTTCAATAAAATTGAAGTTTCTAAGAAATGTTTAGAAATAATCGAGCAATCAAAATGAAAATTGTCACAGCAATTACAGGTTCCGAAACCTATTGATAGAGGTATCAACCATCGTAATCGGACCATTTTAGAGTTTTGCCGCCCAAAAACTTGTGGGCTATAGCACAGTTAATTTTCAATAAAATTGAAGTTTCTAAGAAATGTTTAGAAATAATCGAGCAATCAAAATGAAAATTGTCACAGCAATTACAGGTTCCGAAACCTATTGATAGAGGTATCAACCATCGTAATCGGACCATTTTAGTTTTTTGCCGCCCAAAAACTTGTGGGCTATAGCACAGTTAATTTTCATTAAAATTGAAGTTTCTAAGAAATGTTTAGAAATAATCGAGCAATCAAAATGAAAATTGTCACAGCAATTACAGGTTCCGAAACCTATTGATAGAGGTATCAACCATCGTAATCGGAGCATTTTAGATTTTTGCCGCCCAAAAACTTGTGGGCTATAGCACAGTTAATTTTCAATAAAATTGAAGTTTCTAAGAAATGTTTAGAAATAATCGAGCAATCAAAATGAAAATTGTCACAGCAATTACAGGTTCCGAAACCTATTGATAGAGGTATCAACCATCGTAATCGGACCATTTTAAATTTTTGCCGCCCAAAAACTTGTGGGCTATAGCACAGTTAATTCTCAATAAAATTGAAGTTTCTAAGAAATGTTTAGAAATAATCGAGCAATCAAAATGAAAATTGTCACAGCAATTACAGGTTCCGAAACCTATTGATAGAGGTATCAACCATCGTAATCGGACCATTTTAGATTTTTGCCGCCCAAAAATTTGTGGGCTATAGCACAGTTAATTTTCAATAAAATTGAAGTTTCTAAGAAATGTTTAGAAATAATCGAGCAATCAAAATGAAAATTGTCACAGCAATTACAGGTTCCGAAACCTATTGATAGAGGTATCAACCATCGTAATCGGACCATTTTAGATTTTTGCCGCCCAAAAATTTGTGGGCTATAGCACAGTTAATTTTCAATAAAATTGAAGTTTCTAAGAAATGTTTAGAAATAATCGAGCAATCAAAATGAAAATTGTCACAGCAATTACAGGTTCCGAAACCTATTGATAGAGGTATCAACCATCGTAATCGGACCATTTTAGATTTTTGCCGCCCAAAAACTTGTGGGCTATAGCACAGTTAATTCTCAATAAAATTGAAGTTTCCAAGAAATGTTTAGAAATAATCGAGCAATCAAAATGAAAATTGTCACAGCAATTACAGGTTCCGAAACCTATTGATAGAGGTATCAACCATCGTAATCGGACCATTTTAGATTTTTGCCGCCCAAAAACTTGTGGGCTATAGCACAGTTAATTTTCAATAAAATTGAAGTTTCTAAGAAATGTTTAGAAATAGTCGAGCAATCAAAATGAAAATTGTCACAGCAATTACAGGTTCCGAAACCTATTGATAGAGGTATCAACCATCGTAATCGGACCATTTTAAATTTTTGCCGCCCAAAAACTTGTGGGCTATAGCACAGTTAATTCTCAATAAAATTGAAGTTTCTAAGAAATGTTTAGAAATAATCGAGCAATCAAAATGAAAATTGTCACAGCAATTACAGGTTCCGAAACCTATTGATAGAGGTATCAACCATCGTAATCGGAAAATTTTAGATTTTTGCCGCCCAAAAACTTGTGGGCTATAGCACAGTTAATTTTCAAAGTTTCTAAGAAATGTTTAGAAATAATCGAGCAATCAAAATGAAAATTGTCACAGCAATTACAGGTTCCGAAACCTATTGATAGAGGTATCAACCATCGTAATCGGACCATTTTAGATTTTTGCCGCCCAAAAACTTGTGGGCTATAGCACAGTTAATTTTCAATAAAATTGAAGTTTCTAAGAAATGTTTAGAAATAATCGAGCAATCAAAATGAAAATTGTCACAGCAATTACAGGTTCCGAAACCTATTGATAGAGGTATCAACCATCGTAATCGGACCATTTTAGATTTTTGCCGCCCAAAAACTTGTGGGCTATAGCACAGTTAATTTTCAATAAAATTGAAGTTTCTAAGAAATGTTTAGAAATAATCGAGCAATCAAAATGAAAATTGTCACAGCAATTACAGGTTCCGAAACCTATTGATAGAGGTATCAACCATCGTAATCGGACCATTTTAGATTTTTGCCGCCCAAAAACTTGTGGGCTATAGCACAGTTAATTTTCAATAAAATTGAAGTTTCTAAGAAATGTTTAGAAATAATCGAGCAATCAAAATGAAAATTGTCACAGCAATTACAGGTTCCGAAACCTATTGATAGAGGTATCAACCATCGTAATCGGACCATTTTAGATTTTTGCCGCCCAAAAACTTGTGGGCTATAGCACAGTTAATTTTCAATAAAATTGAAGTTTCTAAGAAATGTTTAGAAATAATCGAGCAATCAAAATGAAAATTGTCACAGCAATTACAGGTTCCGAAACCTATTGATAGAGGTATCAACCATCGTAATCGGACCATTTTAGATTTTTGCCGCCCAAAAACTTGTGGGCTATAGCACAGTTAATTTTCAATAAAATTGAAGTTTCTAAGAAATGTTTAGAAATAATCGAGCAATCAAAATGAAAATTGTCACAGCAATTACAGGTTCCGAAACCTATTGATAGAGGTATCAACCATCGTAATCGGACCATTTTAGATTTTTGCCGCCCAAAAACTTGTGGGCTATAGCACAGTTAATTTTCAATAAAATTGAAGTTTCTAAGAAATGTTTAGAAATAATCGAGCAATCAAAATGAAAATTGTCACAGCAATTACAGGTTCCGAAACCTATTGATAGAGGTATCAACCATCGTAATCGGACCATTTTAGAGTTTTGCCGCCCAAAAACTTGTGGGCTATAGCACAGTTAATTTTCAATAAAATTGAAGTTTCTAAGAAATGTTTAGAAATAATCGAGCAATCAAAATGAAAATTGTCACAGCAATTACAGGTTCCGAAACCTATTGATAGAGGTATCAACCATCGTAATCGGACCATTTTAGTTTTTTGCCGCCCAAAAACTTGTGGGCTATAGCACAGTTAATTTTCATTAAAATTGAAGTTTCTAAGAAATGTTTAGAAATAATCGAGCAATCAAAATGAAAATTGTCACAGCAATTACAGGTTCCGAAACCTATTGATAGAGGTATCAACCATCGTAATCGGAGCATTTTAGATTTTTGCCGCCCAAAAACTTGTGGGCTATAGCACAGTTAATTTTCAATAAAATTGAAGTTTCTAAGAAATGTTTAGAAATAATCGAGCAATCAAAATGAAAATTGTCACAGCAATTACAGGTTCCGAAACCTATTGATAGAGGTATCAACCATCGTAATCGGACCATTTTAAATTTTTGCCGCCCAAAAACTTGTGGGCTATAGCACAGTTAATTCTCAATAAAATTGAAGTTTCTAAGAAATGTTTAGAAATAATCGAGCAATCAAAATGAAAATTGTCACAGCAATTACAGGTTCCGAAACCTATTGATAGAGGTATCAACCATCGTAATCGGACCATTTTAGATTTTTGCCGCCCAAAAATTTGTGGGCTATAGCACAGTTAATTTTCAATAAAATTGAAGTTTCTAAGAAATGTTTAGAAATAATCGAGCAATCAAAATGAAAATTGTCACAGCAATTACAGGTTCCGAAACCTATTGATAGAGGTATCAACCATCGTAATCGGACCATTTTAGATTTTTGCCGCCCAAAAATTTGTGGGCTATAGCACAGTTAATTTTCAATAAAATTGAAGTTTCTAAGAAATGTTTAGAAATAATCGAGCAATCAAAATGAAAATTGTCACAGCAATTACAGGTTCCGAAACCTATTGATAGAGGTATCAACCATCGTAATCGGACCATTTTAGATTTTTGCCGCCCAAAAACTTGTGGGCTATAGCACAGTTAATTCTCAATAAAATTGAAGTTTCCAAGAAATGTTTAGAAATAATCGAGCAATCAAAATGAAAATTGTCACAGCAATTACAGGTTCCGAAACCTATTGATAGAGGTATCAACCATCGTAATCGGACCATTTTAGATTTTTGCCGCCCAAAAACTTGTGGGCTATAGCACAGTTAATTTTCAATAAAATTGAAGTTTCTAAGAAATGTTTAGAAATAGTCGAGCAATCAAAATGAAAATTGTCACAGCAATTACAGGTTCCGAAACCTATTGATAGAGGTATCAACCATCGTAATCGGACCATTTTAAATTTTTGCCGCCCAAAAACTTGTGGGCTATAGCACAGTTAATTCTCAATAAAATTGAAGTCTCTAAGAAATGTTTAGAAATAATCGAGCAATCAAAATGAAAATTGTCACAGCAATTACAGGTTCCGAAACCTATTGATAGAGGTATCAACCATCGTAATCGGAAAATTTTAGATTTTTGCCGCCCAAAAACTTGTGGGCTATAGCACAGTTAATTTTCAAAGTTTCTAAGAAATGTTTAGAAATAATCGAGCAATCAAAATGAAAATTGTCACAGCAATTACAGGTTCCGAAACCTATTGATAGAGGTATCAACCATCGTAATCGGACCATTTTAGATTTTTGCCGCCCAAAAACTTGTGGGCTATAGCACAGTTAATTTTCAATAAAATTGAAGTTTCTAAGAAATGTTTAGAAATAATCGAGCAATCAAAATGAAAATTGTCACAGCAATTACAGGTTCCGAAACCTATTGATAGAGGTATCAACCATCGTAATCGGACCATTTTAGATTTTTGCCGCCCAAAAACTTGTGGGCTATAGCACAGTTAATTTTCAATAAAATTGAAGTTTCTAAGAAATGTTTAGAAATAATCGAGCAATCAAAATGAAAATTGTCACAGCAATTACAGGTTCCGAAACCTATTGATAGAGGTATCAACCATCGTAATCGGACCATTTTAGATTTTTGCCGCCCAAAAACTTGTGGGCTATAGCACAGTTAATTTTCAATAAAATTGAACTTTCTAAGAAATGTTTAGAAATAATCGAGCAATCAAAATGAAAATTGTCACAGCAATTACAGGTTCCGAAACCTATTGATAGAGGTATCAACCATCGTAATCGGACCATTTTAGATTTTTGCCGCCCAAAAACTTGTGGGCTATAGCACAGTTAATTTTCAATAAAATTGAAGTTTCTAAGAAATGTTTAGAAATAATCGAGCAATCAAAATGAAAATTGTCACAGCAATTACAGGTTCCGAAACCTATTGATAGAGGTATCAACCATCGTAATCGGACCATTTTAGATTTTTGCCGCCCAAAAACTTGTGGGCTATAGCACAGTTAATTTTCAATAAAATTGAAGTTTCTAAGAAATGTTTAGAAATAATCGAGCAATCAAAATGAAAATTGTCACAGCAATTACAGGTTCCGAAACCTATTGATAGAGGTATCAACCATCGTAATCGGACCATTTTAGATTTTTGCCGCCCAAAAACTTGTGGGCTATAGCACAGTTAATTTTCAATAAAATTGAAGTTTCTAAGAAATGTTTAGAAATAATCGAGCAATCAAAATGAAAATTGTCACAGCAATTACAGGTTCCGAAACCTATTGATAGAGGTATCAACCATCGTAATCGGACCATTTTAGAGTTTTGCCGCCCAAAAACTTGTGGGCTATAGCACAGTTAATTTTCAATAAAATTGAAGTTTCTAAGAAATGTTTAGAAATAATCGAGCAATCAAAATGAAAATTGTCACAGCAATTACAGGTTCCGAAACCTATTGATAGAGGTATCAACCATCGTAATCGGACCATTTTAGTTTTTTGCCGCCCAAAAACTTGTGGGCTATAGCACAGTTAATTTTCATTAAAATTGAAGTTTCTAAGAAATGTTTAGAAATAATCGAGCAATCAAAATGAAAATTGTCACAGCAATTACAGGTTCCGAAACCTATTGATAGAGGTATCAACCATCGTAATCGGAGCATTTTAGATTTTTGCCGCCCAAAAACTTGTGGGCTATAGCACAGTTAATTTTCAATAAAATTGAAGTTTCTAAGAAATGTTTAGAAATAATCGAGCAATCAAAATGAAAATTGTCACAGCAATTACAGGTTCCGAAACCTATTGATAGAGGTATCAACCATCGTAATCGGACCATTTTAAATTTTTGCCGCCCAAAAACTTGTGGGCTATAGCACAGTTAATTCTCAATAAAATTGAAGTTTCTAAGAAATGTTTAGAAATAATCGAGCAATCAAAATGAAAATTGTCACAGCAATTACAGGTTCCGAAACCTATTGATAGAGGTATCAACCATCGTAATCGGACCATTTTAGATTTTTGCCGCCCAAAAACTTGTGGGCTATAGCACAGTTAATTCTCAATAAAATTGAAGTTTCTAAGAAATGTTTAGAAATAATCGAGCAATCAAAATGAAAATTGTCACAGCAATTACAGGTTCCGAAACCTATTGATAGAGGTATCAACCATCGTAATCGGACCATTTTAGATTTTTGCCGCCCAAAAACTTGTGGGCTATAGCACAGTTAATTTTCAATAAAATTGAAGTTTCTAAGAAATGTTTAGAAATAATCGAGCAATCAAAATGAAAATTGTCACAGCAATTACAGGTTCCGAAACCTATTGATAGAGGTATCAACCATCGTAATCGGACCATTTTAGATTTTTGCCGCCCAAAAACTTGTGGGCTATAGCACAGTTAATTTTCAATAAAATTGAAGTTTCTAAGAAATGTTTAGAAATAATCGAGCAATCAAAATGAAAATTGTCACAGCAATTACAGGTTCCGAAACCTATTGATAGAGGTATCAACCATCGTAATCGGACCATTTTAGATTTTTGCCGCCCAAAAACTTGTGGGCTATAGCACAGTTAATTCTCAATAAAATTGAAGTTTCTAAGAAATGTTTAGAAATAATCGAGCAATCAAAATGAAAATTGTCACAGCAATTACAGGTTCCGAAACCTATTGATAGAGGTATCAACCATCGTAATCGGACCATTTTAGATTTTTGCCGCCCAAAAACTTGTGGGCTATAGCACAGTTAATTTTCAATAAAATTGAAGTTTCTAAGAAATGTTTAGAAATAATCGAGCAATCAAAATGAAAATTGTCACAGCAATTACAGGTTCCGAAACCTATTGATAGAGGTATCAACCATCGTAATCGGACCATTTTAGATTTTTGCCGCCCAAAAACTTGTGGGCTATAGCACAGTTAATTTTCAATAAAATTGAAGTTTCTAAGAAATGTTTAGAAATAATCGAGCAATCAAAATGAAAATTGTCACAGCAATTACAGGTCCCGAAACCTATTGATAGAGGTATCAACCATCGTAATCGGACCATTTTAGATTTTTGCCGCCCAAAAACTTGTGGGCTATAGCACAGTTAATTCTCAATAAAATTGAAGTTTCTAAGAAATGTTTAGAAATAATCGAGCAATCAAAATGAAAATTGTCACAGCAATTACAGGTTCCGAAACCTATTGATAGAGGTATCAACCATCGTAATCGGACCATTTTAGATTTTTGCCGCCCAAAAACTTGTGGGCTATAGCACAGTTAATTCTCAATAAAATTGAAGTTTCTAAGAAATGTTTAGAAATAATCGAGCAATCAAAATGAAAATTGTCACAGCAATTACAGGTTCCGAAACCTATTGATAGAGGTATCAACCATCGTAATCGGACCATTTTAGATTTTTGCCGCCCAAAAACTTGTGGGCTATAGCACAGTTAATTTTCAATAAAATTGAAGTTTCTAAGAAATGTTTAGAAATAATCGAGCAATCAAAATGAAAATTGTCACAGCAATTACAGGTTCCGAAACCTATTGATAGAGGTATCAACCCCCACACTAGGTTTCATCGTCACAATACTTAGGTAAAAACTTACTTAGGTAAAATAATATTGTGACGGTGACACCTAGCGTATAATAGAAGAAGTTAATTGAATAGCTCAATGGTTAACTGTACTAAAATGGAATTTTCCATGATAAAGATTGCTACGTAATGTTTCTACGCTATTCTAACTGGAAAAGTCATGAGCTTTCTAGAAGTTTGGTTTGTGTATATAAAAAGGAGAACGAAGTCGAATTGGATTAGTAATATTTGGTAAGCGATAGTATAAAGATTAAGAGGAATTAAAAAGTGATTTAAAAAGTGTTGTAGTGCGATACATAAACTAAAAGTGATCAGTAAAATTATGCGAATAATTTATATAAAGTGATTTTGTGAATTTTTATTGATAAACTGTGTTGTAATAAATTTTGTGAAATAAATAAATTCGTTGGTGATAAATTGAATTGAGTTTGTATTATTCACAGTCCGGTGATTCGAACCTTGATACAAAAGAAAAACTAAAGACTAGTTTAGTTAAAGTTGTTAAGTACTTTTCTATTTTATTATTTCCTACTATCTGCTATGTCTAATATTTACTAATCACTATTTTCAGTTATCTTAATTTTCAAAACTTCAGATTTTCAATCCATCTTGTTGCCGGGACTCCGCGTCACGTAATAATGATTTTTACAGATGAGGGGTATAATGGAGGAAATGGAACGCATTTTTTTTTTTTTAAATTCGCCCGCTCCAGGCATGATGCACCGTCACAAGACGCCCGACTACAATGTGTTAACGTCATGTGCCTGAATCATTATAATGTGACACAATGTAGTAAATAATAAAATGGAGAAAAGGTTCTAATATGTATATTTTGCGGCATCAGAACCCTAGAAATGTTCAGAATGATGTTTTTATTTGTTTTGTTATTTTAACTAATTTGAAATCCTGACACAATTAATTATACAAAAAAATTATTTTGTTTGCTAGTTAGTTAGGTAGTTATTAGGTGCACATCTCTACGTTGTTAAGCTTATTAGCATATTACACTACGACTATATTCAAATATATTTGGTATTAGGTATATTTTTTTAAAGAAGAACAACGCTTGTTATATATTTAAGCAAAATGTCTCTCAATTTTACCAATGCAGCGTATTTGTTTTACTCAACGCGAAAATATCTTTGTGTTGATTAAAGGATATAACCTGAAAACGTAAATAAGTGATGGCTTGTTTTGCTTGGTAACTGAAGCCAGGACAAAAAAACTTTGATAACTAATTTTTTGCATTTTAGCACTGTATTTCAGCCAACTAAATTTATCAAGCAAACCATTTCTCGCAATTATGCAAAAATTCCTTCCTTACCTGCTTGCTAAAGCATCGAGTATGTGGCCTTCAACTTGATAAATAAACATAAAACATAAAAAGGAAAATACAAGTCCCTATTATTGGTCACGCTCTTTGGATCATTTCAATCTCAATGTTATCGAGGCCTGGCACTTTACTTCTTTTGTTATTTTTCCTCAATATCATTAGGTAGCGTTGTCTTAAGTAAGCATAGCGAGTGTCCTCTCCACAAGTAGTATATTAAAGAGTTTGCTCGAAATCGAAACCGATAGGTCCAAATTGTTGATTTGACACGGTATACCAGTAATATTTATCAAAGTTTTTGCTCTTATGGTAAAATTGTGCCTTGGAAACTTATAAAGTGACAGAATTTTACTATAGGTTTTACTTTATTTTTCAATACAGCAGAAATTCTAATGTTTGTTGTGTTTAAAGTTTCCAGCTTCGATTTGGAGTGGTAAAAATTAAAAAGTATTACAGTTGAGTATTGTTTGTAGGTGTATGTTGTGAGGATGGCATTGTTCCTCATCTTAATTTTTTTTAAGATTTGTGAGCAGTTTAGTTTAAATAAAACAGATAACCCTAACAACTTCAACATAAAGTTAACTTGTTTACACTGAGCACCAGTAGCTTGTTGGGTAAACAAACGCAGCACACGGGATACGACTGTAACATTTATTAGTTACATAAAATCTTATCAGCTTTTCAAATTTATAAATGAAAAGTGTTTTAATTTTTTTTTCTTAATTAAATATTTAATTAAATTTTATTTTATTTCCTAAAGACTTATTATATTTCACGAGACACAATTGCATTAATTTGTTAAGAGTGTATTTATTAACACTACAAGATTGGGATTGAATTACAAAGAATATGACAGAAATGAATATAGTTTGACTGATCACATTGCTGGTTAAAACGTCATGAAACGTAGGGTGGGTTGCTTGTGCTGCCTTTGGAGCACGTTTAACAAATTTATCAATTCATGAAAAATGTTCAATTGCGTGTTTTAAAACAGTTTTTTCCCCCCATTAAAGACTGATTTTTATCATCTTGTTTATTAGAACAAATACAAGTCTCTCTACTACATTGGTTTTAATACCTATGTATGGTATATCTAAATGTATGCGCCCTGCATTCTTATAACATTTTTTTATGTTTCATTTGTTGGCGGCTCTAATAATGTTCGCAGAAAACAATTTTTAGTCTCCTTTCAAATAAAACAAACAAAAAAAAAAACTTTTATTCTAGAAAATAATAAAGAATTATAATTTCAGAAGCTTTTCTCTTATCGAAAGCAAAACAATAAAACATAAAAATAAAACCTTAAAAAAAACTTTCAAACTTTTATGTTCTCTCCCGAAACGATAATCCAGGATAAAATTTCACAAAACATGAATTGAATTTTCTTCAAACTCCGCACCAACTGAATGTTTGCTACATAGTATATTTATAAATGTGTGTTGGTATGTGTGTATGGTAAAAAAAATTATCGTCTTTTGTTTTCATAACACAATAGTAAAAATTCTTCTTGACAATTACAATAATTTCCGGTAGAATAGTAAACAGTTTTATCTTTTATCTGATTTAATACAAAAAAATATAGAGACGAGTAACAGTTGTGTGAAAAATCGTTAATGCCATATTTTATATTTTATCCGTTATTATTAAAACAACTTACCTATTGTTGTTATCACGGTAACCGAATACAATAAAGCATCACTGAAGCTCCAGCCAGATGTGTTACCAAGATTTAGTGCATCGCTTAATCCATCGTATCCATGAACATTTGACATTTCCATTAAACCATTTTTTGTTGCCGCCACTATTGTGCCCTCAAACCGACGCAATTGTTCATGTACCAGCTGTGTCCAATTACGTTCGTATAAAACATTTAAACGTTCTGGAATGACAAAATAATTATAAATTATATCATCTTGTGTATTATTAATCAGCTTACCAGTAATTGTCCAAAGCTCTTTTAAACACTCTTCACGACTTTTGCTGATTGACATAATATTTTTATTTCTTAGCGGCACCTCCAATAGTGGAAATAATAAAGCACCAAAGATTGTATAAAAAATGACTAAAATCACAAGTCCCGGTGTTGAAAAAATGACGTTTAATAAAATTCGTTTGGTTAAACTTTTTGGTTTTGTTGTATTCAAATGCTCATTTAAATTTTCCATCGAATCACTAAACATGATTTGATTTGCATTATTTATTGAGATTAGTCCGATATCGGATGACGTCATGTTTATAAAAATTTAAACACAATACACAGTCATTGATGAGATCTAAATATTTGAAAGTAGTTTTTAATTTTTTTTAGGTGTTCGCTTGTTTTTCTTTATGGAAAATACAGAAATCGTTTTATTCATGCAGATACAAATGGGCAACATGGTTTGAGCCTCATAGAATTAGCAAGGACTTGAACCTTATACTTCGTTATAAGGTCTTAAGATTATCAAACCGTTATAAGGTTTTAAAATTTCTTGACAGATCTTGTCTCACGAAACGATCCTAAAATGCGTAAAATAAACAAACACCAAATTTAAATTTTCTGTCTCGTTTCGTTTTGAATTTGTCTCTTCATACGCGTATTGTATTTATCATATTTTTTCAAGCATGTTTACTCTACCTATAAGAAAAGAATATGATGAATAGAATACTCGTGTGAACAGGCAGAATGAGTTCGCTGAACTAATTTTTAGATCACCAAAATAAAAATAAAATCATCAAATGTTGTTGTTGCTTCACTTATAAATTTTGATCGGATTCGGATCACTATGCATCAAGAACTCAAATACAAGGTGAACAATGCCTACCTAACCTAATTGATGAAGGTTAAACCAATTTTGCTAGAGAGTGTGGAATCTGAAACATGTTCAATAGGTAAAATTTAAAGGCTCCTCCAGGTATTAAAAATTCGAAAATAGAAGTAATAATTAAGAACGGCAAAGTAATTTCAGAAATTCTCACTAAATTAGAAAAAGTCCCCTTGACAATATTCGAAAGGCTTTAATATAACTTCAACTAAATATGTTATGCAAATGACCTTCTCCTGTTTTAAGGGAGACCACATATCTACAATTCCTCGAAAGTCATTCATCTCTAAATGGAATCCAAAAGATGAAGAGTCCATTTTACAACCTGCACCTTAAATTTCATGTTAAAACTTAAGCATTTAGGATGACTCAGCGAACTCCAGTCAAAACCATCTAAAAATAAAATTTCCCATACAAATATTATGACTAAAACTACGTTTAAGTAAACTTCATTCCAAAAAACGGTGTTTCGGTCAAAAAGCAATTTGACTGAAATGCCCTTTGTGTATTTGGTCTGAACAACGTTGAAATACCTTTCGGTTGATTTTTTGGCAGTCAAAATAACTCAGTCAAAATAATTTTAGGTTCAATCAAAAAACTGAAAAGGCATTCAAGTCAAAATTGTTGAACTGGAATTCTTTTGGGATCAACTTTAAAGAAATTCCAGGCAAAATGGTTATAAAATGTGAAAATAATGTTATGGTTCGTCCAGACTATGGGCAGATTTAAAGTCAAATATTAAAAATAAATCTCCATTTGTAGAATAATTGAAAGTTAAATCTTCCTTTTACATAATTTCAATGAAAAACCACCAAACCACCAAAACTGTTATAACTGATTGAAACTTCTTTCTGTTTTGAACTGGAATGTTTTTTGACTAGTATTCTCGGAGCCATTTTTGAAAAAAATTACAAAAAATTAGAACATTAGAACATTTTCAGAATTTCACTCAAAAAGCCTAAAGTATTTACATAAAATTTCAATATTTTCAAAATTTTAGTTAACCTCTTAAAAATTAATAAAAATTAAAATTCGCTAAAATTCGACATTCGATACAATATAATAATTTTCTCTTCGTTAATCAACTAAATAAATTAAACAAAAATTAAATAAAAATTTAGAATTTGTTTCCCGTTGTAGAAAATTGATTTTTACTAAAAAAACATTACGATCTTAGTCTGTTGAGGGTCGGTAACTGCACACGCTGTGTGTGAACTTTAAAACACCCGTGACCTGTATAAGAGGCCGACCAGGTAACTGTAGCAGCTATAAGGACAACTCAATTTAATTTAACTTCCATCTCAACCCTTGGCTCAACCCCCCAAATTAACCCCAACTAAACCTCTCACTCAACCCCAACTCAATATCCTATGCGACTACAACTCAACCCTTAAGTCCACCTCAAACTCAAAGCACAACTGAATCCTCAAAGCAACACGGTCCGATAGACAATCTCGCGTAAATGAATTCAACTTAAAACAATTCAATCGAACTTAAATCTAATAAATGCCCAACCCAACACCAACTCAACTCCGAACTAGACCTCAAACTCAGCTCTAAACTGAAGCCCAAACTTAACGCTCAGTACAATCCCAAAACTCAACCCTCAACTCATCCCAAACAAATTCCCAACTAAACCCAACTCAGCCGCTACTCAACTGACAAATCAACACTGTCGGAAAACTTCATGCTAAACTAAACTTCGAACTAAACTTAATCCTAACTCAATCTTCAACTAGACCTCCAAATTAATCTTCAACTTAACCACAAACTGAACGCTCAATTCTCTCCTCAACTTCTCAACTCATCCCACAACACAACCCCGAATAGGTTCCCAACTAAACTGCTCATTTAACCTCAAACCAACCCCCTACTCAACGGTCAATAAAACCCCAAATAAATCACCAACTGAACTGCTGACTCAACCTCAACTCAACCTCAACTCAATCACAACTCAACACTCTAACCACGCTCTTCAACTAACCCGAAACTCAACACCTACCTGAACTCGACTTAAATCAACTCAATGTAGCTAAGATAAACCCTCAATTCATCATCCAACTAAATCCCCAACTGGACTGCGTACTCAAACCTAACCCACTCACCTCCAACTCAAATTCCGGAGTATAGCCCAAACAAAATTGTTTTTTATTCCGTTTAATAGTTCCAAAAAAAGATTTTTTATGATGCCAAGAAATTTTTATTTGGCTCTTTACTGTTTGAAAATCAAGTTGTTGACGTAATGCTACATATGTTGATTTTAAAGACGCAAAACTCCACGCCGTGGCCATTTTGATATCAGTTTTTTTTTCAGATTCGTGAATATTCTAATAGCATCTATGTACTATATACCTGTACGAATTCAAGTTGATATAATTCGAGGTTTTCGAGATTTTTCTTTAAAAAATGTCAACGTTTTCTTTATTTGCTTATCGAATTTATTTATTTATTTATTAATTCTCTTAAACCATACAAAATTACGAAACTAAATATACAAATGATTAAATTTTATGGCAAGAAGATAGGTTTCCTTTGTCAAGGACAGTGTTGGAAACCTCATAAGAAACAAATTAAACAAAAAAATGATAATAAAGTAAAAAGAAAATACCAAACAAATTAAAAAAAATAATTATTAAAAGAGATACAACAAAAGTTTAAAATTTAAAAATAAAAAATAAAAATTATTCTATTTATTTTACAACCTCAAAAAGAAATTTTAAATTCTTTCTTTCAAATAACCAACCTTTCACCAGCTTCAAAAATGAATTAGTGGGGATCAGTGATCGGATATGTAATGGCAGGCAATTAAAGAAGTATGGACCAATGACTAGAAAATATCGCCTAAAAGTTTCGGTAGTAAAAGTTGGTATTTTAAAAAACAATTTGTTGTTATTACGAAAATTATACGCAGAAACAAACCTCACTACCCTTTGACCACTACGATAATAAAACAAACGAAGAACTCTAAAAACATAAAGATGTTGCAGCGGAAAAATTGTATTTGCAACATAAACTGCAACATAAACAGGAATCAGTACGGCTCATAAAAAACATGGAACGTATAATATGGTTTTGTAACGTGATTAAAGGAATTAACGCACAATTAAAAGCACCACCCCAACAGGGAATTCCATAACTCAAACGAGAGCCGACACAAGCATGATAAAAACTTAATAAAACAGATTGCGAACAACAAGAGCGCAACATATAGATTGCACGCAAAACAGAACCCAATTGACTTTTTAATTGTTGAATATGCAACTTCCAATTGAGGCCAACATCCAGATGTAGACCGAGGTATCTGAAGGACTTAACAATTTCAATTCTAAAACAAACATTATTACAATTCAGGAAATTACAGTTAGAATGGTGATAGATAAATTCAGGCATATAATTCAACAAAGGGTCCCCAGATAACTTGAAAAACATAATTTTAGTCTTCTCACTTAGAATCATACCATGTCGATCAAACCAAACACGTAGCAATTTTAAATCATAATTGATATCGGTAGAGATATTGTCCAAACATGACCCCGAATAACTTAAAGCCATATCATCCGCAAAGGCTATTATTTTTCCACGTAGACCCAGGCTAAAAATATCATTTATATAAATTAAAAAAAGTAATGGACCCAAGACAGAACCCTGAGGAACACCACAATTTAATGTAAAAGGAACACTAAACGAACTTTGAATTTTAACCTTGTAATACCTATTACTCAGATAAGAAGCAAACCATTTTTGTGAAATACCTCTAAAACCGATAGAATATAGCTTATTGAGAAGCAAGTTATGATCAACCATATCAAACGCGCAGCCTCAAGCTTATCATTCAAATGAAGATGAACCCCATTAAGAAACTCAACCAAGGCAGACTCAGTACTTCTACCAGATCTAAAGCCGTACTGATTGTCACTTAAAAAATTATGTTTAGCAAGGTATTTATCTATTCGTGGTTTCATGGCTTTTTCAATTATTTTTAAGATAATAGGTTGAAGAGCAATAGGACGAAAGTTCTCTTTGAGCAAGCGATTACCTTTTTTGTGCAATGGAATAACAATTGAAGTTTTCAAAATATCCGGGACAAAACCAACAGATAAACTGTCATTTATAAGAACAGAAAGGACCGGAGAAACAAATTCGCCAACCGACTTCAACATATCGGAACTAAAACCCAATAAATCAGTACTTTTTCGAGATTTTAGACTGTTTATAATGGTTAAAATTTCATCACTGTCAACTGGCGCAATAAAAAATGAATCACCAAAAGCACAATTACCACTCAAATTACAAGCATATGGTAATGAAAAATTCAACTTCAACTCATTAACAATTCTTGAAAAATAATTAGAAAATTCATTGGCAATTAAAACAGAATCAGAAACAATAATACCATCATCATTTAAGATTCTATCAATAGAAACTTGTCGATTATTCGATAAAATATCATTAACCACTGACCAAACACGCTTACTATCCCCAGAACAATCATCAATCATGCGGTTATAGTAACTAAGTTTCTCAGCTTTAACGCAAGAACTAACCTTATTCGACAACTTCAAAAAATATTCTTTGAGTCTAAAGTTATTAGGATGTTTGCTACATTTTACACTAATTCTCCTCTTTTTTTCCATTAAATTAAGTAAGTAGCAAGATATCCAAGGTTTAAGCTTGGTACATATTTGATTTTCGAAAGACAGAAAAATAACAAGACGATGCAATATTGTTAAAGCAACTTACGAAATTGTTAAGGCTAGCGGACGGATCACTATTAAGAGAGTTTAAAAAATTATACGATGAAACTAACGAATAAAATTTAGTAATAACAAAAGATATGTATGGGCCGTTATTAAGAGAAGAAAGTCTAATACTGGATGACAGAACTATTTCTAATACAATTAAACAATGATCAGTAATCGACAATGGAAGAACGGAAGCTTTTAACAACTTCATATCGTTATTACGAATACGAGCAAAACAGTGATCAATACAAGAAACACTAGAGTTAAAAACACGTGTAGGAGAATCAACCAGAGACTGCAAACCAAAAGTCATCATAAATAAATAATCGTCACTGCTATTAGGCAAATTTAAAATGTTAATGTTAAAATCACCTAAAACAAATAAATTTTTACTTTTAATTACACTTAAGAATGACGAAAACTCCGAAATGAAATTGGCTACAGAAACAGACTGAAGGCGATAAACACGAACAATAATGAAAGTATCATTATTAATTTGTACAGTTAACTTAAGGATATCAGCAGACTCTAAATTGATTGACTCAAAGGAACAGTTAAGATTACAATTATAAAAAATACCAACCCCACCCGACCGATAATTATTATTGCAACACGTAACAAAATTATAATTAGGAATGTGGAAAAAATCCATTTCATAGTCATAAATCCATATTTCCGATAAAATAATTACAACCGGTAAAGTACCAAAAGAATTTAAATGCGACACAAATTTGTCAAAATTTTCGCCTAAACTTCGGATGTTCTGGTGAAAGATTAACAACTTTGAGCAGCTAACTGTTGCAGTATTAACATGGTCAGAAGAACTAAAACTATAAGAATTATTATCTAGATAATCATGACTACTAAAAGCAACACTGCGACCCTGAGTAGGTATATTTAGATTAGAAATTACAATAAAGAAATATTTAAATTACCGAAAAACTTCAAGGTCGCATAAAGCATTGATTTTATGTAGATCATTATTATTGGTTTTAACAAAAACTGTTCCGTTACTGAACCAAACACTATTGAATTTTTTCAGATGTTTTAATCTCCACGCCTCAGAAAAAAATTTTCTTTTGGAAAAACACATACTATGATTAATGTAAATGTTTTTGTTTTTGTCGACAGAAAAACCCAAATGTTGTACTGTTCGAGATTTACACCCCTTTTTGCCTGCATGATGACATCCTTAGACGATTTCCGCAAACAATTTTACTCGAAGAACCGTCTCAATGTTATTTTTACCTTTAGCAGATGTAATTGGTGTCACACAATCAAGATCGCTTTCCAATAATGACACACCCAAACAGGTATTAAACATACTTAAAACGGTGGTTGAGGCTATGTCCCCTTTATTATACGGAAGACCAACAACATCGACGCAATTATCAAACAGCGATTGTTCCACAGCAGTCAATCTGATTTTTAAATCCATATTTTCCTTCTATTTTGGTATAGGTACACGTTGCAATTCAATAGAATCGCCTGAATGTTGATGTATTACTAACATATGAATCAATTTCGCGGTAGGTGTAAAGATGTACTGTACTGTAAAAGATATTGTCACACAGTCATTGCTAAATGATAAAAGGAATTCTGATTAATAAAACTGTCTGTTGTCATTCCTGTATATCAAAGCCTATAATTTTTTTTTTTTACATCATTCACTATAATAGATTAGTATCAATTCTTTTTGTTGTTCAATTCGGAAATTATTGAACGCTTGATGCAAATTCAATGAACCGGTAGTATCATTTAGGGGTATTAGCGGTATTTCATTTTCTACCATCTATGAATGAAAACGTCACAATCTAGTCTTTTATAGTTATTGGTATAATTAAAACCGTCGTTCAGGCGAAATATGAATAATTATTTTCCCTTCATTATTAGCACAAATTCTGTTCTAATGGTACGAGAAGTTCATTCTTTACAATTTGAAAGTTTGCCTGCTTCAATTGGCTAGCCATCGAATATTGGCAAAACGAAATACTGCAGATAACTAGTGCTTACTGAAAAAATTGTTGCTATTTTTCATGCTGAAAACGATAGAAAACTAAAATCAATCAATAGTCAGCAATACACACAGCTGTCCGATTTCGTCGACCTCTACGACAAATTTGTTCGGACAAATCGATCAAATCGATCCGACTGTCCGACCTGGGCCCGTATTCTTGAAATTCGATCAAAAAAAGTCGCTCATTATTTTCTAGTGAAATACATCATTTCAGTCGAAAATTTAAATTGTTTCATACCAAAGTCACCGGCGAATTTTTTCGGTGAATTTCAAGAATACGGGCCCAATTCAGGAAGTGTAAGGGCCCTTTAAGCGGGAATAGTAGAGTAAAGGTTCTGCATGCTTCGATTTAAATAAATGTTGGTTTGTTGTTCAATTCGGAAATTATTAAACACATAACATGGTTATTAGTTAGTGGTTTTGATTGATTTTAATTTTAAAATGTTATTTGAACATTACGAACTTTGTATTGTTGTCACAAGAGTTTACTATTAGTTGTCACATGTATTTGCGTATCACAAAGGGAAATTTTGGTTTCGTGAAACTGTGGCATTTTAATTTGTTTGTCTGTGTTTAATTTGTCTTACAAAAAAAAATTATTTCTTTAAGGAAGTAATGCATTTATTTAAATTCAATTGTAAATATTTAATAATGCCAATCTATTTAGTCACTTCTCGCCGATTGTGTTTCGTAGGTTTCAATTCTTAAAGTATCTGATCACGCTGAAACCCTCTAATTTGAGAGATTTTGCAGGTTAAGATTGATAATTTTGTTATTATAGGTAGAAGCATTCAAGATCTATCTGACCGTCTTTTAAACTTTTTAATTAACTTCACTTAGGTTGTCGAATTTTCAGCTTCGTACAGTTCAATCTTTGAGAGTGAGACGACTTTTTCTTGGACATGATCTGAAAAAGTGATTTTATTGTAATGAAAAGACCTTATTTTAATGTATAAATAAAAAACCAAAAAAAACATTAAAAACAGTCTCCGTATTTTTTTGTCGTCTGGTACATTAGATTCAAAGGATTCAAAAAGTTCATAACATTCATATGTCTCAACATTCATAAGATTCGTAACACGCCAAGATTCATAAGATTCGTAAGACACACAAGATTCATAAAATTCTTAAGATTCATAAAATTATTAAAATTCTTAAGATGATTCATATGATTCGTTTAAGGTCATAAAATTCAAAATATTCTTGAGATTCCAAAGATTTATAAGAATAGAGAAATCCGACTTAAAATCAGCAGGT
Source organism: Tipula vernalis (assembly GCA_958295665.1). Lineage (NCBI taxonomy): Eukaryota > Metazoa > Arthropoda > Insecta > Diptera > Tipulidae > Tipula > Tipula vernalis. The sequence continues at coordinate 4,503,963 of OY282558.1, forward strand.
TTTGTAAACCAATTCAGTGTGTGACACTAGGACCAATTAATCGAGGACACCGTCTATTTATATAACCATATCTCTGTGAATATTTAATAATGCCAATCCGTTTAGTGGCTCCTCGCAAAGTTAAGTTAATTTTTTTTGTTGATTATAGAGGATCCTCGACTACGCTTAAAAATGTGTGTCCACTTGGGTACGATATTTGGGCATGATTGACATTTTTTAATATTAAATTTCGTATAAATTCACATAAACAGATGCATCACGCCTGTCTTAAATCACTTATCGTCTAGATTTTTGGAAGTTGGGATATTTTTTCCTGAGAGGCCGGATTAGATTTAGTAGGTTGAATATTTTATCACACGTTTGTTCAGTCGCATGAAGTTTGTCCTAAATTTTATGTTTGTAATTTTCCAGATCCATAAAATAGTTTGTTTTACATAAAATGTTGCCTAATTTAAGCTTTTGAATCCTTGAAGCTTTAATCCGAAACATTTTTATGAAGTGAGACACAACAGCATCTATATTCACTAATTTTATTAGAGTTGCCTGATTCAATTTTTTTTATTTTAATTTCTCAATTGTTCTTAGAACCAAATCAAAGAGATTAATTTAGGCATTTTTTGTATAATTTTCAGAACGCAATCACAATTCCTTAAATTGTTTATCAAATACAGAGAATTAGCGTTGGTCTCGCGGGTGGAGTCATGATTTTGTTAGTGTTCAGTGATTTTTATTTTGTTTTGTTATTTTTGGGATGAAAATTAAGGTCTGGTTGACAATGTAAAAAAAATGGTGAAATGCTGCCCTCTTTTTTATTTATTTATCTGATTAAATTCTCCATAACTATAAAGTCACATCTTTAATTTTGACTGTATCACAGAGAGTATACATTACGTACCTAATCAGCTTTAATATTTTCTCGGCAATGTTTATTATTTTTCATTAAAAATTAGAAAGACAAAACAGAAAAAAAAACACAATGAAAAGTATCGCTTAAAACAGAGATATGAAAAGGGTTTTGTTGTTAAATATTTGAGAAATTTCACTTCTTCGTTTTGCTTAATGGTTTTTTGGTTGAATGAATTTTACATTTTTCGAAATATTTTTCCTCTCCTGTATTAGGAAATTGGAAAATAAGGATAAATATTTGGAATGGTGATGTATGGCTTTGTGTGTGTGTGTGGGTTTGCGGATGTTTACACAATAGTAGATGAGGATGTATACGATAAGCTACCTTGCTTATTGTTACAAGAAAGTTTCGCTGAATGAACATTCTATTTGTTTTTGTTGAGGCACATCTGTTACTGTAAATTTTACAAATAATACGATCAAATTGAGTTTAGATATGACGTAAGCTATTAATTTATGTAAATTTTAAATTTAGGAATCGGTCGTGCTGATACCAATAGGGAATACTAAACAAAAATTGATTTATTGGGAGCACCAACTAAAATTTACCGCAATAAAAATCTTAATACGAATTAATATCTGTCTAGTAAGTAAACTTTAAAATTAGTTCTGCGTACATTGAAATGAAATATAATGTTGTAATAAAAATCTGCAAGGAAACATCAATGATTCTGGGAAATAACACATCGCGTTTACTCGCGTAAACACGTAAACTCTAATAAAAGTTTTTTTTTTTAATTTGTGTAAGGTGGAAAAAAGCTATAAAACCTAAATAAAAAAATGAATTTTACGTTTTGCCATCGGAGAATACGAAATCATGCTTATTAAATTTACATCTTGATTAAATTTTCTGACCGGGTTTAATTTTTAAATTTAAGTTAGCTATACAGTTACATGAGACCTGTTGTTTTGTGATCAATTAGCTTATTGCGTATATACATACATCATACACCTTAATTTTTTCAATCAAAAGCCATAAAAATGCTTCGTAATTTAATACTTTTAACTCTATTGAATTAATAATATAAATGTACACCGACCAATTATTCTACTAAACTATTTAGTTAGAGAAACAAATTTCCGACTCCTCAGACAATTTCACCTGTATTATAAATTATGTTAGAAATATTTATCATTTCAGAAAATAAAATTAGAAATGCAAATTAAATTGTGTCTCCACCTTTAAATTGTCTAACCCAATTTTAGTGTAGTTTCAAACAAATATTAATTTTTAAAAATTGTCTTTGTCACTTTACTCGACAAACTAGTTAGGTTTCTAATAACTATTCACAAAAATTATGAAATGATATATGACCCTAACAAAACTTATTTATTTACATTGGAATTATTGTCCCTTAGTAATAGAGACATTTAGCAAAATATTGGAAAATATTTGTTTAGGTTTAGGAACCTAAGTTTGTATTTTTCCATAAATCTTAATAAAACAATTTTAAATGTACACCACAAAAAATTTAAATATAATTAACTGAACATTTAAACACTTTACGTAAAATAATTTAAATTAGTTGTTTAAAAAGTTTTTCTTAAAACAAAACCAATTCGCACATAAAATTTTAGCGGAAAATTTATCGAATAAAACTTGAGATACTCGTAACAACCGATCACAGTGAAAGTAAAATTATAACTGAATGCGGTAACGAACGTTTATGTAAAAAGGAAAATAAATTTGTATATATTTGGAAACGTGGAAAAACCAATTAAAAAGAAAACAAAAAACAAAACAAACCAAAAGGAAAACAAAATACGTTACATGGTATAGTGGTATACGATGACATATTTGACGCATGTACGCAGGTTCTTTTATTTCTCCTCTGCGATAAACATTGTCGGCGATACAATATATAAGCAACCTGTATTGTGACAAGTCTTAATATCTCATATATTCCTTGTCATCCAAACATTTTTTTTAAGCTGGTTAAAAAAAGAAGGCCCATGATGATGGATGTTTTTTTTTTGGCTGATGTTGCTAATACTCAGATATAATACGTTGCCATGGATGGATTCTGTCATATTATCGATTGCCTCCTAACTATTCCAACATGAATGAACTGAGTAGTTCTGAAACGATTGATTCGAAGGGAACTCCTGAGTTAATTGTTATAGGCCTTATCTTGTACTATCTGTTAAATTGATTCGTATTGGCAAGCAAACCGTTTATTTTCCACTGCCTGACTTTACTTTCAATTGAACAGTCAATGCGTTTCTCTTATTTAATATAGGGAATAACAAAAATGTCTATACATGAACCTTATTTCCTTGATAAATTTACAACAACAATCGAATTGAATAAACCCGCATAGGAATTAAATAAATCAAGGAAAACATTTGATTTATTTGAATTATTTTTAATAATACCGGCCACACCAGATGTTGTTCATGTAAAATTTATTTTGAATGGTTGGCTATTTTTCAAAATGAATTAAATCAAAGTCGGCTGTTTCCCTGGAAAACAATAAGATCCAAAATAATTAAAATTAAATTTTTCTTCAGAAAATACGCTTATTATTGTTGTGTTCTGTCATTAAAATTATCAAAAACAAATTACTTGGTTCTGTAACGAAATCCCAACAGGGGATAGTAGCTGGCGGTATAGTAGCTGGCTAGAGCTCACGGTGCGGCGTGGGGTTTTTCAGACATATTCTCATGCTTGAATAACCGCATGAAGAATAAAATTGGACGGGAAAAGGAAATTGAAAATTATTTTGCCACGGCCTCAGCGGCTAATGAAATAATAAATTGGGAGTGATCGATCCGGAGTGACAGCCTCAATCACAGGCGATCACCGCCGTGACTGCCATACGAGCCTTCCCTCATCGGCCCGCCTACTGGGATGCTGTTTCCCAGTCGCAACGGTTACCGATGCCTATCATGTATGGAGGGACGCTCGCATGACAATCCCAGCGACGACCCCCCGGAACGGAAGCCGTCACCCCGATGCGACCAACTCAAATGGCGTGCCGCCCTCCAGCACAGCCTGTCCTGGAGGAACGGACGGCACGCACGGAACAGAAGTGGAAACGGCCGACCTTCCGCATTTTTCTTTTCCTTCTCTAACTATAGACGTATGCCAGTCGTAACAGTTCGTTCGACCAAAAAATCAACATTGCGCAAACCAAACGTTTTGGAAAATAGGTCGTTACAAATGGGTAATTGTAGCGGGATTTGTCGAACTATTTTTTTTTAGTACAAGTGTGTCTTTGATATGTTTGTATTAAAAGTGTTACAATAATTGCATTTTAAATGCTAATTTTCTCGTGTTACATCTTCACTGGTACGCCAAATAACAGTCAATCTTTAATATTAGTTCTATAAACCATAGCCGGCCGCTATAAAAAACATCATATTCCATTGACCTTTTATGAAAATATACTAATTTCAAATACCTGTGTATTTTCCTGTGCTAACTTCAAATACCAGTGCTACCACTCACTTAAAATATTTAAATATAAATATTGACAAAAAAGTCACTGTCGAGTGTGTTGCATATAAATATTAAAATGCTTTATACTAAAAATTATGTATGTAAAAATCTCAATCTAGTATGTGTTGAAGTAAACGGTTGATTGAGGATTATTCTTTTGAATAGTTAAGGCCGAACCAGCGAATCAGTAAGAAACCTTAAAGAATTTGACGAAATTACTTCCTTACAGAGATTTGACATATCGGCCATCGAATCCGTAACAACTGACAAATACAGTATTAAAATTGTAATATGAACGGGAAAATTTATTATTTCTAAGAAAAGTGTGCTGTGGAAATTTTGATGTATTCTGACATATCCTTCAGTTGCGCGTTAATTTTCGTTCTGTTAAGTGACGGCTGAACTGAACGAAACGTTCTTAAAGATTCGCTGGTCAGTAACATGCACTTTCTGTATATCGCGTTCTTACTTAAAGTTGTTACTGACTCGCTGGTTCCCCCATTACGCTGAATAGAAGCATTTTCATTAACCTTCACTCTGTGTATAGCTTACTATCACGTTGTCTGTGTATAGGGGTCAATCTGACCCCATAGATATCTTCATGTATTTCATAGGGAAAGTAAATAAAAATTCTTTATTTTCTACAAATATATGTAATTGCATTCAAGATTCAAAACATATAAAAAAAAATTAACAGTTGCATTCGCTGAAAATCACATTTTAATTAGTCAAATTTATGTTTTAATCAGATGCGTAATCTGATACCACTTCCTCTTCATCCGAAACCATTTCCCGTTTTTTTATGCATTCTATCCATATGATTTTGGTGTGGTTGGGACAAAATATCTCATTACAAAATTGAAATCTTGTTTTGGTTTTCATATCAGATGACTTATGGCTCTAGTAACATCTTCGTCGTTTTCTAACTGTCTTAACCGTCACTTCTTCCCCTGTTGATTCCCGCCTTATTGGTAAATGCTTTATAACCTATTAAGTCGATTCCTGTCCTTATTTTTATTTAACTTTCGAGTGTTATAGAGCCGCTCCAACACGTTGGCCTGCACTAGTTGCATAGCCAATTCTATTAGAAATGATTTTCTTTCTGATGCTTTCCGAGTTTCATAAAAAGGGGCGGTTGGCGCTTTTATACAAAACGTAAAGGCTGCAACATCAGCGAGGTCAGTAAGGTTAAAAAAATAACACCATCGGCCATTGTTGAGTTTTTTGAGTTTTCTTTTGCTCCTACAGGTTCTCACTAATTTATAAAAGGTGTCCCCCTTTTGTTGCGTTATAATCCAAAATTTATTTAGTTATATTAGACTCACGCTCTACTTCGTTATTGTTGTCTAAAGTTGATAATAGCAAAACGTTTTTATTTGGTTTAGGAAAAAAACGCACAAGTGTTTGGTTGATATCAAAACAGAATTTTGAAGTTTTTTTAGTTCTCGTGTTTTTAATTCCACCTTACTACTAAACTCTTTGGGAAGATCGGTTTTATTTCATCTAATTGTACCAATTAAGTAGTGTATTTGTTTTTTCTGCAAAAGTTAATCGGCTAAAGAACAACTAGTGGAATAGTTGTCCATGGTAATTATTATTTCTTATGCTCCCTTGGTTGCCTACCAACATATACTTCTGCGTTCAATGGGTAAGAATTGTTTGCGTCGCATACCCAGAATATTTTAATTCTAAACTTCTCTGGCTTCGAACCAATATACTGTCGGAAAGAATATCTCCCTCGACCTAGAGCCAATTGTTGATCAATGATTAAATTTCATGATGGTATATGAGATCCTCGAATGTTTGCCAAAGACATATTCCATATATATTGGAATGCTGCCAATCTATCGATTTTTAGCCGCTACTGTCTTAGAAAGCTATAGTAACTGAGTGGTTTGATTTATTTCTGTTTAAACCGTCAAGCCTTCTCTTTCTCGCAGAAGGAGGAAGTTGCGTGTTTTGGTTATAATCGGAGGTTTCAAGCTCCACTTTCCGATAGTTTTTTTATTTTAGGCATAGTACCACATACCAGTGTTTGTTTCTTTATCCTCAACAGTCGCATTTTGAACATTTTGTTATTCATTTCCTCGATCGTCAGCGACAAGTTGAAAATGTTAATCGTTATCAAAATTTATCGGTTCAACATGCTCATCCTCATCGTAGTTACAAATGTTTATCGGTGCAGCTTATTCACGCTTATCACCATCGGAAACTCCACATCAACAGTGTCGTTTGCTATTTCTGCTTCATCTGATACCTTAGGAGTAGAAACCATCGAGAAGTCCAAGAGGCTCTTGGCTGCTCTATCTTTTCCGCACCATAATAACAATATTACATAACCAGGATAAGCTATTTTTACTACTAAGCACCTTGAATTACAAACAAAAACTAAACCGAAATATCGTTCAACGATCATTCCAAATATCGGTAACGGTAAAATAATACAAAAGTAAAATGAGGAAAAATATCAAGAATAGGTATGTATGCCAGAGACGGGTAGTGTCGAAAACTAGTATTTGGGGCACAGTTTAAGTTACGTTTTGACACGAGTTCTGGACAGTATTTTAAAACCTTTGTTTTCGACATTTTTTGACAGGACTTTTTGACAGCGAAACAAACTAAAAAATGTACAATTTTAGCTTCATTAACGTTTAGAACTGTTTCAACCAGTTAGAACACTTTCTAAATTAACCGGTATATTTCAATAATGTGCTCACGAAACAATAAAAATATTTTATTTCCTCTCTTTTTCCAATATCACACGCACAGTTTTTGACACTTTCCGGCAATTTTTGACAGTTGTTGACATTTTTCGCGAGTTTTTGGTTTGGAAGGTTCTTCACCCATTTTTTGACAAAATTTTCGAAAACTCAGATTTTTTTATGTATAATACACATACAAAAAGTGAATAACAGAGCAGTTTCTCTCTCAGTCTCACTTACTAATTAGCAGAAAAATTTCACAACACATCACAGACATACTCGTATACAATACATTCATAGATATAAAAAAGTAAATAATTTTTTGATTTGTGTAGAAAATAGTGCATGGAAGTAAATTGGGGTCATTTTGACCCCAGTACACAGAAATGCGCTTTCTTTATTTCAGACTATGGTAATTACAAAATTTACAAGTAATTTGGGCCTGATTTTCATTGTATTGCGTGTATGAGATTTTAGTTGAGGCTATCCTATAGGGCATGGGCCATTTAAATAATAAGAAACGTATTTTATTTTAATTTTAAAATCGACTGGGGTCAATTTGACCCCAATACACAGAGAGAAGGTTAAAAGAAAAAAAAAACAAAAAAGATTATTGGATTTTAGTGGAAATACAGCCCATAAAAAACATAGTCAAAGTTGAAGACAAACTTAAGCAAAGTTAGTGCTAGATATGAAAATTTAAAGCTTTTGTTAAATGAATATTCTGAAATTTATTCTGGGCTTTGTTCATCGGTTGACGATCCCAAGTTCGAAAAAAATGAGGAGGAATTTAACACGGACTTCGAATCATTCGAGCGTGAATTTTATGATGTAAAGGGTAAATTTGAAGTGATTTTAAGTATTAATAAAGTAGTGAGTAATATTGGTGATAAATTAGGTTTGGGTGATGATGTGGCTTCAGGGAATGGTGACAGTGCAGGTGGTCTTTTTTCTAGAAAATTAGATGACTGGTTAAGATTTCGTGATTCTTTTGAGAAAATCATTATAGATAATCATCAAATAAATTCAAAGAAACAAAAAAATGTGGTATTTAGGTATGTTTGTTGTTGGAAAGGCCAAAGAGATTATTGATAAAATCGATTTTTCTGATGATGGCTTTGATATCGCCCTGGATGGCTTTGGTACATAGATTCGATGATACCCATGCTTTGGTAGAGAAACACATTAGTGAATTATTTAAATTACAGTACGTCAATAAATCATCTGCTACAAATATGCAAAATCTGATTGATCGCACTGAGCTCAATTTGCGTGCATTACAAAAACTAAAGCAGAATGTTGATCAGTGGGATATGATGATAGTTCTTATTGTTACTTATAAGTTAGATGATGATGTTCGAAAGGCCTGGGAATCCCAACTTGATAAAAAAAGGCTCCCTACTTGGAAGGAACTTTCTGAATTTTTGCAATAGTGGAAAATAATCGTCGTTCCAATAGACCTAAACAAAATATGGTGGTTCAAGGACAAATGTCTAAATCTTCTAAAACTTTCGTGTCGGTTTAGAGGCTAAATGAAGTAAATACAAAAATGGTTTGTTCGATGTGTAGTGGTAGTCATTCTTTAGAAAATTGTGTTCAGTTTATGAATTTACGTCCTGAGGAAAGGTATGGAAAAATAAGATCTTTAGGTAGATGTTTGAATTGTTTGAGCGACATTCATTTAGTTAGAACTTGTCAAGCAAAAAAATGTGAAATTTGTGGTTATAAACATCACATATTACTTCATATGAGAATGGATAGTCGAAATCACAAAACGTCAAACGAAACAAATAGAAAACACCCTAGTAGTAGTACGGATAATAACAGAGATGTCGATAGTACAAAAGCTGATTCTTGTACAAAGAAATTGTGCACAAACAGGTCGTTTTAATCACTGCTATGATTTTGATAAAAGATTCTAATCAGAAGTATATTCAATGTAGAGCTCTCTTGGATTCAGCCTCTCATAACACTTTTATATCTATGGACTTGGTCAAAAAATTGGGAATTAAAGTCGAAAAGGATAATAACACTGTATGTGGTATTAATGGTACAAAAACTGATGTTTGTAATAGAGTAGAAGCATCAATTCATTCTCGCGTTGATAATTATTGTAAGCAGTAGTATATCAATATTTCCAGATGGTCCCTTCCATCTAATTTAGTATTGGCCGACCCAGATTTCAATATACCTGGGCCTGTAGATATATTATTAGGAAGTGAAGTATTTTGGGAAATTTTGAAAGATGGTCGTTTAGAATTGTCAAAGGAGCTCCCAGTGTTTCGTAATACGAGCTTTGGTTGGGTAATTGGTGGAAAGTTGGAAAGTAGTTCAGACAATCAGAATTTCTTTTTTTCATCAGAACCAAAAACAACGGATACTGGGTTGGATAGTTTGTTAGAAAAGTTTTGGGATATGGAGTCCTTCTGTAATGATAAGAATAAAATTCGTACAGCTGAGGAATTAGCATGTGAGCAGCATTTTGATGACACTCGCACAAGAGAGATATAGACGGTACATTTATTGTACAACTACCTTTTAAAATGGATAGTAGCTTGTTGGGTAATTCTTCTAATATGACTTTTCATAGATTCATTGTTTTGGAAAGAAGATTAAATAAAAATTTGGAATTGAAAATGCAGTATATCGAGTTCATGAGAGAATATGAGTCAATGGGACATATGAGGCTTTGTACTGAAGTGGATGATGGTCCGGGTTATATTATACCTCATTTGGCTGTATTACGTCGGCGAAGCCTTCGTCTCAGTACTCGTTGAACGATTTGTTAATGGTAGGTGCTGTAGTTCAGGAGGATTTATTTTCAATTGTGTTGAAATTCAGGAAGCATGCCATTGCTTTCTCAAGTGATATCGAAAAAATGTACAGGATGGTGAAGTTGGAACAATCTCATACAAGGTTTCATAGGATTTATTGGCGAGAGAGTTTAAGTGATGAATTGAGGATTTACGAGTTGCAAACCGTATCTTATGGAACGGCATCTGCGCCTTACTTATCAACTCGTGTTATCCAACAGTTAGCTGTAGATGAATCAGTAAATTGCCCAATAGCGTCAAGTATTTCAAGGACTGATTTTTATGTAGACGATTTACTTTCGGGTTGTCAAACATTAGAGGAAGGTATTTCAATGTATGACGAATTAACTATAATGTTTTCATCAGCAGGGATGAGGTTAAGAAAGTGGTATTCAAATTCTAAGGAATTATTAAATCATATTCCAATGGAAAATCGAGGAGATCCCAATGAATTGGATGTCAACGATACAATTAAAACTTTGGGCTTACGCTGGTCACCCTTATGTGATGAATTCACATTTTTGGTTCAGCCATTGGATGACAGTAACAGAATTACAAAAAGATCGGTATTGTCTGATATTAGTAGATTGTTTGAGCCAATGTTTGGTCCAGTAATTTTAAGTGCGAGATTCTGGGTGGAAAAACTAGATTGGGATGCTAACATGCCCGAGAACTTAAAGGCAGATTGGACTAATTTTAGAGATAGTTTGGAATGTTTGAATAATTTCATTCGAGTCATTCCAAAAAATTTTAGCGATATCGCTTCTATATAGAAGTACACGGTTTTAGTGACGCGTCGCAAAAAGCATATGGCGCTTACTGTTTTCGCTTCATAAACAGATATATTAGAAAGAAGACTATTTGCACTGGTGGCTTGGAGGCTTGTGAGTTGGATGCCGCATTATTGTCAGTCATTCGGACGGTTCAGAAGGGTAATTTGTTGATGGAGAAGGAATGCTTAGAGTAGCAGGAAGAATGGAGAACAGCAATTTGGATTACGATCAAAAGCATCAATTGATTTTGCCGAAAAATCATGGTGTGACAAAGTTGATTATTCGACATGAGCACATAAAAAATATACATACTGGAGTTCAGTGTATTTTGGCAGCTGTGCGCCAGAAGTACTGGATAGTTAATGTCAAGGATGCAGTTAGGCGAGTCATTAGAAGCTGTGTCTCTTGTTTCAAGTTTAGACCAAAGTTAGAGGAACAAATCATGGCATCGTTGCCCCCAGATCGTTTGAATGCTGCCAGACCATTTAATATAGTCGGAGTTGACTTTTGTGGTCCTTTTCTAGTCAAATATAAGGGACAACGAAAAGATACGCAAAACAAAGTTTATATTTGCATATTCGTTTGCTTCGTCAGTAAGGCCGTCCATTTGGAATTGGTCGAGGACGCAACGAGCAAATCTTTCATCGAATGTTTGAAACGATTTTTTTCAAGACGAGGACGAAGTGCAATCATTTATAGTGATAACGCCGGAAATTTCGTGGGCGCCAACAGAGAAGTCAAAGAGATGAAAAATTTAGTTCGTGGATCAAACATAGACTTGCAAGCATTTTATTCAAATGAAGGCATCACGCGGAAATACATTCCGCCTAGATCGCCACACTTCGGAGGCCTCTGGGAGGCAGCAGTTCGGATGTTTAAATATCACATGAAAAAAGTAGTTGGAGTTCAAGTATTGACCTTGGAGCAGTTAACAACATTTGCTATAGAGATAGAGGGAATTCTTAATTCTCGCCCTCTTTCATCACTTTCTAGTGATCCACGTGATCTAGAGCCACTAACACCTGGGCATTTCACAACAGGTCCAATTAATACAGTTTTAGAGGTGGATGTCACAAATTTATCAAGTAATAGGCTAGCGTATTGGAAATAAAAAACTCAGTTGGTGTAGCATCAAAACAAAAATTGTTTTTAGGGTTACCCGTTTTCTATGCCGGTGAGTGTAGAACCCACATTTGATATACAGGGTGATTCTTAAGTAAGTACAATAAATGCGAGTTGATGGAGAACACTAATCTGAACAAAAAATTATAAGACAGCATGTATCCTATCTGTAACCGTTATAGAAATAATCAAAGTTCTACTGTAAAATTAGTCACTTTGAATTTCACTTATAACCTAAACAAATACTCACAAATTACTCAAATAAACGTTTTCTTATCGCAAATTAATTTATTTATTTATTGCATTATTAAGGTAATCTTTCAAAATATTTGGAAAATTTACTGTAATTTTAAGGTAGTAGCCGTAGTGATCAGCATAAAAAAATAACAATTTTAAGGGAAGAACCATTACATCCCCATTCAACTTGTGCAGGAACTATTACCAGGTGATTTCCCGAAACATTTAAATTTTTATCAATGGTTTCAAAGAAAATTTTTAAGATACCCGCAATTTATTATAGGTAAGGTGCTTTTTACTGATGAGGCAAATTTCTTAAAAGACCCCATAATAAATTTCCACAATAGTCATATTTGGGTAATGGAAAACCCACATGCAATAAAGCAAACTAACTTCCAGCTTAAATTTTCGCTAAATGTGCGGATGGGAATTATCGATAATTATTTAATTGGTCTTGTGCTTCTTCCTGCCAGACTTGATGGTACATTTTATAGAAGATTTCTTGAATATGATGTAAATTTTGCTCAGAAATAGAATGTGGTTCACGCATGATGCCGCCCAAGCTCACTTCAGCACAACAGCTCGCGAATTTTTGAACATAATATAATGTTTGTAGATCGAAGGATAGGCCGAGGTGTTACAAGATTAAACCAAAAATAGCTACTAACGTATATAACTATTGAAGCTTAATGCTATAATTGCATTTGTGCTGAAAATATGTAACTAATCAGTATGTCTAATACCTCAAAATGACAGTAAATTTTTCAAATATTTTGGAAGATTACGTTAATAATGCATTTTTTTAAGAGAAATCTTGAAAAAATTAAAGATTTTCATTCCTTTTTTAGTATCAATCTGACCTTATTATTGGCCCTGAGTGTTTTTGATAAACTAATTAATTTGCAACAAGAAATCGTTTGTTTGAGTAATTTGTGAGTAACGGTTTTTAAGGTATATCACACAAAACACTTTTTAATTTCTTTCTAAGTTTCACACTATCGCGTTCCAAATACTAATAATCCAATTCGACTTCGTTCACCTTTTTATATACACAAACCAAACTTCTAGAAATTCCATGACTTTTCCAGTAAGAATAGTCTAGAAACATTTAGATCAGTTTTATCATGGAAAATTTCATTTTAGCAGTAAACAATGAGCTATTAATTTAACTTATTCTATTACACCCTAGGTGTCACTATAACAATATATTGTTACGTTTTTGCCTTGTCAATCAAGGTTCGTGTCACTGGATTGTGAATAATATAAACTCAATTCAATTTATTACCAACGAATTTATTTATTCCACAAAGTTTATTACAACACAGTTTATCAATAAAAATTCACAAAATCACTTTATATAAATTATTCTTAAATTTTACTGATCACTTTTACTTTATTTATCGCACTACAACACTTTTTTAAATCACTTTTTAATTCTTTTTAATCTTTATACTATCGCTTACCAAATATTACTAATCCAATTCGACTTCGTTCTCCTTTTTATATATCAAACCAAACTTCTAGAAAGCTCATGACTTTTACAGTTAGAATAGCGTAGAAACATTACATAACAATTTTTATCATGGAAAATTCCATTTTAGTACAGTTAAACATTGAGCTATTCAATTAACTTCTTCTATTACACACTAGGTGTCATCGTCACAATATTCAAACCCAAGTTCTAGGACTATCATACTTTTTCCAGTAAGATTAGCCTGGTAAAATGTTTTTGCATGGAAAATTTCTATTTTAGTACAATAAAAAAATTATCAAATACCCTAACTTAAGTGTCATTAGTAGTAGTAAACTTTATGCTTTTTTTATCAACTTATTCTATTCTACCCTACGTGTCACCGTAACAATTTTTACAATTTCTATCTTTAAGGCAGACAAATTATACCACTGGCAGACTAGGGATAACCTAATAAACTCGATTAGCTAATCTACCACTAATCTAATTGCATTGACAGACTAAGGCATAGTAAGTGGCGCCACCAGTTTATGGTATCGTTATTAATACAAATATCATCACTCTTGTTTGAGCTGATTTTTTGGATTTTGTTCAATAATTAAATCAAAATGAAAACAACATAGACATTAAAAAATAAATTATAATTTAAATACTTTAATTATTAATTAAAATTTTCAATCTTTTTTATGTATACCTACCACAAATTTTTTGTAGTTTTAAAAATGTTGATAATCATGCAAAATACGGTCTCAGGTTGAATTGCATCAAAATCTGTTAAGAAACACCAAGCTCCGTCCTAATTGGCTTATTGGATACGTAAAAGGTGAACGTATTTTTGGTAGTAATTTCTGATCTTATTTTGTAATTTATACAGTTGTTACGTTTTTCAAATTTTTCTTTTTTAAAGTTCAAATCACATAAAATTTCAAAATGCGTTGCATTAAGTTTGCCTCCCCCTATGCCCATCTGATTTGCTCGAACATCAATTAGATTGCAAGCAACATATGTATATGTATATGATTTTATAATCTAAATTTATTCGATGATTGACTGATTTTTGTGCTTTTTGTATAGTTAATGGACTTAAAATAAATGGGAGAAGGATAAACGAATATTTACTTGATCCGCATCTAAATCGTTTTATTAACTTGTACCAAAATAAAAAACAATTTCCAATGGAAATGAAAGGACGGTTTTATATCCTTTTCCCTTGTATGTATGCAATAAAAATCTTTTATTTTGATTATAAATTTATGATTATTTTCTTGTTAAAAGTAAGATATTTAAATTGAAAAGTGCTGCCGGAATAGAAATGTTTACCATTAGCTTGCTAATTGAAATACAATGTAGTTGAAATATTGGATTATGACAATGTGAACGAACAAATGTTAAAATAAATCCTGTAAATTGATTGATTGCCAAAATCTGGATTGAAAACAAATTAGTTGTTTGAAAAGAGGAAACTACATATAATACAATATTAAATAACAAAGTTAGTAATAATAATTACTAACTACTAAATTAACCGGTAAGGTAATTTCTTCCCATATCTCCGTACTATTTAATAAAAGTCTCGTTGAGGGTTGCTTTCCTATTGCATGGAAACGCTCACTTATTAAGCCGATTTTCAAATCCGGATCTCGAAGCGATGTCGAGAACTATAGAGGTATTTGTATTCTTTCAGTTTTACCAAAGCTTTTTGAGAAACTAGTTAAAGATCAATTATTCTTTCATGTTAAGACTTTCATTTCTTCCAAACAGCATGGATTTTTCCCTGGTAGGTCAACTATTACTAATTTAGTTTTGTTTACTAATTGTATTTCAAGGGCTCTATTAAATGGTAATATTGTGCAGGTCGTTTACACTGATTTTTGTAAGGCTTTTGACAAGATCGATCATGACTTGCTGTTGCGGAAACTTATTTCATTGAATTGTAACTACTTGCCAGTTGATTGGATTAGATCTTATCTAAAATCCAGAACTCAATTTGTGAAAATTGGCAGCTTCACTTCAAGAGTGATTGATGTTTCTTCAGGAGTCCCTCAAGGCAGCCATTTGGGTCCCATGCTCTTCATTCTTTTCGCAAACGATGTGGTCAACTGTCTAAGTCATTCTGACATTCTCATTTATGCGGATGATATAAAAATCTTCAAAACTATTTCTTGCGCCAATGATGCACTTGACTTTCAGTCTGACCTGACAAACTTCAAGGCTTGGTGTACATCGCATAATTTGATTCTAAACATCTCCAAATGCAAAACAATGTGTTTCACCCGCGTCGTCTTACCCACTAGTTACGATTACTTCTTTGATGGTTGTAGTATTGAAACTGTTGATACTTTTAAAGATTTAGGTATAACCTTCACTTCGAATTTATCGTTCCATAAACATGTTGAAAGTTGCATTTCTAAAGCGAATTCTATGCTTGGATTTGTTAAAAGGTTTGCTAAGGATTTTCATGATCCTTACGTGATTAAAACTTTATATGTCTCTTTTGTTCGTTCATTGTTGGAATATGGTGTTGTAATATGGAATCCGTTTTATATTAACTATTCAGATCGCATAGAGAGGGTTCAGAAGCGATTTTTAATGTACGCACTACGAAGGTTGCCTAGAGATGCGAATGTACCTGCTTTCATACTCCCAGCGTAGGGAGCCGCTATTTATTCGTAGAATTGAAATTAGCGCAATGTTTGTTCGAGATTTATTGGTGTCTAAAATCGATTGTTCGGAAATTTTGAGTTTGCTTGATATATATACTCCATTACGTGTGCTGCGCGATAAAGATTTCCAAATTAAGTTGCCGTTTTGTAGGCAAAACTACGGTAAATGTGAGCCGGTTTATCATTCTTCTGCTTTCTTTAATAAAGTACGGCCGGCTTTTGACTTTAATCTGTCTAGAAAGGCATTTAAGGAATTGATGTCGAAGCTTCTTTTGAATTATTGGTAATCTTTGCATTATATAATTTTATTAAATGATGTAACCAGCTATATATAAGTTGGTAATAAATAAATAAATAAATAAAAATAAATATTTGACGAAATTTTCTGAGGAGTCCGGAGTGCTATTAGGAAATTTCAGGTAAAAAGATATTAAAACCTTGTAATGAAAGGGTTGGCTGGGTTGAAATCAATCATGGGTTTGTACGGGTAGTCACAGTTGGCTGGGGTGTTTTCACATCAAGCTCACAATGTCACATCACAAAAAAAAAATTTGTAATTAAACATTACACTCTCTATAATGATTAAGACATTGACTGCCACCATATGAAAAAAACATTAGAAAAATGTAAAAATGGAAGTCTTTTCACATTAGAATCCAAACAAAATACCCACATTCGCGATTTTAGAAGGTAGTAGTATTAACGTATTACAGGCAATGTAAGGATAATCCTTCTTTATGCTTAGAAGTTTTCAATAAAAGTCATTAACGTGTAACCCACGGGTGGGTCACACGTTAATGACTACTGTACTAAATACTACTACAGAGCTAAGGCACAAAGCAAGTCCTGGAAGCTCTTCTGTAATAAAATGGAAGAAGTCTCCGCAGCTCATTGCCTTAGGAAGATTCTTTACAAAAGTAAAACCAGTCCCAGTTTTTTTAATTAAACCGGAATTATCAACTTATCGACATGGATTTCGACCTGAACGCCTTTTAACTTTCCGATTTTATTATCTGTTCCACTTAAAGATTCATACTTTTGAACTGATTTCATATTAAAAGAAACTATTAAGCAGTGAAGTTCCACTTCCTTTGGTGTATGTCGTCTTCAACCTTTGTTTTCCTCTTTGTAACATATTTCAACTCGAATTACTTTATAAACACTAGTATTACTCCTGAGTGCTGCCGTAATCACGCAGTTTGCCTTCTCCTGAACTAGCTTCCCTAAATACCTTGATGTTTCTATTCTTTGCCTTAAAATAAGTAACTGTATACTAATTATGTTAACTGTAACACTCGTACCTACTATCATACCGATTTCACTTTGCCTATTACGCCAACCAACCACTATCACATTCCCATTCCCGCCATTAGTTAAATAATTGTCAATAATTTTTAATACCTCGCTACTCTCTGATGAACTATTGGACTGTTTTTGTCTCTACTTAAACTTCAGTTCTGATCGATCTCGATGAAACCCCTGGTTTTTTCTGTCTTCATGCTGCGTTTTTGTATTTGCATGTCTGCCAACTCTGTAACCTCCAATCCTAACTTTACCAATTCGTCCACATCCGCATGTTCCCCTTTTCAAAAACTTTTTTTTTTTCTAATTGGCTATGTTTAGAATGGTAAACTTTCAATAAACGTATATTTCCGGTTTTGTGTAAATAATTACCTAATTTAGTAATATGGAGGACATACATATTAAACATCTGGAACCAGATGAATTTCTAGTAGAGTGTATGGTTAGAAATATTGAAGGAAGCCTATCAGAAAAGTTTTGATCGTCTAAAAATATTTTTCGAGGAAGAAGTTAAAAATCCTCATAAATTAGAATCTAAGAATCCCGCTCGGGAATTGTAGGACGATGAAGAATGGGATAATGATAAGTTTTACACCTCATACACTTCGTCAAGGTTATGTTATGTAATTAAAAGATTAGAACGTTTGTCTAAATCAACGAAGCATCATAAAGTCGATTGTTCAAAAAGCATTAGAAAAAGGCAAAACTTTACAAAATTCCATTAAAAGTTCTTTAAATAATTATGATTGTTTAAGTGAATCTATATTTGAAGTTGAGGATACATATATCGTCCTCAGATGAGGCTACATCTAGAGGAACTGTTGTATTTACGAACCAAAGTGAATAAGCAGAACAATATTCCAGTTATTAATGATTTTCATTTCGAAATCCCAGTAACAAATCGCGAACTTATTATCTGAATCTGCTTTAAATATCAATCAAAATCTGCAAAATTATTTTGTTCCACAAGTAGTTCAAAACCTAGCACCATCTAAAATTTACAATTTTAATTACCAAAATTCATTTTCTCGTCCACCGCTACTCTTATTCTCAGCTCAAAAAAAATTACAACTTTTGCCCATGGGGTTAGGAATATTCACTTTTCAATGTGGAAGAATTATTTTTCGAGCATTTGGCACGTACCTATCACGTTTCTGAAAATGATTTCAAAGATCAGATTGTTGTTATTTTAATGGGAGGCTGCTTGCTATCTAGAACGTAATCCGTATTCGAATTGGACGCAACTAAAAACGGTTTTTATCGAACGTTTTCAAGATCATCGAACGGACGATGATATACGTTGACTAATAGAATCACTTAAACAAAAATTGAGTGAAACCGGATTCCGGCTACAAATAATAATTTAGGTTTAGAAAATATCCACAATTTCTTCGCGAAAACTTCTGGAGGTTGGCGAGAATTCGTCGAAGAGGATAGACGTGTTTTTTTCTATCCTCTTCAAAAATTTAATTTAATTTAATTTTACTTTATTTTTTGGGATTGGTGAAAATGTTTTGTGAAAATACTATATTTTGTGCTTTTTGTAAAAAAAAAGTGTTCTAGTTTTTGTGTACAAAATAGTGATATGTATTTATAGAATAAAATAGTGGATTAATTCGTTTACAGTGTTTTTTTTATGTGTTGTTCCAATCAATTAAGAAAATTGTGTTAATTTAGTGTTTTTTGAACATTTGACAAATGAGACAAGATTCTCGTGTTAAAATTAACATAACTGTACCACTCAGGAATCGTTATCAGGTAATCCCACGCCATATGCGCTTGTATGTGGTAGTGGAAATAATTATTAATTATATTGATTTTGTACCGTTGGATGTATAT
Source organism: Tipula vernalis (assembly GCA_958295665.1). Classification (NCBI taxonomy): domain Eukaryota; kingdom Metazoa; phylum Arthropoda; class Insecta; order Diptera; family Tipulidae; genus Tipula; species Tipula vernalis. The sequence goes on from OY282558.1 coordinate 4,523,233, forward strand.
TTGCAATTGATGAGTGTGTAAATAAATATTTAATTTTGTATTGCTGATAAATTTCCGTTGCTTTTGTCCGTATACTTAAACAAGCACATTTAAATGCAGCCCTATTTGTATGCAAAGTTTTTCGTTTACTATGTAACGGGATCGAGCGCAACCGTTTTGTTATTGTTTTTGGCATGGACTGAAAACAATTTTAGTAAATGAAATGGGTTGATAAAATTTATATTTTATATTTTATCAAAAGTTAAGACATAAATTGTATGCTATTTGTTTTCACTTTTACTTCACAACGGTAGGAAAAGCGAACCGAACTAAGAAAGTCTAACCGATTAAAATACTAAGAAAGATTTTGTCATAAGGTAATAATTTAACATAACCAAGGTGAAACAGAACTTCCAAAATAAAAGCAATCCTAGTGCTTGTATGAGGATTGTGGCCCAATTTCTGCTTTCCATTATTGTTTCTAAAGCTTACTGGAATTTATCAAAATTTTAAAGCCTCTGAAAATCACACAATTTTTTTAAATGTCTTCTGCTGAAATCAATCACTTTGTTGGTGTTAAATTGTATATATAGATTGGGGCACTGTGCTGATTGGGTGAGCGGCGTCGCGCGTTGTCTGGGATAGGGGAAGTTTCCTTTTGTGTGATATTGTGTACTATGTTACATTACAAGAATGTTTGAAGTGTTGATGAGAACGTACAGCAGCTGTGTGGCGTGTAGGTTGTATTGGCTAGTGATATCTATTTTATTTTATTTTATTTTTTATTTATTACTAACTAATTTATATGGGTTGGTTGCTGTTGATTGGTTGGTGAAGCGGTTTGGTTTTCAGAGTAACCTGGAAAACTCTGTTTGGGTCTTGTAGGTGAGTGTTGTATATGGGTGCATGTGGTGCTTGACTGAACGATTGATGTTCTAGACCTTTTGTGTAGTACCTTATATAATAATTAATTTAAACATCATTAACTGAGTAAATAAGTGGATAATTTAAGCATTATTAATGTCCTTTTGCAAGATTTTTAGGAAATTACCGATTAGTTGAATTTTTGATAGTATGGTTAAGTATATAAAATATATATTTTTTCAGCTTTTATTTTTGAATCTAGTTGCAGTGGGTGAACCATTGATTGACTGTCTACAGGAGAGCGGTGGCTGATGAAGCAGGTGCTGTGAATTTGAATTGTAGCTTGGCAGTTTGTAATTTTTTAACATTCCCGTAGAATTTTATTGTTGATGTTGAATTATTCATATGGCTTAATATTATGGTTGAGGTTGGTATTGGTATTGAAGTGGGTGTTGGTATTGGTGTTCGTACTAGGGTTTAATGTTCATACTTGTTGGTATAATTGTTAATGATAGTTTTGGGATTAGTATTCATATTGGTTAGTTAAAATGGTTTTAGTTTTAGATCACTCCTGAGAAACTCGACCAAGATGACAATGGCTGTGATGACAGCACGATGGCCAGATGGTAGTTGGTTGAATGATTGTCAAACTATTAATGGTTATTTATTTGTGGTACATAGGGATTGATCTAGAATTTATTTCAGAGAATCAAATTTATACTTAATTAATTTTAAAATAATTATTATAAAGAATTAATGCATATTTTAAATTTAGATTTAGATTTAAGAAACTGAAACAACCTTACAGGAGTTGGAGCAGTAGATGAACTTTAAATTGTATTGTCTTGTGCTAAATAAATTACTAAAAATATATTACTAACAAATTTACTAACTATCAACTACTTAGGTGTCTGGAACCGGGTTGAGTCTTTGTTGCTAACATTCCTTTCCCATCCCTCGATTTTATTATATGTAAAAAGGTGTACGACGGCGGCCTGGCCATGGGCGGATATCACAACTATTAGACTTATGTGGTTATCGATGTGGCGCCTTCCTTTACGGGGTGAAATATTGCTATGTTGGCTTCATGAAAAGCGGAGTATGATGGTACATATTTCCTTGGTAAGGGAGAGTTATGGTATCGTGTTGCTACATGGGTATAGTAGTGTGGTATTCGCATTTATAATACGGGAGACTTGCTTAATGCTTGATCGTACATCGCAATCAATCAATCAATCAAATTTCTTGGTGAAAACTTCTGGATTTCTAAAAGTTCAACCTTCTTTAGAATTTAATTCTGGTTAGTTTCAGAGCCTAAATTCTCCCAACGAAATTAACACATTGGATGCAAATTCCAATCAACCAACTTTTATATTTGTTGGAATTGTTGGGACATAGGTTACACATTTACAGCATCTTAACTGTTTTGTTATAGTTATAAGTTATAATCGCACTGTTCAAAATTTCGTCATGATGAAATCGCATGATGAAGTGTCAGGAAGTTGTACTGAATACTTCAAGGACTCCTCAGCAGCAACAACAACCACATCCAGCAATAACCAAGAAGTAGAATCTCCAAATCCTATAAATACTTATTCAAACTTTTTCTGTAAAAATTCTCGTGTTATTTCTAATGTCAAAAAGCATTCTACCTCTGCTAAATTGAGAGTTCGTAATTATTGGAATAAACGGAAGAATAATAAATAAATTTTCACACATACATATGCAATAAACCTTAAATTGCATTTTACAATTTTACATTAATATTGTTATTTTCTATAGATGGAACTAACGGTTACTGAAAAATATGAAACAGCTTGCTAGGCACTGTCACATAACTGCTGAGTACACTGCTAGAATGGAATTCAAAACCGGTTAGGGTTAAGCGGTTAATCTAAACTTCTACTAAACTTCCATTTCACAGTAACATAATTATTTATAGTTATTGTAAAATCATAGTTGTTGTATTGTCCGCATAATTGTCAACTTTTCCCTCTTGGTCCATATTCTTGAAATTCACCCGAAAAAGTCACCCGTGATTCATTTCAGAACGGATTACGCAGCCATTGTAATTGGAATTAAATAAGAACGCTATTGATTTGCAATAATTTCCTAAACTTCCTCCTAAAGAACAAATTCAGCTGAAGTGGCATTGGTTCAGAAACCGAATGATATAATTCGTTAGCGTTTAGATGCTAATCGGGTGAATGAGGTCACAAAAAAGGACTCGTATGGTATCCTTTGCCAATAATCAACAGACTTTTAAGACCATTAGAGTACACTAAATTCATTTCAAGTTTGAACCTCTTGGATGCGTTTTGGCAAATACCGCTAGACAAAGAGTCCCGAGATAAGACCGCGTTATGCTATTCGGTCTTTGTAACGCGCCGCATACAATGTGCCGCGTAATGGATCAGGTGATACCCCATGAACTTCATGAACGAATATTCATGTACTTGGATGATCTATTGATAACTTCTAAAACTTTCAGGGAAATATATTCAGGAATATTGAGAAGAGCAGTTTCCTTCTTAAAACAATCAATTATTTGGGATACGTGATAGGGGATGGCACGATGGCAACAATTGCATGATTTTCCAGTTCCTACTAATCTCAATCGTTTTCTGGGAATTGTGGAATGGTATATGAATCTCTTGTAGCACCACTGACAAGTTTGACCAAAAAGAACAATAAATTTGTTTGGAAAGATAAAGTGAAGGAAGCATTTGAGAAGATTAAATTGTTCCTGACAAATGCACCGATACTCGTACATCCTAAGTTTAATAGGCAATTTGTGATTCATTCTGATGCTAGCTAGCACTACCGGAGTTGGTGAAGTGCTGCTTCAGACTGGGGACGATGGTTAGGTACATCTCATTGCATATATGTTGAAGAAGTTGAACTCAGCGCAGCACAATTACAAAATTACAGAATTGGAATATTTTGCTGATGTGTTGAAGTTTGAAGTTGCATGCTTTCAATTTCACTGTGCATTGTCGCAGTGGATCGCAGATGGTATTACCAGATGTACTTTCTAGAATGCTTATGTAGGAAATGGTTTCAATATCGGAATCATAAAAACTGTTAAAACTTCTGACAGCAACATTTTGGTTAATACGTCTGGGAATAAATATTTTTCTTTCACTTTGTCTGATGTCCGAAGTTGGAAATTATATTTGCCCCAAGCTTTGAATAAATTTCATCTAATACAACCTCATAATCCTCCTACCTCAGTCCATTGTTGGTCTGCAAAAATGCTTGAACATTGTTTTCAATTGAAAAATAGTTTCACTGAATTGTAAGCAGCCAAAATTAGATCATCGATATAAAACAGATACCGGCAATTTCGACATATATAATTAAAGCTTAGCATTGAATACCGGATTTTATAATTTGAAAGCTTAAAAAACAAAAAATGACTTAAGATATAAATTTTGGTATAATAATAAGAAAGTAAGAACATGTATTTTATAATAATGGAAAGGGGGAATAATTATTTGGGACCACCCAAATTTAATTTCCCCATTAAAGCAGATGTGCTTGATTCGGCCGATTCTTGTGCTTTACCTGCTACATCTTTAACTGTTGCCGTAATATTCTCTCGCTTCTCATTCGCATATTTGCCTGTTGCTGCCACTGTTTCGTCTATTTTTTTACCGGTGGCTGTTAATGCTCCGTCGATTGCCTAATTCATTAAAAAGAATATGAGTTGTTATAACAATATCTGTTTTTTTTTTTAAATGGTGTACTTACATTTCCAGCTTGTGTTAACTGTTGGTCAACAGCATTCCCAGTTGCTTTTACGCCAGCATTGAATGCTTCGCTTGTCGCTTTTTTGCCTTGTTCTAAAGCTGTACCTGTGGCTTCGGTCGCTCTACCGGCTGCAGATGTTACTTGATTTTTTGCATTAATTGCTACGCCTTTAACTGTTGTCGTAATATTCTCTCGCTTCTCATTTGCGTAGTTGCCTGTTGCCGTCACCGTTTCTTCTATTTTTTTACCGGTGGCTGTTAATGCTGCGTCTATTGACTCGCTGGTCGCTTTTTTGCCTTGTTCTAAAGCTGTACCTGTGGCTTCGGTCGCTCTACCGGCTGCAGATGTTACTTGATTTTTTGCATTAATTGCTACGCCTTTAACTGTTGTCGTAATATTCTCTCGCTTCTCATTTGCGTAGTTGCCTGTTGCCGTCACCGTTTCTTCTATTTTTTTACCGGTGGCTGTTAATGCTGAGTCTATTGACTCGCTGGTCGCTTTTTTGCCTTGTTCTAAAGCTGTACCTGTGGCTTCGGTCGCTCTACCGGCTGCAGATGTTACTTGATTTTTTGCATTAATTGCTACGCCTTTAACTGTTGTCGTAATATTCTCTCGCTTCTCATTTGCGTAGTTGCCTGTTGCCGTCACCGTTTCTTCTATTTTTTTACCGGTGGCTGTTAATGCTGAGTCTATTGACTCGCTGGTCGCTTTTCTGCCTTGTTCTAAAGCTGTACCTGTGGCTTCGGTCGCTCTACCGGCTGCAGATGTTACTTGATTTTTTGCATTAATTGCTACGCCTTTAACTGTTGTCGTAATATTCTCTCGCTTCTCATTTGCGTAGTTGCCTGTTGCCGTTACCGTTTCTTCTATTTTTTTACCGGTGGCTGTTAATGCTGCGTCTATTGACTCGCTGGTCGCTTTTTTGCCTTGTTCTAAAGCTGTACCTGTGGCTTCGGTCGCTCTACCGGCTGCAGATGTTACTTGATTTTTTGCATTAATTGCTACGCCTTTAACTGTTGTCGTAATATTCTCTCGCTTCTCATTTGCGTAGTTGCCTGTTGCCGTCACCGTTACTTCTATTTTTTTACCGGTGGCTGTTAATGCTCCGTCTATTGACTGCGTGCGTAATTCAATAAAAAAAAATATGAGTTTATCTGTTTTTTTTATTTTAAATGGTGTACTTACATTTCCAGCTTTGTCAACAGCATTCCCAGTCGCTTTCATGCTAGCATTAAATGCTTCGCTGGTCGCTTTTTTGCCTTTTTCTAAAGCTGTACCTGTGGCTTCGGTCGCTCTACCGGCTGCAGATGTTACTTGATTTTTTGCATTAATTGCTACGCCTTTAACTGTTGTCGTAATATTTTCTCGCTTCTCATTCGCGTAGTTGCCAGTTGCCGTCACCGTTTTTTCTATTTTTTTACCGGTGGCTGTTAATGCTCCGTCTATTGACTGCGTGCGTAATAACATAAAAGCAACATTAGTTTATCTGTTTTTTTATTTTAAATGGTGTACTTACATTTCCAGCTTGGTCAACAGCAACCCCAGTCGCTTTTTTACCTTGTTTTAAAGCTGTACCTGTGGCTTCAGCCGCTCTGCCGGCTGCAGAAGTGACTTGATTTTTTGCATTAATTGCTGCATCGCCAACACTATTAGCAGCATTGCCAGCTTTGGTCGCTCCACTTGACGCTAAATCTTTGACATTTTTTGCAGCATCACTTGTAGTTTTAGACACCGATTCACCAACTTTTCGGGCCTGTTCTTTAACTGTATTTTGTGCGGCGGTGGCCCTCTCTGCGGTATCTGTTTTCTTACGTTCAAAGAAACTGGCAGTCTTATCACCAAAACTCTTAACTGAAGCTGAATAGTTTACAAAAAAGAAATTAAACGAAAAATTCAAAATGTTTAAGTTTAACGTTAATAAATTTTTAAAAATATATCTAAATTTGAAGTAGAATTTATATACATAAGTATATATGTAACATTTTTAAACCTATACAGGGTGCCCCAGAAGTGTAGAATCAAATGAAGTAAGGTGGTAGGAGAGGTCATTTCTAACCAAAATTGCCAAACAAAGCTTTATTTTTTGAAAATGAGTAATACAGATTTTTAAAGCCCATATAGAGCAGGATTAGGTGTTAACCTAATAATACTAATTAACTTCATTTTTTAATTTCAACCGTTTGGCACTTTTCACTTCAAATACTGTCACCATGTATCTTGGCTGTCTGTGTAAAATGATTCAATAGATACTTACATAAATATTGTGTTTTATTTCTGACAAAGCAGACCTAACAGACCCTTATACATCACAAAGTAGTAAATTGGCAAATAAATACGTAGTGTCTCCAGCTTAAGCACTTGAAATTTCGAATCAGCAGCAGGTCGACATAATGGTATTAGAAACCCCAGTTATTTCAGTCATGATTTACGCTCCTCTCAACACGCAATATCACCTGCAAATAACTCAAATTCAATATGCATTGTGAAACCCAGACGATGGATCCCTATAGGCAGAACTCATTCATCAGTTACTCACGAACAATTTAAAAGCTTCATAAAATGCTAATTTCAACTAAAGGACGTTAATGCAATTAGAATGGTACCTAAAGCCAGAAATGGTGGCCAGTACGATTATGTTTCATATCGCCTCAGTGTTGATGAAGAAGCTTTTGCTACTTTAATAAATTATAAATTTTGGCCGCCTGGTATATTCATCAAGGTGTTTGAATTTACGCAGAAAAAAAATTATTTTCGGTTCACAGACTGTTCAACAGATAGATACTCACCGGGTGGAAATTGATTGTTTAACCCTTAACGAACGAGAGCTTTTTTTTGTAATACTCGCCGATAGGTCGACAGAAAATTAAATGAAAGACTGGATTAGATGAAGTTTTGGAATATGGCCAACTACAACGGAACTTGGCTATTCCTCAACCGATTGTGATGCAATTCGACATGTCTGGAATACGGCCAACTAGGGTAGATCTTATCTATTCCTTAACCAATTTTAGTAAAATTTGGGATGAGCGATGGAAATTGAATTCTAGAATATGGCCAATTATTATTGTGGAACTTGGCAGTGCTAAACCGATTTTAGTGAAATTTGGTGTGAAATTTTAGTGAATGTTGATTTGATGGTGAAAACCTAAGTAGTCAAATTTTGTTTTCACTAAGGACAATATTATAAGCGCCCTACAGTTATTTCCGTTCAAGGTGTTCCGGGCTGTAGAAAATTTACGTGTACGCCTAACAAATTAGGCATTGATCTCGTCTTATGTGCCGCTAAAGATGGTCACATATTTTTGAACTGGAATACCTTTTGGTAGGTTTGCTTCCATTTCCAGAAATTCTGTCGATTTCTTTCTAATTGTTTGACTGAATCTCGTTTCCAAAAAGAATTTGAGTCAAAAATCCAAAAAGGATTCCAGTCAAAAAGTGTTGACTTGAATGCCTTTTTAGTTTTTTGATTGAGACACCATCTAAAAAGGCATTTTAGACTAAAAATATTTAGGCTGAGTTACCTTCTTATTTTTGACTGAAACTTCCTTCTTTTTTTGACTGGGGCCTCGGAGCCAACGAAGGCCAGGTCTAAGAAGGCATTTCAGTCAAAAAAAAAAAACCAACCAAACAAAAGTTATTCTAATCCAAAAAAATTGTGACCAAAATGACCTTCAAGAAGGTTGTTCAGTCCAAATCCACAAAGGGCATTTCAGTCAAACTATTTTCAAGGAGTTTTTTAGCCGTAACATTTGTAAGGGGAAATTTTATGACTGAAACGCCTTTCGTTTGTTGACTGACATTTTTTTTTTTTTGACTGTATTCCCGGAGAATAATTTTGCCACAAGTTTCCAATCCGTGCCCTCAACATTTTTTGTCTAAGATGATTCATGAGTGCGAGTATGATCTTACCAAATCAAACCTTACTTATAGGGTTTTCGGATTAAACGAGCCCGTGTCTGAATTAAGCAAAACTATACGTTTTTCCGAATTAAAAGATTCCCGAATTAAATGAAAACTTGTACGAAATGAATGAAACCATGGATTGAAATGTTTTCCAAAATAAATAAATTTAAAGTCAATAAATACCAAAATTACTAAAAATTGTTTATTTTTTATTTGTTAGATACCTAAAACACTTATTTAAATTCATTAAAACTAAGATGAAATTGTAGTAGACCATGTCTGCGGCTTTTCCAACCCTACCTTTGATCACGCCTTCTTAATTAGATTCTCTCATAATAACTTAATAAATTCAATCTCTTCGATCTTTGAGAAGGTTTTTTCTATCTTACTTAATATCATTAATTGATATGAGATGGAGGAAGCAACATTACACGATTTTGCACTGCTTAGATCAAGTCCTTCACCTGGATTGTTTTACGACAAAGTCATACAGATAAACGATTACATTTCATAAAATAATATCGAATGGTATATGCAGCTCCTACAAATTCTGCATATTCTGAATGAATAGAGCTCATAAAAAGTTTTATAACGGATTTCTTCTTCCCTTCTGGGGGAATTCTTCTTCCCTAAAATAGCCCTTTGCCAATTTGAATTAAACTACACAAATATACGATCATAAATTAAACTTTTTTTAAGTCATAATTAAACTTTTTCCAATTAATTTTAACTATTTTCCAAAAAACAGGTTCGTTTTCGTTTAATGCTGATTGAAGAATGTTTAATTTAAATTGGCAAATTCCCGCAAAAGCTATAAATCCGATAGAACATGGCCTTTCTCACATACATCGAAGGACATGAAAAGAATTTATTAAGACAGCTACAGATTTGTCAAATTTCATCTTAGACATGATGACACTCTCGCTGGTATTAAACGTGGATCTTAATTTGTAAAAAGTTTTATTAAATTTGAAATTGATTTCATTCATTTCGTAAAACGTTTCATTCAATTCAGAATAGACCAACGAAACGGCGCAGTGGTTAAAGCTGCGGCGTTTGGATCGGGAGGTACTGGGTTCAAATCCATATAGGGGCGGGGATCCAAAAGGGATTTTACATCATCTGATTACTATCAGTGATGAAGATGAACACATCTATGAGCTCCTGTTGAGAGTGCAGAATCAATCCATGGACCGACTCACCTTTTATGTCGGCGCTATAAATTAGCATGAAAAAACAATGCAATGTGCAGGTGGTTTATACAAAACCGGTCTATAGCCGGACGTCCTCGATTTGGCTACTACTGTGTAAAGTAGGACTTTAAAACAGAAAAAAAAAATCCGAATAATTTTCGTTCATTTTAGAAATAGTATCACTTCAATCGGATGATTCGATTACAGCAGAAGGGTTAATTCCATCAAACCAAATTAATTAGAACCCAGTAAATTTATATCGAAGTAGCGTTTTCCATATTAAACAATAATGTCACCGCCGATACCGATAAGTCGTCGCCGGTACTTCTATAATAACGATAATATCGGTGTAAGCTTTTCCATTGGATCGAATTTACCGATATCGAAGGCAATAAAAAATTACAAAACTGTCACCAATCAGTCGTTATTGATACCTGTTGTACTATCGTGTCTCATGCAAATAAAGTATACATCTTGCGCTTATTATGAAACGGTTTTGGCTACATGACATGTACGGTGGGGTATGAAAAAAAAAAAAAATTGGGTTTATTTAAACACAATTCTAATTCTTGGTTATGATACCTGCCACCAGAGTGATAATACATATTAAATTTATATTTTATTTCGAAAGGTTGGCTTTTGTCAATTATATCAAATTGGCTATTTTCTTGGAAAAAAATAAACCCAAAATAATTCGAATTAAATTTTGGTCAATAAAATACGCTTATTGTAAATTAACCAGCACGCAAGCCAAAGCGAAAAGTATTTACACGAAATTTCAAACAGTAAGCCTGGTTATTTCCGTCAAAGAACGCTCCAAAAGTCACTATTTAGACCGTGTCCGTAACCTGTGTAAAGGGCTAACCAGCGAATCAGTAAGAATCCTTAAAGAATTTGACGAAATTATTTCCTTACAGAATATTTGACATAACGACCACCGAATCCGAAAAAACTGACAAATACAGTACTAAAATTCTAATGTGAATAGCAAAATATTTTTAAGAAAAGTGTGCCTTGAAAGTTTTGATGTATTCTGACAGATCCCTCAGTTTGCACGTTAATTCTCGCTCTCTTAAGTGATGGCTGAACTGAACGAAAAGTTCTTAAAGATTCGCTGATCAGCAATTACTGTATATCGCGTTCTTACTTAAAGTTGTTACTGACTCGCTGGGTCCCCCAATAAGCATTGACCAGCGAGTCTTTAAGAAATTTAAGTAAGAATGCGACCATAGGAATATGCATGTTACTGACCAGCGAAACTTTAAGAACTTTTCGTTCAGTTTCGTTAAATTTGAATTGTCATTTAACATTCTTTAGCATTGACCAGCGAGTCTTTAAGTATCCGTAATAAAACCTTACAGAATTAAACGAAAATGTATTGTTAAGGAAATTTTGACAGATCACCCAGCGAATCCGTAACACGATTTGATAACAAAAGACTAAGAATATTTTTAATTATATTTGGAAATAATTGTTTTGTCACATTACACTACATAATATGTTATGTACATATTTAAAGTATATATAAAACATTATTTTAATTATTAAAACATAAATAGACAATGTTTCACTGTTTGACGTTTCTTCCTTCAGTTTGGGCGGTAATTTTCGCTCTTTTTAAAGAATGTTAAATGACAATTCAAATTTAACGAAACTGAACGAAAAGTTCTTAAAGTTTCGCTGGTCAGTAACATGCACGTTCCTATGGTCGCATTCTTACTTAAATTTCTTAAAGACTCACTGGTCAATACTTTAAACAAGAGCGAAAATTACCGCCCAAACTGAAGGAAGAAACGTCAAACAGTGAAACATGGCCTATTTATGTTTTATTAATTAAAATAATGTTTTATATATATTTCAAATATGCACATAATATATTATGCAGTGTAATGTGACAAAACAATTATTGCAAAATACAATTACGAATATTCCTTGTTTTTAGTTGTCAAATCGTGTTACGAATTCGCTGGGCGATCTGTCAAAATTTCCTTAACAATATATTTTCGTTAAATTCTGTAAGGTTTTGTTACAGATGCTTAAAGACTCGCTGGTCAATGCTATAAAATATTTTTTAGTACAAATTTCTGACATTTATTTGAAAAATATTCGTTGAGCTAGTCAAAAATGTAGCAAGCTTGATCTTAGTTCTACATACAACCAGAGCGAATTGAATGAAGAGACGAAACATTTACATTCTGGTCAATAAAACACAGAATATTTAATATTCATTCAAATTTATTGTATCGCCTTCAAAGTAGGCCCCTTCCGAACTAATACACTTATGCCAACGAATAATTCAATTTAAAACATTTCGGAAATTTCTCAATAATTCAATCATTAAAACATTTCTCAAATTTCTCATATCAGGTGATTACAGTGGTTGCTCGATGATATTTGTTAAGTTTTTGGCCAGAAATTCGTTCACAATACTAGCCTTATAAGATGGTGCGTTAGCGTAGTGCAAAACTCATGAGATGCCGTATAACGCCCAGATAATATTCTTTATTTACCGTCTGACCTTCTGGCAAGAATTCCGAGTCCACAACACCGCGATAATCAAAGAAAACAGTCAACGACTGAATGCAATATATAACTCATGTGGACGTGTTTTTGGTAACATTTTCAGCGATTCGGCACACGAAATCGCAAAACACACTTGAGATGAACTGACAAAATCTAGCACTGATAGAGGACAGTTGTCTCAACTTAGCGGCAAAAAAATTTTGTACAATCCCTTTAAACGGGCTTTTTAAAAGATCATTTCCCGGTACTTTTTTGTAGTACTACCAAAGGAGTTTTTATAGTTAATCGTTTACCTTTTGGAACCAAGCCTGCCAATTCAATTTTTCAGAAAATTATGGAGAAGCCTCTTCTCGGAATGAAAGGAACTGTAGTATTAGTGGACGATATTTTGTTAACCGGCAAGTCAGATGAGGAGCATTTAGCCAATTTAGAAACCAATTTAAGCTTCTTAGCGATGCAGGTTTCAAGTTAAGAAAAGCAAAATGTTCGTTTTTCCAGTCTGAGGTTCCTTATTTACATAGGTTACGTACGAGCTAGGACTTCACAAACATGATGACAAGATTAAGCTTAAGGCAATAATTTATGCGCCAAATCTACAAAATATTACCAAAACTAGAGCTTTCGTATCGGATTGGTTTGTTCCAAACTTAGCCGACATTTTAAATCCACTACATAAGTTACTCCAGAAGAATACCAGATTTTTATTTTAATTCGGATTGTCAAAGTTCATTTGATCAGATTAAAAAGATATTGACTTCCGATACCTGTTTGGTTCATTTTGAGCCAGTGTTGCCAGTGAAGTTAATAACAAATACTTCATTGTACGGAGTGTGAGCAGTTTTAGTTCAAGTACAATATTTTCTGATTTAGCCAATAGCTTATGCTTCGCGTATCAGATAACGGAGAAAAATTCACTTTGTCTGATTATGAGGAAATTTTGCAAATTAAGTGGAATAAATTTTGTTTTAACGGCTCCATATATTAAGCCGCTTCAAATGGTGCTGCAGAGACCGTTGCTAAAACGTTCAAGTCTAGGCTAATTAAAGCTTTAAAGAATCATAATAATAATAAAAATGTAAGCCTAACTACATTAATGAATCAACATTTATACTATTACCGGTGAACGGAACATTCAACCACTAAGGAGACTCCATATAAAAAGATGTTTAACCGAGAGAGTAGAATGTGTTTCAATCAATTATGGCCGAGCGTTATTACAGAGAGAAACATTGAGAAAATTTTTCAAAGTAGAGGAGGCGGTAATGGCAACAGATTATCGCTTTCCTAGAGAAGTATGTTGGAAAAGCATTATTCTTGGTAGAAACTAAAGAAAGTCTTTGGTGGAGACGGCATTCGAATTAACTTATAAAGAAATCCGTCCCGAATAATAATTATAACGTTGCGCAGAGTAGGTCAATAATTGCCGAATAATAGGGCAAGTTGGATTCTCTTGATGTGACTGGTGGTCCAGAGATTACTACCACGGAAGGACATAATGGCCAAATAGATATTAATCCGGGTTAAACCGCGGACGAAGGGCGGCTACCGGAGACAGTTCACCTTAGACGTTCAACAAGAAAAATAAAAGCCCCAGTGAAGTTAAATATATAATTGCGTTAATTTATTGTTATCAATAATTGATAACTCCTTTAGTTTAATTTTGTCGAACTTTTTCTCGTTTCCTCTTTTTTTACTATCAGTCAATTTTTCTAGTGGAACAGCACTTTTATTAACACTTTTGTCATTCACTGTACATAGACATTTTATGGTCTCAGTTGACAGCTGCTGTTTTTTTATTTGCTCCCGATAGCTGTTATCGAGAGCCGTCATTTTTCTACGCTTAAATTTAAATTTGACGCGCTATTTATTGGTAAACTAAACTTATTTAACATCAAACTATCGATAGCAGCTGTCCGGAGCGAATAAAAAAACGCAGCTGCAGATATGCGATATACACATCCGCAGAAAGATGAAATTGAAAAAATCACAGGATGAGGAAAATCAATTTCTTTGATTTAAAAGACTAAGGCGACTATATCAATTACGCAATAAATTTATTTTGTATAGACCGTGTTTTAGTACATCAGCTTCACATACATTTTCGCAAGAAGCGCTAGTCCATGTACAAAATTGTTTGTTTACAATTTTTTTTATATGGAATTTGAGTATAAAACCAGTCCCATAAAATTGCAAAATTGTTAATTAAAATTATCTTGAAAAAACGTCGAAGGTTATAATAAAAATTAAAAATACTATTTAACATATTTTATTTAAATTAAATAATTCATTGACCCTTTAAACTGTAAGAAAATTGCATATAAAAATGAGGTAATTTCTCGTATTTTATGAGGTTATGTCTGTTGTTTCAGAAATTTATTAGCAAGCAAAATATGGGAATTGAGCAAAATTTTGTGTTAAAAAATGAAAAATAAAGAGAACGTTGATAAGTTGCATCGAAAATATAAATTTAATAATAAGTTTAATTGATAAATCATTTATAAATAGGTTTATTCAATTTAAACAACCGTTTTTGTATACCGACTACCGAAAATAGCGAAAGATTTATGAACTAATTTCACAATCTATATGTCAAAAATTATAAGATAATTTGGGTGTGTGCGGTTTTTTCAAATAAATGTCAAAAATTAGTAGTAAAAAATGTTTATCATAGCTTTCGGACACAGTCTTCAGTCATATCACGATATTATGTTTATCACTTTTGCGCGAGTGAACACAACGTAGTGTATATGTATTGTTACAAAATTTACAGCAACAATTGCACGTGACCGGAGTTAAATAACTCGAATAAAAAATTTGAGTTGAACTCGAACAAATAAAATTCGTAACTGTTTGAATGAAAAACAGGAGAAGTACCAACATGGAATATAAAAATCAAATCAAGAAAATATTTCACGGAAAACTGCAAAATAACTCGAATTAATTTTTTCTTAACAAAACACAGCATTAGAACAATGAAAAGCCAGGAACGACTTTCCTTATTGACCCTTATGCCATCTATGAATAAGTGGCACAAACTAAACATTTTAGAAAAATCAATAATTAACGATTGGAAAAGTAGAAAATGCGACATCAATCGGAAATAAAATAAAGTTTCTCACCCAGTACATAGTCCATAAGAAATTCATAGAAAATGTAACTATCGAAAACAGAACAAACTGTCGTACCCACCAGCAAAATTGTGCCAGTCCAATCAATCGTCAATTATTTAGTCGAAAAAATCAACATGGGACACACACCTTATATGCTCAAATAACGGAACTTGATTTTGACTTACTTTTTAAATTACGTAATTATTCGAATAATAACCTAATACATATTTAATGTTAATAGATCCTTTTGTTTCAAACTACATAGTAACTTCTTATAAAACATTCTTCATCTTGGATTCTGACGGATTTTTTAAAGCGATTTATAAAGATTAGTAATATTAGCTTACAACTATAGAAAAACAAAGACAGAATAAAATTTCTACATTATTGATTAAAATGCATCCATCATTTCTTTATTTATTTATGTGGTTTTCTTTTTGCCCAAATCCGTTAAAAATCCTGCAAAAATCCATCAAAAAGCAAACAAAAAAACAAGAGACAAACGAAAAACTAAAAACAAAAAAAATTTGAAATGGCAAAAAGAAAACCACATTAAACAGTATCGTTGATGTCATTCAAGGCGCATTCAGATAAGCCAACTGTTGGAAACTTGTTGGGTAAAATCAAAGATATATTCAACATTTCTTCCAACGGTAGATTTTCAATGTCAACATGATGGGAAACCTGAATGCACCCTTTTTGTTATTGTCATCAAAATATCATTATTTTGTACTTTTAAATATTACTGAAATTCATCCATATTTCAAAGCTCATTTTGAGCGTATTAAACAAATAAATTGATTTTTTGCGGGTGTAATTGAAATATTGAGCTACTTAGCGAAATTTAATTACATATGCGATTCAGGAGCCCAAAATCTCTTTAGCTTTAATACATAATTTTTATTAATTTTTTTTTTGTTGTATTACAAATTTATATTATACATACATACATTTAAAAATTATTATATAAAAAAATGGTAGTACAGTAAAAAAATAAAATTAATATTTTCCAATAAAAATGTATTTATTTATTTTTATTTAATTTTTTTTTTTTCATTGAACTATATGCAGCCAAAAACAGATCATCGATATAAAAAAAGATGCCAGCCATTTTGACGTATATAATTAAAGCTTATAATTTGAAAACTTAAAAATAAAATAATGACTTAAGATATAAATTTTGGGCATTTAATTGATTTTTGAAATCAATATAGCAACGCGCGCTTATCGAAACGTATATATGTAATAATAATATAAAAGATGTGCGACAATTATTTAAAATTTCCTTCATTAAATTTGCGCATACATAAATAAGAATATTTTATATTGTTTTATAATAATGGGAGGGGGGAATAATTATTTGGAGCCACCCAAATTTAATTTGCCCATTAAAGCGGATGTATTTGATTCGGCCGATTCTTGTGCTTTACCTGCTGCATCTTTAATTGTTGCCGTAATATTCTCTCGCTTTTCATCCGCATATTTGCCTGTTGCCGTCATTGTTTCGTCTATTTTTTTACCGGTGATTGTTAATGCTCCGTCTATTGCCTAATTCAATAAAAACAATATTAGTTTATCTTTTTTTTTTTTGTTTTGTTAAATGGTATACTTACATTTCCAGCATATGTTAACTGTTGGTCAATAGCATCCCCAGTCGCTTTAACGCCAGCATTGAATGCTTCGTTGGTCGCTTTTTTACCTTGTTCTAAAGCTGTACCAGCTGCTTCGGTCGCTTTACCGGCTGCAGTTGTTGCTTGAGTTTTTGCATTATTTGCTGCATCCCCAGCACTATTGGCAGCATTACCAGCTTTGGTCGCTTGACTATCAGCTAAATCTTTAACATCTTTTGCAGTATCGCTCGCTAATTTTTCAGCATCACTTTTAGTTTGGGAGACCGATTCACCAACTTTTCGCGCCTGGTCTTCAACTAATTGCCTTGCGGCGGCAGCTTTCTCTTCGGCCAATTTTTCGGCATCCGTTTTTTTACTGCTAAAGAGACTGGCAGTTTTATCACCAAAACTCTTAAGTGAGGCTGAATAGTTTACAAGAAAAATAAAGCGAAAAATTCAAAATATTTAAATTTGACGTCAATAAATTTCTAAAAATATATCTAAATGTTTAATTTGAAGTAGAATTTATATACATAAGTATATAACATTTATAAATGTATATATAAAACGTACTTCCGTGGCCAATGGTGGAATATTGTAACAACACTTTACTTCGTTTTGATCATATTACGGGATGTTAGGCCAAAGTATATAGAAAGTAAAATCTAATTACAAAATCTCACCATATGTTCTTTAATACTTGGATAAAAAAACGAATCAATAATTCTAATGTTGCATGTGATTCTTAAAATATTTAGGTAAATAGGAAAAATGGTTAACTATAATTAAATAAAATAATGTTCTGCTTTATATATGGCACACATGCATTACTAAATTATATGGTTACAATTAATATGCATGCAAACCACCAAATAAAATATGTAACACGAAATTCGTTCTAGACTGAAATTTTCTCGTGGAAAATTTTTTAAATCGATTTTATAATAAAAAAAAAAAATTAATGTGTGCCAGTTCATTCTAACACAACAAAATCTAGGTTGAGAAAATATTATAGTGAAAATGACTTAAACTGTGAAAACTGAATTTCAGGGAAATATAGTAACAAACAAAAAGCCTACCAATATGCAGCCTTATTACAATGAAAACTACAAAGGACACAAAGTAATTAGACAATGGAAGTTTGCTACATTATTTTAAATCTGGTTATTCATTGGACTTCTTTTGTCACTCTTGTAAGACACCTACTACAACAAAAGCTATTTAAATTATTACTGTTATTATTGTTCATCTCGACAGGGTAAGTTGTAGCTCAGTAATTTTCAACAAAAATGCGAAATATACAGAAACAACAGAAGAATAAAATATGACATCAGATTTATATACGCGAGTCAAGGTCACGCTTTTGATATATACATATACATATATATAAACGGACATACAGACAGACTTAAAAAATCGTTAAAATGTTAATTTTAGATTATACATAATAATTAATACCCCACGGATATTTATTAGATAAAAACTTAAAACATAAAATAAAAATGCGCTATATCGAATAATATTAAAAATTATTAACAAAAAAAAAAAACATTTGTGTTAATATTAAGAATATTTTTTTAGGAACGTGATGAATCATGTTTTATACAGAAATTGTGGTTGTAACGAACAAATTTGCATTTATAATTCGACTGCACTAGTACATACAAAGTTTTAAAACTAATACGTGATATAAATATTATAAACTAAACTAGTTTTAAAAAAAAAAAAGAAAAACAGTAATTTTAAGACGCCATTTTTATGTTATACACATTGTATAAAGTGAAAATAATATAACCATACATAACAAATACAAAATTAAAAATAAAAATTAACGATACTGAATTTTTGGTTTGAATTTGAACTGCTTATTGTACTTACATTTCGATGCATCGAACGAATCTTTGTTAATTTGGTTGCCAAACAATGCATGGATTATATGGATTAGTAGTAGTAGTAGTAGTAGTTTAGGTATTTTGGTCAAATATTTTTTTATTGTAAATATAGAAATTACGAAAATGGAAAAAAAAATCAATTAAAGTTATTTAGTTATGAGTCATACAGAATTTTCGAAAAATAGTTTCGTGTTTTTTTTTCTTTTATACATATATACGATCATATATATTACTATTTATATATGGAAAAAAAAAACATAAAATAAAGAAAATGTTTCTACATTTTGAACGACGTAGAAAGAAGCAACAAAATATTTGTTATTTCAAGGTTAATGGCCAAGATGTTCCATTTGAAATTAACTCTCAAATAGCTTCTCCATTTATTTATTGTACATAGGTATATTATGTACAATTCTAACTATATATATATATATTCTATCTAGATATTCATTTATTTTATGTTTATTATGTATCGCCCTCTAAACATGCAATTAATATTATTTGTAGTATTTCCAAACAAATCGAAATAATGATGAAGTCACTGCGCGATTCCATTTATTTTAAGATTTTTCTCCTGACAAAATAAAACAATTTTGTAAATTTACCTGAAATTCCACTAAACATTTTTGAAAAATTTGTGTTTTTTTGTTTATTAAATTATGATCACAATTAGCTATTTATTAAAATTCACAATTTGTTCACTTTAAAATAACACAGTTTTACACAATTCTTTTTTCCAGTAGTAGGTAAATTATTATTATTTTAACGTTTGTTTTTTTATTTTTTATAATCCAAGTCTTGATGTTGCCAATTGAGTAGTGAGTGAATGTTTAAAAATGATTCGGAAATAATGAAAATAAAAATAAAACAAAAATAAAACTTTGTTTGTATGTGGTGGTGGAAATATAAAGACATGGCGTCATCATTGTACCAGTAGCATTTTTTTTGTTTTGCTTATGTATCTTTTTTCTAAGTAAAAATGTTGGTAGCTTGAATCTTTTAATCACAGTTTAAAGAAAATCTGTTCGACGTGAAATCTATTTACTTTAACCTACGCATGGGCAGGATTTACAAATGAAGAGATTTCAATTTTCCTTAAACCTCAGTGTGCAGCTCGAACTAAGAGAAATTGTGGAGGTCTACACCAAAACGCTATATATTGCTTTGAAAATAAGTTGCGTATGCAGATCGGTTTCAATTACTGAATTCTATTGAAAACTTGCAGAAACACCCCAACAAACAATTCGCACGGAAAGCGGTCCATTATCGACTTCGAAATCGCACGGGGTACTCGGAAATGTATTCTCTGAATGCACGGAATTCACTACCCTTCGCTGATGAAAGTTGTCACTTTTTTCCAGCCTCCATATTATATTATAATAATATAAATGTGTTGGTGCGTGCGAATTTTCCTTCTCCATTCCGTACTATTTCATTATCAATTTTACACAATATTCTTTACTAATTCAGTAAACAAAACAGAACCCTTTCCTTGTGAAACTGTATAATTAAGCATTACAAAATCCTTGCTTATTCCGCACCCAATTTTCATTATATTTCCATGCGATCAAAGTACTCCGGTTTCCAAATTTCAAATGCATTTTTTTCTTTAAGCCTGAATTCCATTGCGAATAAAAGTTTGTCAGTCAAAATAAAGGGAGATACAAATATAAAATCGATGGTTGTGTGAAAGAAACACAAAACGAAGTCAGTCAAGATTTTACTTACATCAAATGTGTGTTTGTGTTAGTGGATCGCCATAATTATGGTCAAAAATTATCAAAATCGAAGTCATTTTATGGTTATCCAACTAATATATGCACACAAATTTTGTGTACGAACGCAAATTTTTTTCCGCACACTAAGTTAATTAAAAGTTTGTTATTTTTATGGAAAGTGTCATAATTTTTTTTGGTGGTTGCTTGTAAAATAGCTGTGATAATAAAAAAATATAAAGTTTGTGTACAGTTAAATTGTGATAAATTGGGATCAATTGTGATAATATCGCTAAATACTATTATTGGCAATTTGATAAAGTAATCGTTTTTTTTTTAAATAATTTATTGGTGATGAAAAAGCCAAATTAAAACTCCAAGTGATAACCAAAAATTTATTATTTTTATTTTTTATTTTTTGCTGTCGCTGTCAAAATTTATCAAGATATTTGTGCTATAAAAAAAAATAAAAAAAACATGCTTTATCTTTGTCACTCCAATGGATTTTTTTTGTTGTCTTCTTTCGACTTGAAGTCAGTTCAGTCAATTATTCACAGTGGAATTCAGGCTTTATTACCAAAATTTTTATTTCAAATACATTTATAAATTTATTTCATCACCATAGAATAAATAATAATAACAACAAATTCAACATTGTCAACAAATTCATCATTGTCTTAAATAATTTCTTACAAGATAGATATTTAAGTATGCTGCTATGCATCTTTATTGCGGTTTGCTTTAGTTTGCTTTCTAACACGATCCTTGGCTCGCTGAAACAATTTTTTTATATAATTAATTATGTCTTGCTCACAAGCATTCGGAAACTTCTGAACAGCAGATTCTGTTGCAAAAACGATTAAGGATAAATTAATTAAACTTAAAAACTATTTAATCAAACAATAATACCTTTCAATATTTTGATAACTAAATATTTTTTAATTGATATATTCTCCTGCAGACCAAACCATGAAAATTTCTGTGCTGCTTCATCTGTGATAATTTTTTGTAGGCACGTGTTGATAAATTTGGACAGATCATTGAGTGTTGTATTGTTGAAAATCTTTTGCTAAATTTTAATTAAAAATTAGAATTGTGTTATATTACATTTAGTTTAAGTACATACTAAAAGCTTTTCAGTTTTTGGATCTTCTTTACATTTTTCTTCCAGGTCTTGAAATTCCGTAACAGAATTTGTTGGTAAATTAAAGTCTGGTGGATCGTCCTCAACATTATGACCTACTGATGCATTCAACTGATTGGAACGAAGAACTATCAATTGACGCATTATAGTTCTCTGATTTTTAATGATTTGTCCATTTTGTTCTTCGATATTGGCCAGTTTGTCTATAATTGTTTTTGACGGAAGCGTTTCTGAAACTAAATTACATACATTAAGATACGCATTAAAGTTCCAGAAATAAACTTATTACAATTGTTTGAATTCGAATTATTTTCTGAGACATCATAGTTTTGATTAACTTTCGCCGTCATCTCTGTAGATGTAGTGGGAACCACTTTATTAATTTTTAAAAAATGTTGATATCCCAGTTCTGAATCTGTATCATCTAAATCACATGAATCATTGTTATAGGGGACATTTTTCACTCCTTTATCAAAATCATCTGGAACTTTAAGAACAAACAAACAATAAATCATTAGAAAATATTTATATATTGTACATGTGGAACTAACATTTTTTTTTTAACTGAAAAATGCTCGGGCTATCTCCGTCAATTATTAATATTTATATTCAATAGGTAATCTATAATAAAGGCAAATATACAGTTAATGAATCAATTGTTAATGCCATAACTTTAAATTTAATTGCTGATATACTGAAAATTCTTAAGTTTTGCTCTAACAATTCAGTATTTGAACAAAAAATGTTTAAGTTGGTCGACGAAATAGGGGTCTCAAAATATTCTTCAATATTTGCAACAAAATACCCTTTTACAAAAATTTCTAAATTCTGTTCTAATATTTCTTTTATGATAAACACATTTGTTTCCACAAAACAATAATTATTTGGTGAATTCACAGAATATTTACATTCCCTAAAATGTAAATCTTGGTATGAAGATCCTTGTGAATTGTGATTTACCGTAGCGTATGGGATTGGCTCGATATTGTCTATTGCTGATAAATGAATATCAATTTCATTCAACCTATTGCTTAGTTGTTGCAGCGGTTGGTTATGTTTTTTAATGTTTTTCTTCAAATGTTGCATGTAGTTCTCAAATTTGAAAGCGCTGTATTGGTCAAGACTTCCAAACTTAGATACATCAGCAGCTAGGTGAATTAAAATGTGTACATTATACCCAATAGACCATCGCCCATATAGCGTAGAAAAATCTTTGACATATTTTTGTAGCATTTCAGAAGCACAAGAATTGTTAACTACACATTCTTCAGAATCACATAATATCCTGATTGAGCATACCAATAACATGAAGTGATTGTAATATTCCGTTGGCAAAATTTGATTCATTATGATTGTCCCGGTATAGCATAAAAAGAGTCGGAGTTCTGTCGCCTTTCATCTATCTATTTCTGAAAAATTTCTCGGTTTTCTCGAAAATTCTTTTATAATTCCACTTTTAATCATTGCAGTTCGTTTGTCTATGGTGGATATATCATCTTTTGTTAGGGAATACGGTGCATTCTTTATTTTCATCCATGACTTGATACTTTGTCGCATTACTCCAAGTAGAACACAATGCATGTAATCTACAGGAATCTGAGAAACACAACCAATATTAATGCGTTCTAATGCGATTGGGTCTAATTTTTTGTGATACTCCAATTGCTTTCTTTCAGAAAATTCCTCATCGTTTCTTAAAGGTGCATCCATTTCTAAATATGCCATCCTTCTGTTCAAGTACTCCCCTTTAACTTCACATTTAGTATATCCATAATAACCTGTGTGGCCTTTAACGCCGAGAATCATTGACTTTGCTGGTGCATCACAAACAATTGCGCGTATTCCCACAGAAATTTTATTATTACTATTTACTACTAGTATACCCTCCGATTTAAGTACTTGCATTTCACTAACAAATTGTTCCAAAAATATGTCAGAGCAGAAAGGTTTATTGTATCCATGGTACGCCCCAATTGCAAATACCTCTTTTTTTCCAACTACGTTGCCTAGAATAGGCCACAGCTGACTTGTCGAACTTCTTGAAAGTGGAAGTCCGTCAATACCAATATCAATATGAACAGTTTTTAAATTTTTATTTTCTCGTTTCTGCACGAATTTCGTTAAATAGTTTGTTACGCCGAAATGTACGTACGATCCGCATCCCATACTAATTACAGCACTTCTGTTTGTTGTTCTTTTCAGTGTCAGCGAATCTTTTGGCTAATTTGGATGGTATTTTCGAAGAACTGCCAATAGAGCATTTGCAGATTCAATCGTGGTTCTATATTTCACTATCCACACGGCCAAATCATTTTTCAAATTACCTCCTGTTTCATCAGACACTTCATAACTATCACTATTAAATTCAGATCCAGACTCTTCACTTAAGCTGATATCAATATCAGAGTTACTTTTCACACAAACTTCGTTTACTGTATTTTTAATTCCACTACTACTTCTATTAATATTGCTTTCTTGAACATTTAAAATAATAGTTTCTTCAGCTGATTCCACTTTAATTTTTTTATTATGTCCGAAAGACACTAAAGTATCTAGTTCATTGTTTATTTTTCTATAATAATTTCTTTTAGACATATTTGTTACACTATACACAATACAAATACAAATTGATATACGCGAATAATCTTCAAACCAATATAAAATATAATATTTGTTACCTGTCTAAATTTAAAATTGGTTTCCGTTCTAATCACAATTAAACACATAAATAGAATGAGTCGCAAATCGCAATTTGTATTAATACGTAAAGTACACAGAAACACATTTCCTCATGTCTATTCGTGATTCTCATTCTCATTCTCTTTTTTTTTTTATAAATTGGGTAAGGAATTCCGTGCAATATTTCCACTACGTTGGCTACGTACCCAAGATTGTTTGTTGGGACGGGTCAAATGTCGTAATAGACCGTTATGAAATCGACGAATTGCACCAAAACGTAACGATTTTACTGGATAAAGTTGCTACTATTCTCGTCACAACAAATCGTAACATTTCCACCATACTTTTACGTACTTTGCCATTACTGGTCCCAACAAAACGTAACATTTTCCTTTACAAAAACAAAAAAACTAGAGGGCTTCGCCACCTGCACTCATTCTATGCAAAAATTCTATGAAAATTATTTTTGTGACATGTTCACATTATAATCCAATCCAGATACTCACGTTTGCGATTTTAGAACGTAGTTGATTGATTTGATTGATTGATTGATTGCGATGTACGATCAAGCATTAAGCAAGTCTCCCGTATTATAAATGCGAATACCACACCACTATACCCATGTTGCAACACGACACCATAACTCTCCCTTACCAAGGAAATATGTACCATCTCATACTCAGCTTATTTCTTTGTTTTTTTTCATGAAGCCAACATGGCAATATTTCACCCCGTAAAGGAAGGCGCCACATCGATAACCACATAAGTCTAATAGTTGTGATATCCGCCCCTGGCCAGGCCGCCGTCGTACACCTTTTTACATATTATAACAAGATCGAGGGGATGGGAAAGGAATGTTAGCAATAAAGACTCAACCCGGTGCCAGACACCTAAGTACTTGATAGTTAGTAAATTTGTTAGTAATATATTTTTTTAGTAATTTATTTAGCACAAGACAAAAATACAATTTAAAGTTCATATACTGCTCCAACCTGTAAGAAGACACAATGACAACACAAATTTCCTGGTGCCGCAAACTCTTCTTTCTGAAAAGCCTGTAAACAACTATTATTATTCCCTCCACCTATTTTCCATTGTGAGGGGAGCGAGATTTTATTCCATCATCATGTTTCCATGCGGTCACCCAAATTTGTACTAACTGTAGGTAGTGTTTCTTGACGTTGTTGTTGAAATCGTTGCGTCTCTGCTGTCCCTGCTACTCGCTCGGGAGAAAAGAAATACAGAATAGTGATCGACTACCGAAAATTAAATTCGGTTACTATCTCAGACAGGTATCCAATACCTGAGATCAACAATATTTTGGCCAACTTAGGGGAAAACAGATTTTTCACCATAATAGATCTAAAGAGCGGCTTTCATCAGATTCCTTTAAAAGAATCATCGGTTAATCATGAAAAATACGAATTTACCCGCCTCCCATTTGGCCTTAAAATTGCCCCCTCGATATTTCAACGCACCCTCGATGATATCCTTCGCGACCACATTGGGAAGCATTGTTACGTTTATATCGACGATATATTCATATCTGGTTAAACAGAAGAAGAACACTTCAAGAACATGATGATAATTTTTAAAGTATTAGAAAACGCCAATATGAAGATTCAACTCGACAAATGTGAATTTCTACAGGATGAGGTAGAATTTTTAGGATTTGTCATCTCTAAAGATGGGATAAAAGCGAGTCAGAAGAAGGTAAAAGCCATAACAGAATTTCCCGTACCCAAGACCGTGAAGGAACTCATATCCTTCTTGGGATTAGCCGGATTTTATCGTCGTTTCATCCGGGACTATGCAAAACTTGAGAAGCCCCTGAATTCACTCTTAAAAGGAGAAGACGGACATGTGTCCAAAACCCTCTCAAGAAATAAAATGGTAAAGCTTAACACCGAAGAAGAAGCTGCCTTTAACAAAATAAAAACCTCACTCGTCTCCAACGAAGTTCTGTTATCATTCCCAAATTTCCAAAAGGAATTAGAATTGACGACAAATGCCTCCAACTTTGCACTAGGTGCAGTTTTATCTCAGGAGGGAAGGCCAATCACGTTTCTCTCAAGAACCTTAGATAAAACGGAAGAAAATTATGCGGCTAATGAAAAGGAAATGCTCGCCATAATTTGGGCGTTAACATCTTTGAGAAATTTCCTTTACGAGTACAATTATGAGTTAAAATATCAACCGGGAAAAACACCAATCACTTCCGGAATAAACGTAATGTCAGTCACACAACATATAGCGACAAAAGTTCTCCGGATGATCTGGTTCCCACAGTCGAAACTCCAGTTAATGTATTTCGCAATCAACTAATTTTAAACGTAGGCGAGGGAAGTTCGTACCAAATAATAAACCCTTTTCCAAAATATTCCAGGCACATTATTACACAAGCAAGTTTTTCAAATTCAGACATTATAAATTTTTTTAAACGTTACCTTAATCCACTCACGATTAACGGATTGAAGACATCAGAACATATAATGGGAAAAGTTCAAGAAGTGTACCCAATACATTTCAGAGACTATAAAATTCGATTCACTCAGAAGATGGTACAAGATATTACGGATGAAAACCAACAAGAGGAAAAAATATTATCTGTCCATCGCTGAGCACATTGTAATACTCAAGAAAATCGAGATCAAATAATCGTAAATTATTACTTCCCCAGGATGACCAGGAAAATTAAGTTGCTGGTCAAACGTTGTGTTATAAGCCTATTATTACCCCAACACCTATCCCTAATTATCCTGGACATACGCTCCATCTAGATATTTACTCAACAGAAAATAAATTGGTTTTACCGGCAATTGACAAATTCAATAAACTCGCCTTCTGCAGACCGTTAAAATCCAGAGCGACAGAAGACATCAAACAACCACCTAGAGATAAACTCTTTTTCTTTAGTGTACCAGAAATTGTGGTAATTGACAATGTAAAATCCTTCAACTCGAATTCCATATAATATCAATGATGGAAGATGGTTTAAACATAAAAGTCTTCAAAACTCCCCCATACAAAAGTGAAGTGAATGGCCAAGTGGAAAGATTTTACTCGACACTCTCAGAAATGATGAGATGTCTAAAGGCTGATGGGGTAGAGCGAACTTTTAATAAACTACTAGAGAGAGCGATTAATGAATATAACCACTCAATCCACTCGACAACTTGCAAACGGCCAGTGGAAATATATTTTGGCAGAATCCCTAACACAGATCCTGAACAATTAGAACAAATCCGACAAGATACCATACAAAAGATAAAACAAAAGCAGGAAACAGATCTGAAATACCATAACAAAAACCGTACCCCGATCAAAACCTACCAGGCAGGTCAAGTAATCTATGTAAAACATAACAAAAGATTAGGATCGAAATTAACAGAACGATTCAAACCCGAAATAGTAACGGAAGACAGAAATACAACAGTTATAACGGAGTCCGGAAGAGTAATTCACAAAAGCAATATTAAATCCTAAGAAACAGAAACTTATTTTTATTACAGTTACGCCTTAAGCAACACATTGGCAGAAATTCAAATTCTTGATTACACAAATTCTCAAATCATCTCAATTAGCACAGGTCAAGCAAAAATACAGGACGGAAACTTCAAATTAATCCATATAATTGAATTTAGACAAACACCAAAATTACATAGACAGAATGCAATCCATACTGGACAAAGAAATGACAATAGATCACCCATTGCACCCCTATTTGAGGCATGAACTCTCGGAATTACAAACATTACTGGACAGCCTTAGAATACATAAATCCAAACGATCCTTAAACTTTATAGGTAGTGCATGGAAATGGATAGCCGGAAATCACGATCACGAGGATTTCAAAGTAATTAAAGATAAAATGAATAATGCATTAGAGAATAACAACAACCAAGTAGTTATAAACCGATTGTACAATGAAAGAATCAATAATATTACAAAAATGGCTAGTTTAATTATTAACGAAATTCACAAAGAAAATAAATTAAACGACCCATTAGCATTAAATATTCAATATAAATTAAAACTAATGAAAGAAGAATTGGTAAATATTAAGTAGGCAATTCACTGGGCTAAAGCAGGGATTATAAATTCACTCGTTTTATCAAATTCTGAAATTAAATTAGCCATTAATACACTGGAAACCGAAAATTTATCATATAGTACTCCCGAGGAGGCGTTAGATTTCGCTAATATCAAAATCATTAGTAGCAAATTGTGTCTACTTTATATTGTGTACATTCCGGTAACAACTCCAGACCTATATGATAAATTATTGGTCAAACCGGTCAGAAGAAACGATAAGGTGACCGAAATTGAGTATGAAAATGTCATTAAAAATCACGATACGATTTATAGTATTATTAACGAATGTAAAACGATCAACTCGCTTTCAATATGTAACCAAAATAATATACTAGACATAAGTAATTCTTCTTGTTTACCCAACTTGCTCAAAAGTCAACCTTCCAAAATGCAAACACAACAACAATCAACATATTCAAACAGTTAACGAAATATCGGAGGGTCTAGTTCTACTGAACCAATTCGATGGGAAAATCAAAATTAATAACAAAACTCAGAAACTCAATGGAACATATTTGATTAAATTCAGCAATACTACCTTGTCAGTCGGAAATAACATCTACATTTCTAAAGAAAAAACGACCATTGAAGTACTTCCAGCCGACGCCGGAAGAAAGTGATTTCAAGGAAATACTTTCATTACAAATGATGAAAGATATTCATATAAATAATACTCGTCACATTGGGCTCCTTAAAAAGGAGGGAGCCATCGAGCGATTCATGAGCTGGGGATCATTCTCAATAGTCATCATTTTGGGAATAGCGGTCATCACTACAAAATATACCAAAACTAAGAAATTACGAATCATTAATACAACGAACATCGAGGATCTGTCCACTCCACAAACTCAGAGTAAGGTCGAGAATACCTGTTCAATAGCAATTCAGGGAGAAAAACTAGAAATCCATAACGAGACGCCTCAAACGATAACACCCAAAGGGGCCTCAGAGCATAGACAGAAATTTTATGAAACATCGTTTTTCTGATGGTTCGAATGTGGGCATTCGAACTTTAAGGGGAAGGAGTTAACACGCGTAATAATTAGGTTTCCCACAAAAATACAACGTGATCATATTTGTCACGTTGCACTAGCAATGACAACAAGTTACACGCGCATCCGGCATAATGCTGAGTGAATATTCTTGACGACATGGTTTCATATTCTACATATTTTTAATTAAGCGGTGGTAATCTATTAGATAACTGTAAATCAAGACTATATTAAATTTACAATTTAAGTACAAGAGTCTAAGATTTTACACTAATATAATAATAATTAGACTTATTAAATGTTTTTTTACAATCACTTACCTGAGTAGAACGGTTCAAATCAATATTTTGAACATTATTACAACATGTCCGATCAACTATCAAATTTTTTACTTTGATTCACTATAAAAAATCAATTTATTCACATTTTTCACACATCTAGATATAGTTTCATTGAACTAAAAATATGTGTGTCAAATGTGTTTTAAGATTTAATTTAACACAAATATTTTTGAGTTTCGACCGTATCACTTCACATCGCAACGATGCACCTTCAACAGACTGGTTCATATCCCTGTAGCATTAAGAATACCGTATTAATATCACTAACAAAAAATACACAAAATTCACTAAAATCACAACATAAACGGTAAAAATAAACGTTTTGAGTGTATTAATGAAACACATCATAGTTTATATTTATGTTGAACTGTTTATTATTATTATAAAATAAATGAAACTATTTTAATTTAATTTTTAAATTGCACAATAAATAATGTGACATGAGTAGATAGTTACAGGGATACACCGTTTGCGATTTTAGAACGTAGTAGTATCAAAATATTATAGGCAAAGCGAGGATAATCCAACTTTATGCTTAGCATGTTTAAATAAAAATCAGTAACGTATAACAAACAGTGCTGTCGAAATGAGTACGATCGAAGTGTTTGTACTGCTTTCGCCTAGTGCTTACTCATGTACTCCGCTATTTCATTTTGTACTCCTCTGTTCTAATAACTGCTATACTAATATTACTTTTACAAAATATTTTAACTTACCGGCTTTTGCTTGCAATAATTATAATATTGTGGAAGATAGCTGAGTTTTTGATGATGCATCGTTTCAAAGCCAATTTAAAATGGTTGCTGTCATTCTCCGGCAAAATCTCATAAGACGGTTTTCTTGCAGTAATGTGTCAGTCTACTTCAATTTCACAAACATTTTTTTACAAAATCTGAAGATTTGTTGGTACTTACAAAAAGATACTTCAGAGTTTTTTACAAGTTATAAAAACATCAAGGCACTCTGTAGGGGCACCAGTTAAACTCAAACATGAGAGAGATTACCTGGTTTTAACAAAAAAAAATTTTATTTGCTTTGGCTAAATATTTATATTAGGACCTCCTGAATATAAAAGTTACGCTGCAAGACAAACTATGAATATTAGTAGTCATTTAGCACAAAAACGATGTATGGACGTCTAACCTCTATATAAAAATAATACTGTAAGAAAATTTCGGCCTTCATTTCACCTTTCCAGGTGGAAGTCTGGATTTATGTAGTGTAATTTGGAAAATTTAATTCGTTCGCCTTGACATCAATATTAACAAATCCTTTGTTTACATTTTGATAAAATCCAGACTCCCATGCATATCTCTTATCTGGGAAGGCTAAATGCTGACAGGAGAAATTGTCTTTTTAGTTTTATTTTGACATTCTCCTTCTCACCTTGGTACGATCTGGATAAGATTAGAGTGACCAGACATCCTGACGTTTCTCTGGACATGTTCTGGATTTTCAAACTTCTGTGGGCATCCAGCTGATTTTTAGATAATATTCGTTCAAATCAATCAATTTAGGAGGGACCAGCTAATGAAGGCTTTGACTGGCGAGTCAGTCGAATTTATTTATTTTCGTAAAAAAAATATTTATTTTAAATTTATTGTATATATTTAAAAATTCAAAAATGATTCTACCAGGGGGGGGTGGGTATCATTTCGTATCATTTGAAGGTGTATGACCAATTTTCACACTTAACAATAATCGACTGGAAATGTAAAAACAGAAGTTATAATTTCATTGATGAATTGTGTTCAATCCACAATAGCTATGATACAAACGTGTCACCTATTTCCATTTGAAGATTAGTTGTTTATGTCAAAAAAAAAAATTGGTGAAACAACGTTTCTGATAAATAGCATCAGCCATTGACAAACGTGCTCCATTTGGTGCTGAACCGGGAAATGTAGTAAAGGCCTGGAGTGGTTATGAAAGTAAAAAAAAAAAATTTCTTTGGTAAATCTAATTTCCCCAATTTTTCTTCTAAAGAGTACTATTTGCAATATTTATTGAATTCTGGCCATGTTTTATTTCAGAAACACCATCCCTCCCCCAAATGGAGCTGATGTGATTATGCACAAATTCCATTGAAACTTATTATCTGAATCAAGTTAACGGTTATAAAACTTTTCTAGAAAAGATTTCACCAAGTGCATTTTTTGTGACCAGTCGCCGCCACTAAACCAATTGTATATAGCAATTTGTTTAAAATGAAATACATAATATATTTCCAAATAATAATTCTCCTGTTTTTTTAAGGTGATTTTTTCAGACTTCGCCCAGATTTAGTCATTTTTGACTTGATCACCCTAGGTACCTACTATGGTATTGACTGGCAATGACATTTCCTTAAATTACACCAAAACATCTTACAATTCTTAAAAATTAGTTAGGTGAAAATGACGAATATGTTTAGATATTTGACATATTTGAATTGGCATATCTGTCAAAATTTCGCTTTTGAAAATGAAAAGGTTTCGAAGCTACAGCTGCTTTAAGATAAATTTTCCATTTACCACGTAAAATTTAGGTAAAAATAGCTGAAAATTAAACATTTCGCTGATCGGGACTCTTCTCTACGAGAAAAACTTAAAAATCTCAAAATGATATTCTAAAAATATCTGTGATTTCGTGGAAAGTTGTGGCCGCATTAAAAAAACTATTTAGCTCAAGGAGCATACACAGAGCTTAACGCTTTAATTCTAAAATAGATAAAGAGCAATAAATTAAACAGTTTTCTTCTAATATTGAAACTTGGCTTAAAAACTAAAAACGGTTTTAGGGTAATTTGCTGGATGGTGTTTTTTAAAACCCAAAACACCAACAATTACGTATGAATAAGGTCTAACCATTCAATTTCGCATTAAATTTGAAAATTAATCCGTTTAAAATGGTCAGAGCAACAGCACTGATAACAAACGGTAAGGCACGTAGCATCTGATTGTATTAGTGAGAATATATATGGTTGTTAATGTGAATACATGTGGGATCATCGTAAATATCTCTTTTTTTATGTTATTCCATACTCCGCTACTCCTTGTTGGAATATTCGATCGAAGAGAGCTAAGGCGCTATCATGAAATCCGGACGGTAAATTTTAGCGGTAAGAAACACTTCGATGAAAAATCTAGAATAAATTCAAAAAATGGTCAAAGTTATCCAAGTTAATTTGTATCAAATTGCAAATTTCTGATTGCCATGAAAATATTGTTACGTTTTTGCCTTGTCAATCAAGGTTCGTATCACTGGATTGTGAATAATACAAACTCAATTCAATTTATCACCAACGAATTTATTTATTTCACAAAATTTATTATAATACAGTTTATCAATATAAATTCACAAAATCACTTTATATTAATTATTCTTAAATTTTACTGATCACTTTTACTTTATTTATCGCACTACAACACTTTTTTAAATCACTTTTTAATTCCTTTTAATCTTTGTACTATCGCTTACCAAATATTACTAATAATCTTACAAGTTTACTCTATCGCGTTCCAAATACGAATAATCCAATTCGATCTTGTTCGCCTTTTTATATACACAAACCACATAAAACTAAGCTTCTCGAAAGTTCACGACTTTTCCAGTTGGAATAGCGTAGAAACATTACGTAACAATTTTTATCATGGAAAATTCCATATTGTGACGGTGACACCTAGTGTGTAATAGAATAAGTAAAACTAATAGCTCAATGTTTAATGTACTAAATGGAATTTTCCATGATAAAAATTGTTACGTAATGTTTCTACGCTATTCCAACTGGAAAAGTCGTGAACTTTCGAGAAGCTTGGTTTGTGTATATAAAAAGGCGAACAAGATCGAATTGGATTATTCGTATTTGGAACGCGATAGTGTAAACTTGTAAGATTATTAGTAAGCGATAGTATAAAGATTAAAAGGAAATAAAAAGTGATTTAAAAAAGTGTTATAGTGCGATAAATAAAGTAAAAGTGATCAGTAAAATTTAAGAATCATTTATATAAAGTGATTTTGTGAATTTTTATTGATAAACTGTGTTGTAATAAATTTTGTGAAATAAATAAATTCGTTGGTGATAAATTGAATTGAGTTTGTATTATTCACAATCCAGTGATACGAACCTTGTTTGACAAGGCAAAAACGTAACAATTTGGTGACAGCGGTGGGATTGTGAATAAAAAGATAAAGAAAATGATTCTCAACGAATTAAAAGTTCCAGAATTAAAAAGAGAACTAGAGAAACGGGGTTTGGTTACTGATGGTACTAAAGCAGCTTTACAAGCGCGACTACGTGATGCCATGGAGAAAGAAGGGCTGGACGCGGAACATCATGATTTTGGAGAGAAAGTAACGGATGCGGCAACCGTAGAGCAGAAAGCAGAAGATAAACAACCGTTGGTCGAAAAGACACAAGAACATTCTGGAAGTTTCGATTTGTCGCAGTTAATAGCTGCTATGAACCAGATGACGGGACAGATGAGTCTAATGAAACAACAAAACGAACGACAGCTAGGAGAAATTAAAAATCAAATGGCGCAACAAGCAGTGCAGTCAAACCAAGAAATTAAGAATGAAATGGAACAACAAAATGTGCGGCAGTTGGAGACTATGAAACAATCAAACGAAGAACTTCAACACCGGGTGGAGAAACAAGGAGAAGAAATTAAAAGCCAAATTACTGATGGTCATAAGAGAATGGACGAGAAACTTCTCGAATTATCTGCTAACATACACGGCGAAGTAGAGAAGCTGCAAATGGAGATTCAACAGGTTGACCAAAAACTGCAAAAGGAAGTTCAACTTGTCAAAACGGAGGTTCAGCAGGTTGAAGAAAAATGCCAACGGCTCGAGAAAGAACTAACTGATATCAAGGCAAGTGGAACAACAACACAAGTGGTACAAACCGTCCAATCAATCAAGATAAAGCCACCAACATTCGACGGAACAACATCTTTCGTCATTTTCAAATTTCAATTTGAGACGGCAGCCAATCAAAATCATTGGAACGACGAACATCGTGTCGCGGCATTAATAGTGGCCCTCAAAGGCGAAGCAGCAGAGGCTTTACAAACCATCCCGGAACAAGAGCGCAGCAGCTATCTCGAAATTATGAAGGCGCTGGATCGGAAGTACGGCAGTGATCACAAGCGGGAAATCTATCGAATGGAATTGAAAAGCCGCTACCAAAAGGGAGGAGAATCACTTCAGGAATTTTCATCGGCAATCGAGCGACTAGTACATCTAGCACATACCAGTACGTCGGCTGATTATATGGAAAGGCTAAAAATTGACGCATTCATTGACGGCATTCGAGATCCAGAGACACGCAGGGCGGTGATGTTGTCACCTAAAGCAACCTTTGCGGAAACCATCGCTTGTGCGTTAACAAATGAAACTGCACAAGCCATCACCAAACCGTCAATGAAAATACGCCGAGTAGAAATCGATACAAGCATAAACAACGAGCGGTCAACACCAAGATACCGAGATGGAAGCGGCAAAATCAAATGTTGGGCATGTGATAAGGTCGGTCACATCTCTCGCGACTGCTGGGTATTAAGAAGAAAAAGGGGAAGATCACCATCTCCTATGCAGCGACGACCAAGCGGGGAGCAGGCGTTGGCTAGGCAAGAAGGCCAAATGACGGCGGAGCCGTTAAACTACAACGAGTCAGCTTAAAGGGGCAGAAGCTGACTCCCACAACCGATTGCCCCATAACCTCCATCCGCGTTTCGAAAGTAGCAAGAGGCGGTGACAGCTTAACAATCAAAGGCGACATTGATGGCACGGATTGCATCATCACTCTGGATACGGGAGCAAATCGCACGATTGTCCGTAAAGATCTGATCGATGGAGGTGTACAACCAGCTAATGGATTGAAGTTACAAACAGCAACTGGAGATAGTTCAATAATAAAAGGCAAAAAGATCGTGAAAATAAAAATCGGGAGAACTCTTTTCCAACACGAAGTGCTGATTGCAGATATTGTGGATGAAGTCATAATGGGGATGGACTTCATGAGGGCAAATGGCTTCGTGGTGGATGTTGGACGAGGAGTTTTAAGTTACGATAACATCGAGTTGCCACTTCAATCTAGCAGTGCCGGAGCAACTATCAGGCGAATTATTATTGATCATCGGGAGAAGCTGCCACCGAATTCGGAGACGATCCTATGGGGAAAATTGGAGGGAGGTTCTGGGTCACCCAGGTTGTGGGTTGTGGAAGCTAACGAAGAGGAGAACGGAGCCAAGGAAATTATAATCGGGAAAGCCCTAGTTAAACCAGACAACGACTATAGAGTACCAATTAGGACTCTAAATCTCTCGGATAAGACGAAAACCATCAAGAAAGGGACAGTCATCGGAAAATGTAACGAGGTTTCAACTATAGTAAAGTGTGAACAGAGAAGTCCGGTTGAAAAAGCCGACATGCAAGAGCAGAAAGAAATGGTAGAACAACTCATGCAGAAATGGACCGAAGATCTTACTGAGGCACAGAAAGATTCTGCACATCAACTACTCAAACAGTACACGTCCATATTCTGCAGTACATCGGATAATAACGGAAGGACCTCAATGGTAAAGCATCGAATTGATACGGGAACGGAGATGCCGATTCGTCAACCACCCAGGAGGCTACCTTTGGCAAAACAAGAAGAAGTCAATCGAATGGTAACTGATATGCAGGCAGCAGGAGTAATCGAACCATCTAACAGCCCATGGAGTTCACCGGTAGTATTGGTCGAGAAGAAGGACGGTAGCATGAGATTTTGCGTTGATTACCGAAAACTCAATGCTGTGACGAAAAAAGATAGCTACCCACTGCCAAGGATCGATGACACGTTAGACACATTATCGGGTGCTCAAATATTTTCGACATTAGATTTACAAAGCGGCTATTGGCAGGTGGAAGTCCATGAGGAAGATCGCGAGAAAACAGCGTTCAGTGTGGGTAACGGACTTTGGCAATTTAATGTTATGCCGTTCGGATTATGTAATGCCCCTGCGACTTTTGAACGATTAATGGAGCGCGTGTTAAAGGGATTACATTGGAAGACTTGCCT
Organism: Tipula vernalis; assembly: GCA_958295665.1. Taxonomy (NCBI): domain Eukaryota; kingdom Metazoa; phylum Arthropoda; class Insecta; order Diptera; family Tipulidae; genus Tipula; species Tipula vernalis. Next base: position 4,560,074 of record OY282558.1, read on the forward strand.
AATATATCTGGACGACATCATCGTTATGGGGAAGGATTTTGACGAGCATCTAAAGAACTTGGCGGAAGTTTTGGATCGGATACAGGCTGCCGGATTGAAGTTAAGTCCAAAGAAGTGTAAGCTGTTCAGAACTGAAGTCAAATATTTGGGTCATCTCGTAACGATTAATGGAATTCACACCGACGAAGAAAAGATCGCAGCGGTTAAGAACTGGCCAAGACCTAAAAATTTACACGAATTACGAAGCTTTCTCGGATTGTGCACCTATTATAGACGCTTCGTGCCAGGATTCGCCAACATCGCCAAGAGTTTACACGAGTTGACCAGGAAGAATAAGGCATTCGAATGGAAGAATGATCAGGAAGAAGCATTCGTGGAACTAAGGAGACGGTTGTGTGTCGCGCCAATCCTCGCGTACCCTATACCCAACGTGAAATTTATTTTAGACACCGATGCAAGTAATGACGGTATAGGAGGTGTGTTATCACAGAAAATTAATGGTCAAGAAAGAGTTATTGCGTACTTCTCCAAAACATTATCAAAACCGGAGCGTAATTACTGCGTGACACGGAAAGAATTGTTGGCTATAGTGGAGTGTGTCAAGCATTTCCATAAGTATCTTTATGGCCAAAAATTCCATTTACGGACAGATCACGGCGCTTTACGGTGGCTGTTACAATTTAAGAATCCAGAGGGACAAGTAGCACGCTGGATCGAACGTCTTCAAAGCTACGATTTCCAAATTGAACATCGGAAGGGAAGTGCACACAGAAATGCCGACGCATTATCAAGACGGCCGTGTCCAGTAGAATGTAAACATTGTGGCCATGTTGAAGCAAAGGAAGGCATCATCGACGTTAGGCTTACGCAAGTGCTGCCTGATGAGGAGTGGACCGACGAAATGGTTAGGAAAGAGCAATTGGATGATACGGATTTATCAGTTATAATGGAATGGAAGGAAAAGGAACACCGGCCAACTTGGAGCGAAATCGCGGACAGAACTCCCATTGTCAAGGCTTATTGGGCTCAATGGGATAGCCTCCGTCTTGAGAATGGCTGTTTAAAACGATTGTGGGAAAGCACGGATGGCAAAGTGAAGCAATTGTTGCTGGTGATACCAAAGTGCCGGATTGCAGAAATTCTGAATGAGTATCATGGAGGAGCAAGTGGGGGCCACCTTGGAATTAATAAAACTCTAGCAAAGATACGTCAACGATTCTACTGGGCAGGATGTAGGCAGTCTGTGATAGAATGGTGCCAAAAATGTGACCAATGTGCGGCGGTGAAGGGACCCGCACGCAAAAGTCGTGGAACCATGAAGCAATATAACGTTGGAGCACCATTCGAAAGAATTGCAATGGATGTAGCGGGCCCATTTCCCACCACTGAGAGCGGCAACAAATATGTGCTAGTAATCATGGATTATTTCAGCAAATGGCCGGAGGTGTACCCCATTCCCAATCAGGAGACGACAACAATAGCTGATGCCGTGGTAAACAATTGGATTAGCAGATTTGGAGTGCCGATGGAGATTCATACCGATCAAGGACGGAATTTTGAGTCGGTGGTGTTTCAAGAAATATGCCAGATGCTCGGTATAAATAAAACGAGAACAACGCCTTTGCATCCACAGTCTGACGGTATGGTGGAAAGATTCAATGGTACATTGGAGGAATATCTAGCAAAGGTCGTTGAGAAAAACCAACGTAACTGGGATCGACATATACCGATGTTTCTGATGGCCTATCGATCAGCAATACATGACACAACCGGAATGACACCAGCTAAAACGTTATTTGGAGATAATCTACGGTTACCTGGAGATCTAAAGTTTGGGGCTGTACCATCATCGGCTTTATGTGGACAAGATTACGTAGACCGAATGAAAGAGGAACTTAATGAGATTCATCAATTTGTACGGGAGAAAATACGGATGTCAAGTGACCGGATGAAGGCTCGATATGACATACGAGCAAATAACCAGGGCTTCCAGGAAGGGCAATTAGTATGGCTTCACAACCCGCAACGGAAAAAGGGATTATCACCGAAGCTGCAACCAGCATGGGAAGGACCTTATACTGTCATCACAAGGATGAACGACGTGGTTTATCGGATACGGAAGGGACATCGAGGTAAACCAAAGGTGGTGCATTTGGAGAGGCTAGCCCTATACAGAGGAGGTGATTTGGGTCCTGTTCGGGACGAACAGGCTTAGGTGAGGGGTAGTGTGACGGTGACACCTAGTGTGTAATAGAATAAGTAAAACTAATAGCTCAATGTTTAATGTACTAAATGGAATTTTCCATGATAAAAATTGTTACGTAATGTTTCTACGCTATTCCAACTGGAAAAGTCGTGAACTTTCGAGAAGCTTGGTTTGTGTATATAAAAAGGCGAACAAGATCGAATTGGATTATTCGTATTTGGAACGCGATAGTGTAAACTTGTAAGATTATTAGTAAGCGATAGTATAAAGATTAAAAGGAAATAAAAAGTGATTTAAAAAAGTGTTATAGTGCGATAAATAAAGTAAAAGTGATCAGTAAAATTTAAGAATCATTTATATAAAGTGATTTTGTGAATTTTTATTGATAAACTGTGTTGTAATAAATTTTGTGAAATAAATAAATTCGTTGGTGATAAATTGAATTGAGTTTGTATTATTCACAATCCAGTGATACGAACCTTGTTTGACAAGGCAAAAACGTAACAATATAGTACAGTAAAACATTGAGCTATTAGTTTTACTTATTCTATTACACACTAGGTGTCACCGTCACAATATGTTTGTCGCATACAAATTTGTCGATAACTTTCACTTATTTACAATTTCATACTGTAACGGTGACACCTAGTATGAAATAGAATAAGTTAAATTAATAGCTCAATGTTTAACTGTACTAAAATGGAATTTTCCATGATAAAATTGTTCTAAATGTTTCTACGCTATTCTAGCTAGAAAAGTCATGAGCTCTCTAGAAGTTTGGTTTGTGTCTATAAAAAGTCGAGGATTATTACACTTACAGTAAATTTTATTTTACAGTAAAATTGTGTGAATAATTTATATAAAGTGATTTTGTGAATTAAAATTAATAAATTGTGTTGTAATAATTTTCGTGGGAAAACAAATAAATTCGTTGTTGAAAAATTGAATTCATTTTGTTTTATTCACAATCCAGTGATACGAACCGTGAGTGACAAGGCAAAAACGTAACAATACTAAATAACTTGGGTAACTTTGACCATTTTTTGAATTTATTCCAAATTTTTCATAGAATTGTCTATTAAGATATTCAAATAAGGATCCTTTAGCATTGCAGTTCAAGACGCCCTGCGATCGTAAAGGAAAAAGTAAATTTAAATGTCAAACTGTCAGTATTATGGACCTTATAAAACAAAGGGAATTTCAATATAAGAATAAAGGCAAAGTTCCACAAGATCAATTTTTGACACGATTTATTGCACCCTATAGAACACAAAAGCGTCGCCCATCTAAATCTGAAAAACATAAACCCATTTTTAATTAATAATTGCCGACTAAATATCATTGCAAAGACGTTGTACAATGGAGACATACCCGCATAAAACCGGGGTGGTGATAGAAAGACAACAAAAAACAGCGCCAAGCGAGAAAAAGTTATCATGCTTTTGAAGTCTATTCCAACAAAAGAGAGCCACTACAACAGACAGAAATCTGTTCGCTGTCGTGTCAAGTGAGTTGAGTATAGCAAAACTACGAAAAATATATAATGATTCGGTTGATGAAACACTCAAAGTAAAGAAAACATTTTTCTGGAAAATATTTAATATCTGATGTTTGTGGAACTTGTTTCATGCTTAAAAACAAAATAAAATCAGGAATACAGAACTCAGCACAGGGTACATAAATTAAAAGCAAACACATTTTATAAATTACTTAAGAAAGATGTACCTAAATCACTAACACTGTGCTTTGACCCGCAACAGGTACAGCCGTTACCTAAATCTCCGATAGGGGATGCATTTTATTTAAAACAACTAAGTGTGTGACTGCAAGGGATACTAAAGACCCTACGTTTTACCAGTGGTGTGAAGATCAAGCTGGACGTAGATCAGTGTGTCTAAGTTCAGCATTGCTCAATCAGCTAGAGAATATTGAATTTGAAGATGTAGAAAGATTGAGATTTTGGCGCCTACACAAAGCACCTTCATCACTGCAAAAAATTGAACTAAATTTCCCAGTTAGAGGACATAGTTTTTTACCGGCCGATCGAGTCTTTGCCCGCAATTATTAATTAAAAATGTCGTCTGAAAGAATTTTTTGCACACACAAGCCGTCTCCTTTTTACTTAACACAAAATAGGCACATGAAAATTTTCGGGGTTTATGTTTTTCAGATGTAGATGGGATTCTTATACAGAAATTCCCTTTGTTTTGTAAGGTCCATAATACTGACAGTTTGACATTAAATTCACTTTTTCCTTTATGATCACAGGGCCTCTTGAATTGCAATGCTAAAAAGGATCCTTATTTGAATACCTAAAACAAGAAATGTGGCAAGACTTGAGAAAAGTGGCAATTATTACAAAAAAAGATCACTATTATGAAATTTATTCCAAACATGGCAATGTAAAGACTTTGGGAAATGATTGGCATTTGTATGATGTCAAGACATTAGGTTAGCAACTAAAACCGATAAATGGTATACAAAACATGAAGCGTGTATTTTTTAAAAGATCACAAAATCACCGTCAATGCTTACTAAAAACCTATGGAAAATTACATATCCTATTTAAAGAGAGGAAAACTGTTTCCAACAACAATGCTAAGTGTTGCGTTAGGGAATAAAGTTCCTAATGAGAAAAAGAAAGATATATCTAATTTACTGGTGAAGCAGTTCGGTGACACATGGAGAGATTTTGAAGATTTGGAATTCTTTAAAATGATGTTGGACGGAGAGCGGCCAACTCCTGGAATTGAACAGTTTCAAGCTGATCCACTTTTCGAATTTTGTGATTGTTACGAAAAGGATTGTGTTCTTAGAATTTAAGTTTTTATAATAAAAAGTAACATTTCTACAATCGCCCAACCAAAACGCTACATAACCAATTAGTTGCACCAAAACGTAACATTTTTTTAAAATATATAATTATCATGGCGTTGAAAGCAAAAATTGTTTCCCTTTTGTGGAATAGAGCTTGCTTTAGACATTAATGACGTAATCACATTTTCTCAAATTGTTTAAAATTATTTATGATTGAAATGTAGCGTTTTGGTGTGGACCTCCACAATTTTCCAAACAAATTTGACGTAAAATTTAGTTAGCTAAATAAAATAAATTTTTGAAAAAATAGCAATTCCAAGTCGGTTACAAGCCAGTTTTGCAATGTTTTTGAAACTTTGGTTCCAAAACAAAACGGTTTCAAAGTTCCGGTTTCACAGTCTCTTCATCGAAACGTTTGCAAAACCTACTGCACCCCCTTTTTGTCCAAGTACAATAAAACGTTTAATCGTTCTCTAATTACTCGTAAATGTGAAATCAAACAACGTTTCTAAGAAACGTTTTAACAACCTATAAGAACAAAAATCTTGATTAAAATGAGTTTTGTTTATTCGTTCCAAAAACTTAAAAATGATATTGTCTAGAAACTCTAAGTATTTTTGAAACGAATAAAATACTGCTTCAATTGGTTTCATAATAAGCGATATATCAGAATGATTTATTGGGAACGTTTTAATGCTAAACTTGACCCATTTTTTCGAAACTTTTTAGTTTCATCGCAACGTTTTTACTATTTTGTTGAGGGAATCAAAAATTTACGCATATTTCAAAGCTTACAGCTGATCACATAAACGCCAATCACCTCCGCCGCTCTTGCTAGAGTTGTGTTGGCTAACTTTAAATAATCTTTCAAAAATCTAATCTTTTCGTGGCCCGAACTTGTGACAAACGGGCTGTAGCAAAACATTTTGAATCTCCTTATATGGAAGAAATGGCTTTTACCTCTGCTACCGATGCCAGTTCAAGAAAACTTACTTAAAGTTGAATCATGAATAAATGTTTAATGATATTTCTCGTACATCACGACACGTGCGGACCACCAAAACTGTTCATGTAAGCAACCTGAAAATAAATAAGAAAAAAACCCGTCAGTATAGAGAGCGATAGAAGGAATATAATGTATTGCAGTTGCGATCCTACTGTGTTCAGACTGGAGTTAACATTAAAATTTTCCTGACGGTTTATATTTTGCAAAAGTAATTGCGTAAAATTGGAAGTCTCGAAAACCATTTGGTTTCTCACTCTTTGTCGCAAAATGATGCATATGGCATCTTTATCCAGCTTTATAGTGGCGGAATTTACCTTTTTCTGCCTCGGGCCAACATATCAAATAATCAAAATTTAAATCTGCCTTATAAATGTCTAATGAAGATGGTGTTTGATTGGAGTTTGATAAAAATCACAATTATTAAGTAATTTGTTTCCGTAATCTCTGGTTCTAATTTTGATGAGACAATGCCATTTTCTCAACTCAAAAATCACCTAGTTCTACTAGAATTATTCAGTTTAAAATTATTAACTATACCTCCTTGTCATTACAAACATTAATATGTTTTTTTTTGTTTCCGTATATAAAATGAACATTTAGTCTGCTTTTGCAGCTCCAAGTTTACATCGCCATTTGATAAAGCAAACTATGTAGGTATATTATAACTGATACACCATAAATCAATGCACATTGACGAACAAAATGTTCCAACATTGTTTTAGGTAAATTAAAAATTTTCTCAAAACGATTGGTACAAATTATTACAGTAGCACAGTAAAGAGACATAAAGTGTTTATACATACATACGTCACGTTCTAAAATACCACAGAGAGCTACAGGTGATGCATACAATATGAACGCTCTAAATTCCATTGCCTTCCAAAAGTGAATATCTGTTAGAGACCTAAATTTACGGTTAAATTCTAATGGTTTGCGGACAGTTTTACAACTCCAAGAGATATTAATTGCATATAATCCAATATTCAATTTCAGTTTAATTTAATGAGGCAGTATTTCCAGTAGTTCAAAAATCAGTCGGCCTCCAATTTGCTCTTCCCCGTAATAAGGCTCCCATACACAAGAAGTATCATTGCCTCGAAATTATTAAAAATATTGAACATAATTAGTTGCCTATGTCAAGGCAGAGTTGCTTGTTACTTGCATTCTAGTTATGAATTTATTTATGAAATTTATATGAAATGAACCGTTATTTATAATTGAATTAATTAAGAGAAAAAAAGATCCCAAAAAAATTATTTTCGTTGGTTTTCTATGGCTTGTTGCCACATAAATGTTACCTTAAATTTTTCTCATCACAATTACTTATGAATCGGATAGTATGTTTCTCTTTTTTCTAACGTCGTACGAACGTAAATTTACGTTTTCATAAGGAGTAGCGGCTTCAAAAAATCAATTTTTTTTTTTTTTTTGCTTAAATCGATAAATCTAGATCCACTATAAATTCTACAAACATAAAAGCCGCAATTTATCTCATAAGGACAATAATTTGAAGATAAATTTTGACGGTTTTGAATTTTGATTTATTTTATAATCGAAGTAGGCACAAAGTAAAGTTAATTTATTGTTATTGAAAGAAGACAGAAATCAAAATGGACGGCCAACATTACGAAGTCAAGTGTTTAGACAATTTTTTGGACGACGATAAAGCTGTGGATAGTGTGGATATAACAGCCCAAACAATAGAAAGAAAATCTGCAGATGCATTAAAAAAGAAAAAGTCGAAAAAAGAAAGTTATGGACACTAGTGAAAAACAACCCATGCTTTAGAAAATTAGAAGACAAACCTCATAAAAATTGTGATGCTGTTGATAATGTTGCCGGTGCTTGTTTCCAGAATGATTTAGCTTATTGTAAAAATTATACACAAATCAAGGGCGAGAAAATCATCAAAGTGCGGAAATCAAGCTCCTGCCCATGACATGGATATAGATGAAGAAGGCTTGTTATTCGATTCGAGACATGTCATTCATATTAACTAACTTAACTTAATGTCCATGACAAAAAATTTTCTTAAAACTTGTACGTTATCTGTTTAGAAAGTTTTCTACAAGTACAAGAGATGAGGACCCACAACAACAAGAAAGTGGCATTGAAGACTGTAATGCTTCATATTATTCCTATGCAAGTTTGTTCGTTTATATCCGAAATTTTTTTTTTAATTTATTCAAAATAGATGGGGAAAAGAAATTCAAAAGTTGCAGTTGCATTTAGCAGTACGGAAAGCTTAACGAACTCCCTCAATAATTTTATAAATATGAAAAAACATAATACAATGGAATTCCTAACAAAAAGTAATGCGTTTAGCTGTAATTTATAGTTATAAAAACGGCTCCCGGAATTAACTGGACCTTTTAATGCAATGTGCTTACCATCAATTGCACCGAGGCGGTTTGGAAAGTCCCAATTGGCATTAAATTGATTGGCTGTGTCCAGAAAAGAGTCCCTACTTAATTTCGGTATTTTGGCTTTTAAAGCAATAGAAATGACATAGCTAACATCATCAAATATTTAGCTATAATGTTGCTTGTTGAATACGGTACATTGCTTTATTATTAGCCGTTTGTCCTGACGTTTGATCTAATCCAGATCAGATTTCTCATCAAACAACACAAAAATGCATAAAACAAACAAACAGCAAATTTCAATTTTTTGTCTCGTTTAGTTTTGAATCTGCCTCTTCATACTCGTACTGTATGCATCATATTCTTTGTCGCTTTACAAAATTATTGATCAACTACATTTTAATAGCTGGACTAATTTTTAGATCACCATTTGTGATCCAAAATCAATGTAGGATCAAATGTTGTTGCTGCTGCACATATGAATTTTAATCTGATCTAGATCAATATGCGTCAAGAAATGCGGCTATTATCAGTTTTTTGTAAGCCTATAAGTGTGCACTTGAAGAAAGAAAGTATTTGTTTCAAAATACAATAAGCTGCAATTTCTTATTCCAGAACGATAGCGAGCTTCTCTTTCGGACTAATTTTGGGCATCAACATTTGGTACAAGTTATCAAAATCTTTCACATTCATATGGAAGTTTCTAATTATCAAAACAACTAATGAAATAAAGAAAACAAACTACCAATTTAATACGTACATCTTCAAAGCGTTCCATGTTTCGCCTGTCTTGCAAATAAGGATTTACTCTATAAACAGGCCTTCTTCTTTGTATACCGTATTTTATTAATTGAACAGCAACGGCTGCAGCACCAATAAAAACTATAACCTCTTCGTCACTGGAATCCATTATTTTATATAATTTTTATAAACTGTTTAGCAGAAGTAACACAAACATTAAACTAAAAGAAACTCGATTCATAAACAAACGAATAAATGTCAAACAAAAAGCCTAGTATACGCTGTTCAAATAAAATGAAATTTTCACTGGTCTCCAAAAATAGGAAGATAAATCGGACGTAAAAATTTAGTTTTACGAGTTTCGTAAATATTTCAGTGCGTATAACTTCATGTTGTCTGTGACAACATATTTTATACAATAAAATTCACTTCGATAGTTGATTATCCTCAAAACGCAAAAACGCAAATAAAATTGTCAAAATTTATCTTCACATTTATCGTACAGAAGTTAAAAATGAAGTGAAAAATGTGTAGAGATAAAATAGAGACACATGTTTTCGAAAGTGAAATTCAGCGGTGAAATTTTCATTTTCACTTTCGCTTGAGTTATTGTTATATGCGAAATTTTATGTCACTTCAGCAGCGTACCGGGCCTAAAAATGACAAAAGCGAAAACGAAAATGAAAATTTCACCGCATTTGAACGTTTAGAAATTAAAAAAATTTCTTATCATATTCTTATATTATCTTAGGATTTACATTTTTTTGTGTGCTGAAGTTTTTAAAATTTGTTGTTCCTTAATTTTCAAAATTATTCAACCGTTTAAAAACGTGTAATTCCTTAATTTTTGTGAATTTGATCAATTCTTAAAATATTTAGCCTCATAACGTTAAATATTTTCCAGTTGTTAGAGTAATAAAATGTTTTGATCCAACTCAATTAATGAGTTTACTTTGTTTTTGGCTATAGATGAACTCAGGCCACAAACGAATATTCTACAAATGCTGTAAAAAAAAAATTTGCTCCGTAACAAGCGCAATATTTTCATACAAGATATACTTGAATTGCGCCAAACATAATTTTCATTAATAATGTTGAAGGAACTGGATACATCACCTACTCATTATCCTTAGCGAAATAAACACTCGCGGTGCTAATTTAAATATTACATATTAACGCATAATCCAAGTAACTCACTCTAAAAAATGACAACTTATGTAGTGTTTTTTTATTCGCTCCGGATAGCTGCTATCGAGAGCCGTCATATAAAAAATGGCTCCGGATAGCGCTCCGTATAAATAGGTAGAGCCAAATATTTTTTATATGAAGTTTTTGGTAAACAATTGAATTAAAAATGATAGTTTGATGTTAAATAAGTTTAATTTACCAATAAATAGCGCGTCAAATTTAAATTTAGGCGTAGAAAAATGACGGCTCTCGATAGCAGCTATCCGGAGCGAATAAAAAAACGCGCTTTTAATTGAAAAGTAACCTCGCAAGGAAACATTTCGTTAACTCTCTGGTGGTGAATAGCGTAATGTAGTTTTGAAATGAAATTTCACATTTCACGAAATTCCCGTACAAAGCATAAATCTACATTTTCCAGATAATTTAAAATTTAAAATTTTTACTTGAAAACGAAAATGTAAATTCTGGAAAATGAAGATTCCGTATTGAAATATTCTGTAAAATAGAGATATCTCTTCTACTTTTAAAATGAAACCTCCATTTTCCAGAAAATAAATTTTCCTTTCCCAGCAAAAATAATTTTATTAATTAAACATCACCTTCGCCATTATCATCATCATAGAATTTCATCAAAATCGTTCTAGAAATTGCCAAGTTACAGGCTAATTGGCCATATTCAAAAACTTCCTCTGGTAATCATTTAAGAATTCCGTTTTCATCGTATCTGTCGAATTTCATCATACTCGGTGCAGAAATAGCCAAGTTCCATACTGGTTACCCATATTCAAAAACTTCTTCTTCTTCAAAAATAACTAATGGCTAATTGGCCATATTCCAAAAATGTATTCAAAAATCATTTTAAATGTTGAAAATATTTCCGATTTCCATAAAATACGAAATGCATTACCTTGCAGTTTGGAAAATAACCACAATAATTTTTTTGGAAAATTGGCCTTTTTATTTAATTCATAGTAATGTCACTTTTGAAATTATTACATTTTTTAGTTTAAAAAATTAGCACTTTAATTAAAAATATTTCTACCATTATAAAAATTGGCGCTGCAGCACGCTACTAAATCATAGCTAATTTGTAAAATGTGTTTTAAGAATCTTCCAGCAAAGCAACTAGGACAAATAATACTCGGACTATTAAAAATTACAAGATGTTGTTTAAAATCTGTTAAATATCTGAACCAACAAGACAAAATTGTATTTTGCCAATTATTTCAAAGCCTACTTAAACTTATTACATGATAAAAAATCAAACTAAATTTCAAAGCCTGCTTGTGAATAATTTGTGACAAGGGTATTCAACCACTTCATTGTTCGCAAGTCTTTTACAAAAATAATCCGAGGGAATTAAATCTGGCGAATAGGGTGCGTGAAGAGAAACTTCAAACTTTAACCCTTTGATTTTGGCCATGATGAAACAGCATTTTCTTATTCGCCGTTAATTGTTTTTCCTTTTGAAGATAATCGGTGAAAACTATCCCACGTGCATCCCAAAAAACAGACGCCCAGATGGAACTGTCTTTACCTTGTTTTCTTTCACTGTCTTCACAGCTTTTCCATGTCCAAAGAACTACCATGGCTGCTAGCTCGTATACACACTTTCAATCGACGGTCATCCAATATTATTTTGTGAATTTTAATGATCAATTGTTTCCATGTTTACAAATTCACTGAGAGCGTCCACGATTGATGGCTGTCAAACAAATACTGAACAAAGCATGAACCAATAACTATCATCTATACGTCAGGTACTTGTGGCACTGCCCTCGTAGGCCATCTGATTTTAACACTTCAATAAAAATTTGATTTTAAAATCGACAAAGTACTAAAAATAAGCTTAATTTACATTTGATTTCTAACGAATTGAATTTAATTAATCAGATTTTGTGTTATTAAAGTATATAAGGAGTACAATCGATTTCTCACATACTGACACAACGAAACACAGTAAAATGCCGAAGCAACGAAAATGAGAATTAAACGCGTATATACGTCTTATATAATAAGACTTCCCCGCTAGAATGGCGTTTGTATTTGTGATATACAGAAAGTTTTAACAGTACGGTCATTTCTATTTCTGTTGTTGTTTTTATTTTTTATTTTTTAAGAATCTAAGAAATGAAGAAGGAACGAAGAAGACGACGAATAACTTATATTAAATAATATAAGAAGCGATGTTTTGAACATATTTTATGTACATATGAATGTGCATAAAAGAATTTCTTTTGAGTTTTGTTTTTTGTATGCGAGGAACACACCTTTCCATATAATAAAATGCGTAAATCTCGTCTGAGTGCAAGAGTAATATCCTTTGCTAACAATCTAAAACACCGCATACATCTAATTATAATCGCGGTTTGAATTTGACGAGTATGCCGCACCTCATTAATATTTATTTAGTTAAAATGTGTGACTATATAGTTGATTACCTAATTTAATGAATAAATAGGCACTGTATGATCATGTAACGAACATGAGTAAAATGTAAATAGCGTTTTAATAATAAAATTGTAAGGGGTAATTAATTAATTGAATCATAATAGTTTCTGAAACTTGGAATTATAAAATATGACGAAAACCGCATTCTGTTTTGATTCGCTATGAGTGTTTGACGTTCAGAAAAAAATAATAAGCACTATAACGGTAACGCGTAACCGGTTGCTAACTGCAATAAACAAAAACAGGCATTAACGCGTAACGAGAAGTGTTAATCTATTTTAGATGATAGCTAGTAATTTGTAGGAATAGTATTTAGCCTTTTAGGCACAATAAACAACAACACATACACAACCAGAAATGTATAATTATATAACCATATTCTCTTGATGTGTTAAATGTATAGGTGTTTGTAGTATGTAAATTAATTTACCATATATGTATGTACAACGTTATTATTATGATATTCTATTTAGGTTAAAATTGAATGACTAACCCAAGGCGGCAGACCAATCGATTTAAGAAGTACTATTCTATATTATGTTTTAAAATTCTCTTTAACAGAATTTGTCTTTATTACGAGAGTATATACAGATCACATTTACATAATACTAAGAGATATTCCCCTTATATTAAATATATTATTTTGAAAACAACCATTTGAATTATGATTAAGACATTCAAAACACGTCAAAATAAATTAAAAGCGTAAACGTAAGTAGTTTTGCAAAAAATGTTTAACATTATTTTGAAATATTAAATCTCAGCACCATCTGTAAACCAACACAGTAAATTGTCGAAAAATTAAAACTTGATGGAAACGTTATTTGCGGATAATCGTGTATAAGTGATTTAGTATAAATTATTTTTTATAAATGTCAATACAATTCATTTGTGTAATTGCTAGAACTCATGTTACTTCATAAAATCCAAGTAATTACCCTTATAAAACAGCAAAAATTGTATCTTGAGACCTATTTTCTTGAATATTTAGACTTAAATTTATTTTAACAAAACGGGAAAAATATTTATCAATTTAAGTTAAAATGTATCTATTAACTCTTCATAAATAGCAATCACTTACATACATCTAATAAATTATTTAAAACCATTGATGATTTTAAATTTTTTGTGGTTTGCGTTGCATAGGATTGGTGTGTTTGAGTTTTAATCCCCGACTTGACCTGCACCCTGTGTTAAGCACTCAAAGAAAAAACAGCTCAAATACTGAATATTTCTTCCATTTATGGGAAGAAATTTCTTATTCGAACACTGACAAAGAAAGGCGACTTGCGCTTAAAATATGGTTAGGCCCATTGTCGGTAAATATGTCCCCAATAGTTGATACGTTGCATCCTAATTTTTTTTTTGGTGATATCTTCCCGCTTAGAATATCCTTGACTTTCTGAGTGGAAGGTTAAGAGATAAAGCTCATATTGCCTTAAACGACGACGGTTGGCACCGGTTAGCACAGCAGTTTTCTACCCACAGGTTATAATGTTTTACATAATTACAGTTTTGCACAAGTGCAACGTGGTAGAATCAAACGTAATCGACGGGGGGAAGGGTGAATTTACTTTAATAACCATTGTTTTTGTTCTGATATTAGTTGAAATAGAACTTTAGAAATAAAAATTGTTATGTGTAGTTTGTCGTATTACACATTTCTGTTATCTGTACAAATATATAGAACAGGGTGATCCTTCATAAGTCATAATAGTTAGGTAGTAGGGCCCGAGCATCAAAAGCGATTCACAGAATGGGGTACTTGCAGACCCAAACATAGTCCTTCGAGCCAAATCAGACAGTCTGTGGACATACAATTTGTTTAAAAATAGTGAACAGTCGGTTGAAGTTTTGTTTGTTGACATTTTGTAAAAATGAGTGAAAATTCTGTAACTGAGGATGGGAGAAGACAGAGCCGCCGTCTGCAAGGGTTGCCGCCAGCAAACCAAAAATGTGCCACCCCAGAGGGAAGTATTGCCTCCAAGACTGGAAATAGAATCTGTGCATGGTCGAAGAGGACCTTGAAGAGCAAAGGTTACGGTTACGACTATAGCTGAATTAAATGCTGACAGGAGGAAAGCCACTCCCAAAAAGAGGTATGAAGTGGGGATATCTAAATTGAAGGAAAGGCCGTATTCCTAAGTATTGAAGATGAATTAGAAACTTTGTAAGTCAGCATAAGTCAGCATGCCTCAAGCTAGGTAGCATAGCGTATATAAAGCCTTACAACAGCCATTGCTCGACAGACAAGGTTCAAACACGGAGGGAGCGACACCGGAAGTCGTCCATATCAATAGTATCATAGTAAAATACAGTGAATATAGATGACTTGGGTGAAAAATACAAATACCTACGAAAGGTTAAAATTATCAAGTTTAAGAAATGCTAAACCGACAATATTAGTTGGCCAGAACAAAGCTATCCAATACTTTTAAAGTGCAAATTTTGATGGGCATTACATGAACCAACAGGAACTACAAAAAGAAATAATGTAGAGTTTTGTTATTTCACTTCACGAGCTGAAAGCAAGTTGGAAGAGCTAGACCAGCTGACGAGAGAAAGCTTTAGTATTGGAGGATTTGGTGTACAGCCGTTGAAGAATCTAAGAGTGATATAAGAGCAGAAAAGATAATGAACGATATTACTGTTCCTGATGTTGATGAAAGATGTCATTCGGGATAGTTATGGAAAAATTAAGAAGTCGTAATGCCACCAAGCAAAGGTAATGGCCATGATGAGACCCAAAACAGTTCCTAGCAAAATTAAGATTAACTGCATTTTTTTTGGTTCTGTACAACACTATTTTCCTATCAGTGCACATCATCAGTAGCAACTGTCCATTAGATTTTATTAAAATGTGCAATCTGATGTTTCAAATTTAATTTTTATTATCTCACTTCTGTTATGAAATTCACCAAAGTTATTTAATTATCTAATTAGCAAGTCTACGTGAAACTTAAATTTCGTAATCAGTTTTAACTTAAATATTTTTAACCTCAGCTCTTAACTGGGAGTAAAATTATTGCAACAATATTTGTAATTAAGGTGCGGTAGGCGGCTTTACATTAAAGACTCCAAAAAGGGGTTAGCTAAATCATAAACTCATGTTAATTTAAGTTAAAAATTAGTACAAGCGGGCCAGAGAAATGATGCATCAAGATGAAATTTTGTTGTTGACAAACTTAAACATTGTTATTCGGTCTAAAAGCTATACGGAAGTAACGAGCGAACAGGTTCTATTTGTTAACACTTACACTTTGACTAACACACTGTTAAGGTTAAATATTTTCTACATGACATAAGCTATTGTTTTGGTAAAGTTACCTAAAATGTTCAACAACATAGTAAAAATGATAGATTTACGTAAGCCGACTCGAAAAACAAATTAGAATTTGTCAGAAATTCCTTCGATCGAAAATTCCAAAAAAAAAGTCCCTCAATAGAAGATCATTTGATTTCTCCATCTGTATCCGACCAATTAACCGTTACCGTCTATAAACTCCTTGTCATTATTTAGAATACTGAGAAGGTTTTAATCATTGTTCGCCGCGTTTGTTAATCGTTGGCAAATATTAACCGATTATGTCAAATCATTGGCATTAAAAAACTTAGTGACATTCGTTGGGAAGCCGAAATGTCCAGTGTTAAGGATGTTCATTACTAAATTTGAGACGTTCACGATGCACTTGTCACACTTGGTGAAAAGGAAGAAAAGCACGATAAAGAAATAGCACACGAAGTATTCAGTTTAGCTCGTCAAATAAAAAATAAGACTACATAGTTCCAATAAAATGTCGCATTCCAACTTGCTCTAAATATGATTTCTGATTTTCTTACCAAACTCCCAATTTCAAAATTCATCTCTTTATCAATTAAAGAAAAAATAATAGGGTCGCTCCAACAATTCTCGGCGCTGTATAATTCACAAAACAACTAAAATTCACTCAAACCACATTCACACTAATCACTCTTAATAACCGCATCATTAAGCTATTATTCTATAGATCGCACTCAATCGCGTTCAACTTACTTATCGTATGGCAAATGAAACACAACTCTATCATGTTCTAAATACCAATAATAATCATTCAATATTTGTATACCAAAATAATCTTTTAAGAATAATTCAGATCTTATTGCGAATATTCGAGCAAGCAAAAAATTCGCCTAAATGTTGATATTTAGACCATTTAAAAAATTCTTTAATCCAAGACACTCTTTTAGTACAAATTGTTTAGTTATGGCTGATTTACATTTAATCTTTTGCTCTTTTCTAAAAGGTTCGACCAAAAAGCATTTTTGTATGATTTCCTTGTATCAAAATGAGAACGATTACTGAAAAAGTATTATTCGATACTATTTACTACGACACACAACTTTTTTTTAGTAAAAAAGCATGAAAAAACCTGAAAAAGATGAACTGGTTTATCTTTTTTCGTAAAACATATGCCAATGTTGCTCAAAATTTATAAAGATTGATTGTACACACTGGACCTTTTTTGTTGATTTCATAGTTGACCATCTTGTTTTATTTATTTTTGTTTATGTGAAGTAGGGCATGGATAAATTAATCGATTAAACGGCTAGCCGAGACTATTAATCGATTAATCGAAAATTTACGAATAAAATTTGATCCGATTTTAGTGAAATTTGACTTGTGCGATGAAAATGGGACTCTACAACAAATTTTATATGAAGGTCTGGAATATGGCCAATTATGATGGAACTTAGTTATTTCTTAACCGACTTTTAATCTAGCTTCAGTAGATACGTCTCAACAGCTGCCTGGTTCACAGAAACTTCAACAGACAATAGCTTTTATAATATTGTTTGTTAAGGTTTTTGTGAACCTAGCAGCTGTTGAGATTTCTCATATTGATACATTTACACCCCAATTCTCATAGTCGTATCACGTTCACGTCATTTTTCACGACTGTAGTCTGTAGGCCAAATTTTAGTCCTAACATTTTGTTTAAATGTTCTTATTTGTGTAATTTTGTACATTTGTTTAAATAAGTTGTTGTATAAATTAATACTGTTTGGTCCTAAAACGATTTTATTTGTAATTTGAGCGATGTCTTTTTAATTACAGTCCTAAAATGTCACTTGAATCGACTTCAAGAATATGAATTTTCATGCGACGTTGCGTGACTTTAGTCATGTCACTTGAAGTGAGAATACTTTGGAAATTGGGGTATTATACAATCAAAGGAAAATTAAAACAAATGTGTGAACTCACGTGTAGCATTGGTAAAATTCTAATTGTAGTGTCGGAATAGCCAAGTTCTATCCTAAACGGCAATATTCCAGAACTTTATCTAAAATAATTTTAGAATCCTATTTCCATTTTAAATGTCGAATTTCATTAAAATCGTTCCATCATAATCAGCCATATTATAAAAATCATTTTAGAATCCCATTTCCATGGTATCTGTCGAGATTCATTATAATCGGTTGAGAAATAGCCAAGTTCTATTCCAATTGGCTATATTCCAAAATTCCGAAAATTTGGCAATTCCTTTCCCGACACGCATATCAGACTAAATGGTCATTTTTCAGAAATTCATCTAAAATAACGTACATATAACGTAAATGGTTAATCAATTAATCGATTAATCATTCTTGCCCTAATGCGCAGCTACTTTTAACACCATCCATTGTTTTTCGTAATTTGCACTGCCTGCTCTTGTCATCCGATGTACATTCCTAAATACCGTGTGTAAAATATTGTTACGTTTTTGCCTTGTCAATCAAGGTTCGTATCACTGGATTGTGAATAATACAAACTCAATTCAATTTATCACCAACGAATTTATTTATTTCACAAAATTTATTACAACACAGTTTATCAATCAAAATTCACAAAATCACTTTATATAAATTATTCTCAAATTTTACTGATCACTTTTACTTTTTATTTCGCACAAAAACACTTTTTAAATCTCTTTTTAATTCCTTTTTAATCTTTATACTATCGCTTTCCAAATATTACTAATAATCTTACAAGTTTACACTATCGCGTTCCAAATACGAATAATCCAATTCGATCTTGTTTGCCTTTTTATATACACAAACCAAGCTTCTCGAAAGTTCACGACTTTTCCAGTTGGAATAGCGTAGAAACATTACGTAACAATTTTTATCATGGAAAATTCCATTTAGTACAGTAAACATTGAGCTATTAGTTTTACTTATTCTATTACACACTAGGTGTCACCGTCACAATATGTATACAGGGTGAAATACAAAATGCCGTGTGATAGTAATGGTTTATGTCTTTGCTAAATCATCTACTCGCAACTGCTCTACCTATTTTTGCATAAACAGCTACCTACAAGCAGTTACGTCAACATTCTCCGCTAGGTGATATTTGATAATAATTTACAACAATAAAGCTAAAATTTATTTTTTAAATATTTGTTTTAATATTTTATTTACATACATTTAAAAAATTAAACCAGAATCGCATTATTTTTTGGTATTACCTATGTGAATTAAATATTTAGAGGTTATGTTTTGCTCATGTCATAATTTTTTGTTTATTCCAATCGAACATTTAACCGAGACATATTTTTCGTACTTATAAGTACTTGCGGTGGTCGATTGGAAAGACCCTTTTGCAGGATCAATGTGCACTGGTTGAAGGTAGGTTGCCAAAAGACTTCAGGTTTTTCAACATGCAGTCTACACTAAAAAGATAAATATGTTCCATCTCTCTTGTGTTATATTCTAAAAAAGTTACCAAAAATAATACAACAACAAAAACATTTAGTAACTTTTTAGAATATTGACAGAAGAGAGATGGAACATATTTATCTTTTTAGTGTAGACTGCGTTTTGAAAAACCTGAAGTCTTTTGGCATGCGCCAGCCTTGAATAATAAAACGCAGTGTTAAATTTTAACAGCTCTCGTTAGTTGAATATTTATTACTTAATGAACTTGATTGTTTGAATTTGATTCATCTTTAACATACTTCGCCCCATTTGTCGTTGATTGCCTGCAGCATCTTAAAACATAAGAAAAGAAAAGCACAAAGAATCATTGGGAAACAATTACTTAGATATAATTTGTACTTATCTGAGAGCATCAGCAGATACATCAGCGATATGCAGAATCAATCCTTTGGTTTGAAAAACTAAACTATCGTTAATTAAAGATGTTTACGATCCGGCAAAGCAAACTGGTCATCTCTTCTAAGGTAAGGTTGACCCTGTACGTGACAGACTTGACCGCAGCTTCCCAAACTTCACGGAAATGAGGAGATTCGGGTGGGATGAAATACCATTTCATGCCATTTTGACTTAAAAACTCTGTAATTATATAATTGTTGTTAATTTCTATTATCAATATATATATATATATATATATATATATATATATATATATATATATATATATATATATATATATATATATATATATATATATATATATATATATATATATATATATATATATATATATATATATATATATATATATATATATATATATATATATATATATATATATATATATATATATATATATATATATATATATATATATATATATATATATATATATATATATATATATATATATATATATATATATATATATATATATATATATATATATATATATATATATATATATATATATATATATATATATATATATATATATATATATATATATTTATATTATATATATATATTTGTATTATAAATATATATATATACATATATATATATATATTGTGACGGTGACACCTAGTGTGTAATAGAATAAGTAAAACTAATAGCTCAATGTTTACTGTACTAAATGGAATTTTCCATGATAAAAATTGTTACGTAATGTTTCTACGCTATTCCAACTGGAAAAGTCGTGAACTTTCGAGAAGCTTGGTTTGTGTATATAAAAAGGCGAACAAGATCGAATTGGATTATTAGTATTTGGAACGCGATAGTGTAAAGTTGTAAGAATAAGTAATTTTTGGTAAGCGAAAGAGTAAAGATTAAAAAGGAATTAAAAAAGTGAATTAAAAAGTGTTTTTGTGGAAATAAAAATTATAAGTGAACAGTAAAATTTGAGAATAATTTATATAAAGTGATTTTGTGAATTTGTATTAATAAACTGTGTTGTAATAATTCTTGTGTGAAATAAATAAATTCGTTGGTGATAAATTAAATTGAATTGGTTTTATTCACAATCCAGTGATACGAACCTTATTTGACAAGGCAAAATCGTAACAATTTGGTGACAGCGGTGGGATTGTGAATAAAAAGATAAAAAAAAAATGATTCTCAACGAATTAAAAGTGCCAGAATTAAAGAAGGAACTTGAGAAACGAGGTTTGACTACTGATGGTGGTAAAGCAGCTTTACAAGCGCGACTACGTGACGCCATGGAGAAAGAAGGGTTAGACGCGGATCATCATGAGTTTGAAAAGGAAATAACGGCCGCGGAAAGCGTAGAGCAGAATACAGGAGATAAACAGCCGTCAGTCGAAACAACACAATTACCATCTGGAAGTTTCGATTTGTCGCAGTTAATAGCAGCTATGAACCAGATGACGGGCCAGATGAGTCTAATGAAACAACAAAACGAACGACAAATGGTGAAAAATGAGCGACAGTTAGAAACTATAAATCAGTCAAACCAAGCAATGAAACAATCAAACGAAGAACTTCAACACCGGGTGGAGAAACAAGGAGAAGAAATTAAAAGCCAAATTACTGATGGTCATAAGAGAATGGACGAGAAACTTCTCGAATTATCTACTAACATACACGGTGAAGTAGAGAAGCTGCAAATGGAGATTCAACAGGTTGACCAAAAACTGCAAAAGGAAGTTCAACTTGTCAAAACGGAGGTTCAGCAGGTTGAAGAAAAATGCCAACGGCTCGAGAAAGAACTAACTGATATCAAGGCAAGTGGAACAACAACACAAGTGGTACAAACCGTCCAATCAATCAAGATAAAGCCACCAACATTCGACGGAACAACATCTTTCGTCATTTTCAAATTTCAATTTGAAACGGCAGCCAATCAAAACCGTTGGAATGATGAACATCTTGTCGCAGCGTTAATAGTGGCCCTTAAAGGTGAAGCAGCGGAGGCCTTACAAACAATTCCGGAAAAAGATCGCAACAGTTATCTCGAAATTATGAAGGCGCTGGATCGGAAGTACGGCAGTGACCACAAGCGTGAAATCTATCGAATGGAATTGAAAAGCCGCTACCAAAAGGGAGGAGAATCACTTCAGGAATTTTCATCGGCAATTGAGCGATTAGTACATCTAGCACATACCAGTACGTCGGCCGATTATATGGAAAGGCTTAAAATTGACGCATTCATTGACGGCATTCGAGATCCAGAAACACGCAGGGCGGTGATGTTGTCACCTAAAGCAACCTTTGCGGAAACCATCGCTTGTGCGTTAACAAATGAAACTGCACAAGCCATCACCAAACCGTCAATGAAAATACGCCGAGTAGAAATCGATACAAGCATAAACAACGAGCGGTCAACACAAAGATACCGAGATGGAAGCGGCAAAATCAAATGTTGGGCATGTGATAAGGTCGGTCACATCTCTCGTGACTGCTGGGAATTAAGAAGAAAAAGGGGAAGATCACCATCTCCAATGCAGCGACGACCAAGCGGGGAGCAGGCGTTGGCTAGGCAAGAAGGCCAAATGACGACGGAGTCGTTAAACTACAAAGAGTCAGCTTAAAGGGGCAGAAGCTGACTCCCACAACCGATTGCCCTATAACCTCCATCCGCGTTTCGAAAGTAGCAAGAGGCGGTGACAGCTTAACAATCAAAGGCGACATTGATGGCACGGATTGCATCATCACTCTGGATACGGGAGCAAATCGCACGATTGTCCGTAAAGATCTGATCGATGGAGGTGTACAACCAGCTAATGGATTGAAGTTACAAACAGCAACTGGAGATAGTTCAATAATAAAAGGCAAAAAGATCGTGAAAATAAAAATCGGGAGAACTCTTTTCCAACACGAAGTGCTGATTGCAGATATTGTGGATGAAGTCATAATGGGGATGGACTTCATGAGGGCAAATGGCTTCGTGGTGGATGTTGGACGAGGAGTTTTAAGTTACGATAACATCGAGTTGCCACTTCAATCTAGCAGTGCCGGAGCAACTATCAGGCGAATTATTATTGATCATCGGGAGAAGCTGCCACCGAATTCGGAGATAGTTAAACCAGACAACGACTATAGAGTACCAATTAGGACTCTAAATCTCTCGGATAAGACGAAAACCATCAAGAAAGGGACAGTCATCGGAAAATGTAACGAGGTTTCAACTATAGTAAAGTGTGAACAGAGAAGTCCGGTTGAAAAAGCCGACATGCAAGGGCAGAAAGAAATGGTAGAACAACTTATGCAGAAATGGACCGAAGATCTTACCGAGGCACAGAAAAATTCTGCACATCAACTACTCAAACGGTACACGTCCATATTCTGCAGTACATCGGATAATAACGGAAGGACCTCAATGGTAAAGCACCGCATTGATACGGGAGCAGAGATGCCAATTCGTCAACCACCCAGGAGACTACCTTTGGCAAAACAACAAGAAGTCAATCGAATGGTAACAGATATGCAGGCAGCAGGAGTAATTGAACCATCTAATAGCCCATGGAGTTCACCGGTAGTATTGGTCGAGAAGAAGGACGGTAGCATGAGATTTTGCGTTGATTACCGAAAACTCAATGCTGTGACGAAAAAAGATAGCTACCCACTGCCAAGGATCGATGACACGTTAGACACATTATCGGGTGCTCAAATATTTTCGACATTAGATCTACAAAGCGGCTATTGGCAGGTGGAAGTCCATGAGGAAGATCGCGAGAAAACAGCGTTCAGTGTGGGTAACGGACTTTGGCAATTTAATGTTATGCCGTTCGGATTATGTAATGCCCCTGCGACTTTTGAACGATTAATGGAGCGCGTGTTAAAGGGATTACATTGGAAGACTTGCCTAATATATCTGGACGACATCATCGTTATGGGGAAGGATTTTGACGAGCATCTAAAGAACTTGGCGGAAGTTTTGGATCGGATACAGGCTGCCGGATTGAAGTTAAGTCCAAAGAAGTGTAAGCTGTTCAGAACTGAAGTCAAATATTTGGGTCATCTCGTAACGATTAATGGAATTCACACCGACGAAGAAAAGATCGCAGCGGTTAAGAACTGGCCAAGACCTAAAAATTTACACGAATTACGAAGCTTTCTCGGATTGTGCACCTATTATAGACGCTTCGTGCCAGGATTCGCCAACATCGCCAAGAGTTTACACGGGTTGACCAGGAAGAACAAGGCATTCGAATGGAAGAATGACCAGGAAGAAGCATTCGTGGAACTAAGGAGACGGTTGTGTGCCGCGCCAATCCTCGCGTACCCTATACCCAACGTGAAATTTATTTTGGACACCGATGCAAGTAATGATGGTATAGGAGGTGTGTTATCACAGGAAATTAATGGTCAAGAAAGAGTTATTGCGTACTTCTCCAAAACATTATCAAAACCGGAGCGTAATTACTGCGTGACACGGAAAGAATTGTTGGCTATAGTGGAGTGTGTCAAGCATTTCCATAAGTATCTTTATGGCCAAAAATTCCATTTACGGACAGATCACGGCGCTTTACGGTGGCTGTTACAATTTAAGAATCCAGAGGGACAAGTAGCACGCTGGATCGAACGTCTTCAAAGCTACGATTTCCAAATTGAACATCGGAAGGGAAGTGCACACAGAAATGTCGACGCATTATCAAGACGGCCGTGTCCAGTAGAATGTAAACATTGTGGCCATGTTGAAGCAAAGGAAGGCATCATCGACGTTAGGCTTACGCAAGTGCTGCCTGATGAGGAGTGGACCGACGAAATGATCAGGAAAGAGCAATTGGATGATACGGATTTATCAGTTATAATGGATTGGAAGGAAAAGGAACACCGGCCAACTTGGAGCGAGATCGCGGACAAAACTCCCATTGTCAAGGCTTATTGGGCTCAATGGGATAGCCTCCGTCTTGAGAATGGCTGTTTAAAACGATTGTGGGAAAGCACGGATGGCAAAGTGAAGCAATTGTTGCTGGTGATACCAAAGTGCCGGATTGTAGAAATTCTGAATGAGTATCATGGAGGAGCAAGTGGGGGCCACCTTGGAATTAATAAAACTCTAGCAAAGATACGTCAACGATTTTACTGGGCAGGATGTAGGCAGTCTGTGATAGAATGGTGCCAAAAATGTGACCAATGTGCGGCGGTGAAGGGACCCGCACGCAAAAGTCGTGGAACCATGAAGCAATATAACGTTGGAGCACCATTCGAAAGAATTGCAATGGATGTAGCGGGCCCATTTCCCACCACTGAGAGCGGCAACAAATATGTGCTAGTAATCATGGATTATTTCAGCAAATGGCCGGAGGTGTACCCCATTCCCAATCAGGAGACGACAACAATAGCTGATGCCGTGGTAAACAATTGGATTAGCAGATTTGGAGTGCCGATGGAGATTCATACCGATCAAGGACGGAATTTTGAATCGGTGGTGTTTCAAGAAATATGCCAGATGCTCGGTATAAATAAAACGAGAACAACGCCTTTGCATCCACAGTCTGACGGTATGGTGGAAAGATTCAATGGTACATTGGAGGAATATCTAGCAAAGGTCGTTGAGAAAAACCAACGCAACTGGGATCGACATATACCGATGTTTCTGATGGCCTATCGATCAGCTATACATGACACAACCGGAATGACACCAGCTAAAACGTTATTTGGAGATAATCTACGGTTACCTGGAGATCTAAAGTTTGGGGCTGTACCATCATCGGCTTTATGTGGACAAGATTACGTAGACCGAATGAAAGAGGAACTTAATGAGATTCATCAATTTGTTCGGGAGAAAATACGGATGTCAAGTGACCGGATGAAGGCTCGATATGACATACGAGCAAATAACCAGGGCTTCCAGGAAGGGCAATTAGTATGGCTTCACAACCCGCAACGGAAAAAGGGATTATCACCGAAGCTGCAACCAGCATGGGAAGGACCTTATACTGTCATCACAAGGATGAACGACGTGGTTTATCGGATACGGAAGGGACATCGAGGTAAACCAAAGGTGGTGCATTTGGAGAGGCTGGCCCAATACAGAGGAGGTGATTTGGGTCCTGTTCGGGACGAACAGGCTTAGGTGAGGGGTAGTGTGACGGTGACACCTAGTGTGTAATAGAATAAGTAAAACTAATAGCTCAATG
Source organism: Tipula vernalis (assembly GCA_958295665.1). Classification (NCBI taxonomy): domain Eukaryota; kingdom Metazoa; phylum Arthropoda; class Insecta; order Diptera; family Tipulidae; genus Tipula; species Tipula vernalis. The sequence goes on from OY282558.1 coordinate 4,586,126, forward strand.
TTTACTGTACTAAATGGAATTTTCCATGATAAAAATTGTTACGTAATGTTTCTACGCTATTCCAACTGGAAAAGTCGTGAACTTTCGAGAAGCTTGGTTTGTGTATATAAAAAGGCGAACAAGATCGAATTGGATTATTAGTATTTGGAACGCGATAGTGTAAAGTTGTAAGAATAAGTAATTTTTGGTAAGCGAAAGAGTAAAGATTAAAAAGGAATTAAAAAAGTGAATTAAAAAGTGTTTTTGTGGAAATAAAAATTATAAGTGAACAGTAAAATTTGAGAATAATTTATATAAAGTGATTTTGTGAATTTGTATTAATAAACTGTGTTGTAATAATTCTTGTGTGAAATAAATAAATTCGTTGGTGATAAATTAAATTGAATTGGTTTTATTCACAATCCAGTGATACGAACCTTATTTGACAAGGCAAAATCGTAACAATATATATATATATATATATATATATATATATATATATATATATATATATATATATATATATATATATATATATATATTTTTATATATATATATATATATATATATATATATATATATATATATATATATATATATATATATGTATTATATATATATATATATATATATATATATATATATATATATATATATATATATATATATGGTATATAAGTTTAGCTAACTAATTTGTACTCCCTCGACCCATGTTCGCTGCTATTTGTATCGGACCTACAAAATCTATACCATAATTTTCAAAAGGCTTAGTCGGGGTAACTCTTGTGGTTTGTAAAATCCCCATTATTTGCTTTGTGGTTTCTAAATTGCTCGAAATCTGTTGCTAACATTGATCGCTCATAATTTTGTCGCACCAAGTGTGGTGTAAGCGTTGAACCGGCATGCGAATGTACGTCCATCACTGATAAGCTCACCTTTGGCTAACTAATTTGTTTAATTTTCTTCTAATAGCTTCTTCTGAGTTTCGACTGCCCATCAAAAGGTCGCTTACATCATTCAGCAATCTTTTGTTTACCTCTCCCTTTTTGGACCTCCTGTGCTATTCAGATAGGACAATCTGTCGATACATTTTTTCAATATCTACAACTAGCGCGACTTTATGACCTCCAAATCTAAATAAAATTGCCCATAATGTTGGTTGGATTATTGGTCCTATCATCAACTTGTGGTTCAATGAGATCTCGCTACTGGTTTTGCTTAAACCGTCGAATACAACTCTCATCTTTGTTGTCCTGTCTGCCTCTTTCATTGCGGAATGATGGGGTAAGTAATGAATGTTGTTTCGCTGTAATGCATCTGATTTCAATCCTATAGATCATTAGACCGATATACTCTCATATTTGTTTCACGTAATCATTCCGAAATTCAGGGCTTAATAATAATTCACGTTAATCAGCGGAATGCTGTTTAAACGGCAGTTTTACCTTGTATCTTCAACTTCTTCTGGAGTCAATTTGGTACTGTTTTGCAAATCTTCAATTTCCCAAAATTTACGCAAAATATATTCCTAGTTTGTATCATCTTTAATTTGGACGGTAAACGTTGTTGTTGCCTTTGTACAAACATCGTTTTTTATAAAATTAAGTAATTAAATCTTTTGATCCGCTCTCCATTATCTCAAAAAATTTGTCTACTCCAATTAGTATGTCGATAGTCGTTTGTCAGGGAAATCTTTGTTTTGGCTAAGTATGCGGATAAGTGCTTAATTATAAGTACCTCCTAAGCGGTTTTCACATTTTATGCGTAAAGCGATTGCAATACAATTACTGAATTCCCCTTTTCAGTTAAATCTCCTGACATCAATCCTGTAATGCGTATATTCGTCTTTTCACGCCGAAGGCACTACCTCTGGGCACAGCTTTCTGATATAAATGATGATTGTGAGCCAGCAACATCATTGTTCTGTGACGTCTCATTGGGAAAAACTCGTTGGTTTATTCGATCGGATTTCCGCAGGATAGTTTTTGAAGCCATGCACAATTTAGCTCATCCAGTCGTGGCAGCTTCTGTAAGGGCTACGACAGATCAGTTCATTTGGGTAGGAATTAGGAAGGATATAAAAATAATGGTGCAATGCTGCTGCCTAGCTTGCTAATGATTCCATAAAGTGACGTAAACACACCAAAAGTCCGTTTGGAAACTACGCGCCAGTGATCAGGCGATTCGCAGACATACATTTGGATATAGTTGGGCCACTGACGTTACTGACATGTTCAGCAGTTGGATCGCCCACTTCGGAATTCCATCTTTAATAGTGACGGACGAGACGAATTCGAGTCCAAATAAGTTGTGGAGTTTTCAAAGCTGTTGAGTTTCGAGCACAAAAGAATCACAACTTATAATTCCAAATGTAATGGATTGAATGAGAGGTGGCATCGAACTCTTAAAGCAGCAATTATGTGCTATGAGGGGGACACTTGGACACGAGCTTAACCTTTCGGTGCTATTAGGATTATGCACCTCTTACAGGTAGAATCTTAAAACTTTGCCAAAATTTCTTCCCGTCCCAACATCTCGTTACTGCAATAGAGCAGGGGCCTTACCACCGATTCCGCCGGCGTTCGTTTTTATTCGCTTTTATTTTTCTGCTTCGCTTATTAATACCCAACTACAAACAACGTAACGCTATAAGCGAACAATCGTTTATTCAACGTACAGTCATTTGTCAAAAATTAATTTTAATAACACCAAAATACATTTTGGTACTAATAATTTTTCTGCGCCTTGTTGTTGTGGTACCGAAATTATGTTAAATTGACGATTGGAACACATTACAGCCGTCATACGAGGGTCCACTTCAGGTCAGCAAACGGAACGATAAATCATTTATCTTGAAAATCAAAGATAAGCTAAGCAACATACCAATCGACAGGCTGAAACAGTGCTTCATCGAAGACATACATCGGAGATAAATTGGAGAAAATATCGATAATTTCTCGAGAATTCTTGTCGGAAAATTCTCGAAACCCAACCCTAATCTGTATGTTGTTCGGTTTTGTGATTTTTTTTCTTTTTTTTTTTTTAAAGGAAGAGCGGTACCACCCCCTTTCTTATATAAATGATAAGAAAAAATAAAATAGAAGGGAAATAATATTTAAAAGTCACGTAGGCGCAAAAAATAGGCTATAAAAGCATTTAAAGAAGTAACATCCGAAACGATCGTAAATTCAATTTCAAATAAAACTAAATATCGCATTAAGAAAGTGACAAAACCAAAATAATTGTTAAATTTTTTTTTTTTTTTTTTTTTTTTTTTTTAATTTGTAATATTTACATTTCTACCTTAGTCATCAGCACTGAAAGCTTTACCGATTGCATCGGTCGCTTTGCCGGCTGCAGATGTTACTGAATCTTTTGCGTTAACTGCTGCATCCCCAACACTATTACAAGCATCGCCAGCTAAATCTTTGGCATCTTTTGCAGTACCGCTTATCCATTTTCCAGCATCACTTGCAGTTTCGGACACCGAGTCACCAACTTTTCGGACCTGTTCTCCAAAAGTTTCTGAATAGTTTACAAGAAAAACAAAGCGAAAAATTTAAAATGTTTAAGTTTGGTGTCAATAAATTTCTAAAAATATATATAGATTAAAAAAAAGGATTTTATTGGAAAGGATAATCCTCAAGTTCGAATTAAAAAAGAACGAAAAATTAATGTTTTGGTGGGTGGCGCGCATGCGATTTCACCAAAAAATACTAACAGTCGTATAACTTTTAAACCATCAACTCCCCCCAAATCACCCTACTTCATTTGATACACTTTTGGGACACCTGTATATAAAACGTACTTGTGGAATATTGTAACAACACTTTACTTCGTTTTGATCATTTTACAGAATGTTAGCGAAAGTAAAATCTAATTACAAACTCTCACCATATGTTCTTGATACTTGGATGAAAACGAATCAATTGCTTGTGATTCTTAAAATATTTAGGTAAATAGGAAAATGGTTAACTATAATTAAATAAAATAATCTTCTGCTTTAAGTATATATGGCACACATGGATTACTAAATTAAATGGTTACAATTAATATGCGTGAAAACCACCAAAAAAATATGTAACACGAAATTCTTTCTAGAATGAAATTTTCCGGTGGAATATTCTTTAAATCGATTTAAAAAAAAAAAAAAAAAAATCCAGATTGAGAAAATATTATAGAAAAAATGACAAACTGCGAAAACTCGATGAATTTCAGGGAAATATAATAACAAATAAAACGGAAATTTTGTAAATTTACCTGAATCAGCCGACATGTTTGAAAAATTTGTGTTTTTGTTTTTTTTTTCTTTCAATTAAATTATGATCACAATTATTTACTAAAATTCACAATTTGTTCACTTTAAATAACACAGTTTAAACAATCAATCGTTTTTCCGGTTGGTAAATTATTAATTTGGTTTTTGTTTTTTTTTTTCAATTTTTTAATCCTAGTCTGGATGTTGCCAATTGAGTAATGATTGTATCAAAATTATTCGGAAAAAATAAACAAAACTAAATATTTGTTTGTATGTGGTGGTGGAAATATAAAGACATCCAAGTAGGCTTTTTTTGTTTTGTTTTGCTTAGGTATATTTTTCCTGAGTAAAAATGTTGGTAGCATGGCTCTTTCTTAATCACAGTTCAAACAAAATCTGTTCGACGCGAGATGTTCGTCGATTTACAATACTTTAACTATAAAATGCGATTTCTTTTAAATTTAACGGGTTTAATAAAGAAATAAACTGTAGATATTCATTTAATTTATTATGAAACCCACAAGATATCATTAGAATGAAATAAACAGGTTCTTTGATTCTGCTTCTTTTTACGCATTTAATGGACGAATTCCAAAATAAGTGCAAGATATAAAGCTGAAATACAAGGAGCGTTAAGTACCTACTAATCCAGCAACTATTAATGCTCCTTTACCTTATTCCATTTTTGATCTATTCATGAACAATTATTCCCTCGCTCACTGTGATGTGAATTTTAAAGGACTGAGTCCCATTTTGGGGCTGTTTACAAATTACATAATGCTATGGATTGGGTGGGGGTTTATATAAGAAAAGTTACGTTGTTAACCTAAGTTTATGCAATTCGAAGGCAAGTTCATCGTTATTTCGCTGAAGTTTATCAAAAGAATATAGATAATGGGCCATCCAATTTTCAAACAATTGTGCACATGTCCGGGGTGGCAATAATCTTACACAAAATTTCACTTTAACACTAATGTACGTAAGATAAAAATTGTATAAGTATATACAAACGAGTTTTTATTGTTGAATGGTTGATACACATACTATCTACAAAAAAATACTTTTAAATAACAACCGATTAACAAACGAGTCATATCCTGTTCGTTGTAAAATAAAAACACACACGCTTAAGCGATAGATCATTTAACACACTTGTAAACAAGAGCAGGAAGATGAATTGCACGTCGCATAAAAAAGTAGAACCAAACTTAAAGAAGAACAGAAAACAAAATGTAATTGTATTTATAACGTTGAAATGGTGTACTGTGATTGGTGTACTAATTTTATGATTTTGAAGAAATGGGTGGAAATGACACCAGCGACAAAGAAAAATCTGCTGCAACAGCTGTCATTGAAACTGGACAACAATCTTTTCATAGCCAGAAAACTGGGCATATTTTTTTTTTTAAATTTAAACAGTTTTACACTCAGGACTGACTTTTTAAAAAAATATTTATGTGGTTTCATCAGGTGCGTAAATTTTTTGGTCAACGACTGTAGAAGAAAACTCAGAAGAGATCCATTTTTTCAGCATACCAATCACCGATATATTTTTATTTTGTCCAGAGCATCAAAAAAAAAAAATTGGGATGTTTTTCATATTCTTGAAGGCGGGTTCTTCGAAGTGCTTTCGCAAATGGTCGGATTAAAGCTCAAATTGAAATCACGCATAAAAATTCCACAAAAGTAATGGTATATTACCTTAAATTTGGGTTCAGCTTGGAAAATATTGTCGGATCTTTTTTTCCAAGTGTTGTGTGATTCTACATCCTTCAGGTTTGTCAGGAACATTTGAACCTGATGTTTTTTAGGTTCATATTGTTTTAGTTTGACATCTCCACCTCGCCTCTCTTGAGGAGATTTCGCAGTTTTCATAAAATACTCCGAGCTGCATACCAGGACGAGAAGTCCTAGTTCGCAGGCCTTTGGCAGAAACTTTTTTTGTACCTATAAACTAATAATCAAATTGTAAAACAGAATGTTGTCTAACCTGATATGTGCGTCTTCTTGACAAAAAAAAACACAGAATGAGAAGAGTTTTGAAACCAACAGTGGATAACAAGAGTTTTGGAAACAAAATGTGAAAAAATGTTGGCAAAAAATTCTTGGCTCGATTTTTATTAACTATTTATCTATTTTGCAGATATGAAAGCACATTAGGGGAGAGAAGGTTGGTAGCCTTATTAGTAATAACAATCGATGTAACTGTAACACTGATAAGTACAATATGAATAAAAAGTTAAATATTTTAAACTAAACACTTTGTTTTCAATTCACATTACAATGAATTTTGTTACACTATAAATACTCATCCCAGCCGTTCATTTATTTTCCTGACGTTTAACGTAATGTTACTTCCACGTAAATTTTGCGTATCAACAAATGTCAAAATTTCGCTTCACATTTATCACACGTGAAGATAAAAACACAGTAAAAAATGTATAGAAATAAAACAAAGACATCTACTTATATGTTCTTAATACAAAGTGAAATTCAGTTTTGAAATTTTCACTTTCGATTTCGCTTGTGACGTTTTTATGTGAAAAATTTCATTTCACATCAAGTGCTTACTAGGCTTAAATATTAAATGGGTTCGTTGTAAAAAATTACGATGAGTAAAACGAAAATTTCGTGAAAACCCAAAATTGTGGAATTGACCTATTTACTTATCTGAGATAGAAGCATCCTTCAGGTTTCCGAAATTTTTTTTTAGTTAGTTTTCCTTAGTACCTTGTGTGTTTGTGACAGCCTTATTGGTTGAGTAATTACTCCGTACTTGCCATCAGCGTTGTTCTCATGATTCCTTTAATTTGGTGGCAAGCTTCTCTTTGAATACGATTTTGCAGCAACGCGTTTAAAAATTACAAATCAAAATTCAGTTGCCAGTTCCTTGGTTATAATGATATCTGAAAAACAAGGTATACATCAATCGTTCATAGACTCTTGAAGAGTGTGTTTTGAGCATAGGCTTATTCAGAATGAAGTATGCTTTAGATGGTCAATATAAAATTAAGAAACACATTGTATCCAAGGTCATATACAATCGTGTTGTCTTCGATTGAATAATTTTAACTCCGGTATTCCTGCTTTTTGGAAATATTCCACGGGCCAATAAATCAGCCGATTTTTATATTTTCATTATGACTCCAGGGGTACAGCGATTGGGCCATTTTGTCAATTGCATTTATAAGAGTATTGTACAATAAATAATTCAATTCTGCCTCATAATATAAATGTAAGCTAATTTTCTCTAAAAACAAACATAACCTTAAGTTCTTAGATATAAAGGATTAAAATTTGTAAAATATGTTTTAAGCATCTCCCAGCAAAGCAACTCCGAGTGTAATATATTAAAATATTATAATAATTTAAATATGTTATACATATCATAAAAGTATCTTACCCAGCTACTCCACCTGACATAAATTATACCGTTACAATTACCATATCTGGTAAGCAAAATATTAAAAATGGTGTCGATAATAGCCAAATTTTCCATAGATGATACGCTTCCCATATTATTTGTGTTACTGCAAACGATAACATCACCATTGACAATTTAAAATTGTATTTTGATGATATAAATTACTAAGGCGACCTACTAAATTATGTACTACTAATCTAGGCGATGTACTAAAAAATATTTATCACAGGTTTCGGACACAGTCTAAGTGTATGTTTTGACAGAAAACTTCGCTGTTATTTGTACAACGGACCTCATACGATTAATATAAATACACATAAAAAATCTGAATCGACATAAAATTTGTAATCTACTAAAAAGTACTAATTCCTAGATTATTTTGATTGTTTTGTTTACATTAGTACTAAAATATAAAATTTCCTCTGAGAATATTGTTTTGATTAATGAGACATGTAGATTATTATTTGTCTATTATGAAAAGGTTTGAGGAATTTTAGGATTGAGAGCTGCGCGTTCATATGCTGAATCAAATGTGACGATGCCAATTCCATCTACGCCAACAAGGCGGCTCAAAGTTATAATATAATATATTAATTCATAGACAACCAGTTTCAAAATTTTGTCAAGTTTCAAAAAGTAGAAATACGTACGTATCCAAATGAAATATTCACACAATAATACAAAAAAATATTTCCCTTTGTAAAAATTACAACGAGATTTGCGGTCGAAAATATTGTTCTAAATAAATCTACATGTGGCAACTCTATTGTTCCGCCAACTTAATAAAACTTATGTAAAGATTGACTTTTTTGAATTTGGCAGTGCTTTATCTTGTAATTGTAAATGCGTACTCGAATTGGCTAGAGGTCATTGGACTAAAAGACAAATCAATCGTTAAGATTTTCAAAGAATTTTCAAAATTAGGGTTTCCGTGCTCAATACTGTAAGAAAACAATCCATTCAATAGTTATAAATTCCGAGTAATATATAGAATTAAAATTTTTTAGCCCTCATCATTCTCAGAGCAACGAGCTCGCTGAAATGGATATGGCGATAGCAAAGCTATGTGACTCAAACACGCTAGATGAGTTACAATTAGCATTGGTCGAATATCCCATAGTCCTCTACCACAATTACGTTACTCGCCAGCTCACCAGTGTCGTTATACAGAATTCGGCCTTCATATATCAATCCTGAAACGATAATTGAAAAACGGGTACAAATAACAAAAATTCAAAAACATTATATTGGCAAAACGACTAGAGATCTAAAAAATGATATTTCGGTCCGGGGAATAAAGCAATTAAAGCGGACGGTAATCGGGATTATATTGTGAAAAATGAATTGGGTTCGACGATCTAGCATTGACTATGATAGAAACAGATACAGTTCAAGCAACTTGATCTATAATACTCATAATCACTTTCAGAATAAAAACCATAACTTATACAAGACATACAACCAGCTGATATAATAAACGATAGCAGTCAAAATAAATTTTCCAGATATGGTCGAGTCATAAAACGTCCAAATTATTTAAATGAATACATATGGTATACATATAAAAACATTATAATAATTGTAATACGTTGCTATCACGAAAGTATATTAATGTTCTAACCAAATGCACATGTGGCAATGTTAATTTAGTTCTAAATAAATGTACATGTGGCAACCCTATTGTTCTGCCAACATAATAAAACTTATGTAGAGATCATTCGATAACTACAAGCTTGTAATGTAACCGCATCGTATATAAAGTTGTTTTTAATAAATTTTAAACCAAACGTAATTAATAAATAATTCACCGACTATTATTTTGTCCATTATTTCAAAGCATATACTTAAACTTAACGATTTAAATGCCTACGCATCGATTTAAATGCCTTCAAAAATTATCTTAAAATGTTTACCTCAGCTAAGTAGTTGTGGTACAGCTAAAACAGTGAATTAACGTATCTGAGACCAAAATGTTCTTCATGAGAAACTGCACCTTAATTCTCGCACCCACGTTAAATGACTGTTAGGTCAACGTTGTCGTCCTACTGACTAAAAAATGTCAGATACGTTAATGTTTATATTATTGGGAATTTTACAACAACAATGCCGTGTATTTTCATTCCGGAATGAATAATTTCATTCCACTGAGAAGTAGGTATAAACAAATTCCCTTCTTCGCGTAGTTGTAGTGTTTACCACTAGAGTTGAGTTGTTATTAAACAAATAATTCCCAATTTTTCGATAACTCAGAATTTTTTGTTAATTATCATTTGGAATTATTATACTTTATTCAATAATTTGTTATCACTATTTTATATTTCTTACAATTCTAAATAATAATTATATTTTTAGAGCTTGGTGCCAACTGTTGAAAGTAAAACAAAAAATTATTCTTGGCTCTTACTTTGGGAAAAATTTCATTCCTATTCGAATAGGAATAACTTTAATCAAAGTATGACGGCAGTTATGTCGACGATTTATTTGTAATCGTACATCTGGCCATCTGATTTCCAATATTACTTCACATAACCACTAGAATAAAAATCTCATTTTAAAATCGACAAAGTACTAAAAATAAGCTTAATATACATTTGATTTCGAACGAATTAGATTTAATTCATCAAATTTTGTGTTATTAAAGTATATAACGAGTATAATCAATTTCTCACATACTGACACAGTAAAATGCCGCAGCAACGAAAATGAGAGTTAAACGGTTATATACTTCTTATGTAAATAAGACTTACCCTGCTAGAATGGTGTTTGTATTTTTGTACTATGCAAACGTTTTAATAGTACCGGCAAAACAAACAAAAATGTATTACAAGCCTGACTGTCAACAACATTATTATCGGTCATTTCTATTTATTTGTTGGTTGGTTGTTATTATTCTTTTAAACAATCTATGATAAGAAGAATAAGCGAAGAAGGTGACGAATAAAAATATTAATTAAATAATAAGAGAACCGATTTTTGAACACATTTTATGTATATTGAAATTGTTTATAATTTTATTTTATTTGTTTGTATGCATGTGTACAACACTAATTTTCTTTGCCAACAAACAAAAACACCGTTATCTAATTATAATTGCGGTTTGAAGTTGAGTTGACGAGTTTAAGACTGTATGCAACAGCTCATTAGTGTTTATTTAGCTAAAATGTGTGATTATACAGCTGATTACCTAATTTAATGAATAAAAGGCACTGTACGATCATGTAACGAACATGTGATGGGTAAATGCGTTTTACTAATAAAATAGTAAGGGGTAATTAATTAATTGAATCACAATAATTTCTGAAACTTATTAACTAACACTTTAGCACCCCGGCAATTGAGAGATATGAAATATTCCAAATACCGCATTCTATTTTGATTTGCTAAAAAGAGGGGTGCATTGACAATATTCGAGAATATACTAGTGTTCGACTTTTCAGAAAAACAACACGCACTAACGGTAACACGTAACCGGTTGCCAGCTGCAATAAACAAAAACACGCATTAACCACATGCTCTTAAAATGTTAATCTATTTTAGATGTTAGAAGCAATTTGTAGGAATAGCATTTAGCCTTGACATAGTAAACAACAACACATATTCCAACAGAAATGTATAATTATAACCTTTACTCTCTTGATATATTAAAAATTAATAGTAATGTAAATTAATTTACCATATAATGTACAACATTTATTAATTCTACATATTTAGTTTAAAATTGAATGACTCTTTAACAGAATCTGTCTTTACTATGAGAGTACATAGATCACATTTACATAATACATCTCTGTGAGGTGACTGTTGGTTTTCGTTTGCCTTCTGTTTTGTTAATGTTACTGGTGGGTGATCGGACGACAAATCCTAGCTATGTATGGATAAGCTAAACACTGTTCTTCCAACCTGTTCCTATGTTTTATTCTGTGTTTTAGAGAGGAAGATATTTGTTGCTTGGATATAAGATTATTTATCTTTGTTATATTTAATGAGTTCAAAATGTCTCGTACTGGCGTACCGGAAAATTTTGTATAGTTCGCTGATTATCAAAAGGTTCATTTTTAACCCAAAATGAGTTCTATTATTTATTTTAAAAAATAATTTTTTTATTCATTAATGTTTTATTACAAAAAACAAATCTCTCGACGCTAGAAATGATTGCAGCTCGTAGTTCATAAGAATAGAAATGATTGCAGCTTGTAATAAACAAAACCCCCAAATAGAGAGATTTAAAATTAAATTTATAAAATGAACGAGACTTTTATTAAAGAGAGCGCTGCAGACACCATTTATAAATTAGCTACAACATTCATAATAGGCGTTTTTGGAAACAGATCCTGAATAACTTCAGGCTAACTTTCGGTCATCAAACTTATCCACCTATTTACGAACGAATGAGATAACTTTAAGCTAACTTGTTTAATTTTTTTTAGGATCAATATGAATGTGTTTTTGAAAAATTATTTTATATTTCTTTCAATTATCTCTCAAAATCCATTTTCGAATTTTGCTTTCATATCAAAATTTATTCTTAACTTTTGGTATGAGTTGAATAACTTGGATAATTTTTTACCAACATAACAAAAATTAAAACTTAGCCTGAAGTTATTCAGGATCTATTTCCGAAAACGCCTAATTATGTATAAATTATAAACAATCAAAATTACGACCAATATTTAAGATATATTGGACGCAAAGACGCACAAATTTATTTTCATTAGCAATTTTCTGTGATTTCGTATTTTTTTTTTTCATTTTGACACGATAAATTGAGCTAAACAATAAAGAGGGAAATTATAAATTAGCAAAATTATCAGAAAGAGCAAAAAATAGAGCAAATTTTATTTTGTCAATTTGGTACCCCTTCTGAAAAGTTTTCTGCAATTCAAAAATACGCTTCAATCGGGAGGGGAAATTTGTTTACGAAATAGATTACGCCGATTGGATTATATTTTTGAACATTTTTCTGTAGACAAATTACGTAAAGTAACCATAACGATTTACATTTTCGATAGTTCCCCCTAGAAATACAGCGCCCTTTCATACCTTCGGGAACTTACTGAAAACTTCTCCAAACTCTTCTCCGCAAATAATATTGCGCATAATGCAATCCAGCAAAACTGCAAAGAAGATATATAGGATTATGAAATTGAAGATGCTTAAATTGCCCGAAGGCGTTATGTAGCTATGTTACAGCTGCTGGCTTACATTTATGCCGAAGTTTTACAATTACTCAGTTATGTTTTTGAATTCTGTAGCCAATAAGGTCTTATGTCAGCGGTGATCGGAAATCCTTAATTTATTTACCCATTTTCAGCAGTTTCTCGCTTATGAACTAGTAACGTTTTACTGTGACCTTTTGTACCTCATGAAACTGCGATGTAGTGGAAGGTTGAAATGCCCTCAGGTAACAACAAATTACATAAATCATTTCACGTTATGTAGTATATGTATATTTACAACTATGTGCCTAGAAATTTATTCACCATAAATTTATGCCCAACTCTGCCACACTGATTATTCTGAAGAATGTGACTTAAGCGCTGTTACTCTGCTCGCTGTAATTTGTAGGGTGATTTTCATTGCGAATTTTTGCCACTTAATACATTTTACTGATCCAATCCTCATTTTAAATCTCTGTTTAGATCGGAAAATCTGTTTTGGTATTTTTTCCTTGCAATTTTTCGTTTCATTCAAACGAGTTCAAACAAGTAAACTACTGGTTTGTACCTCTAAAAGTCTAAACTATATACTTTATTTTTCAAGGTGTGAACATGGTATATTTCTGGTGAAAAATGTACATCACGAAGTAAGCTACATGAGTTGATTACGTAACCAAATGGTTGCTAGGTTTGTATTCCTGCGGATAAAATTTGGGCCCTGTGAACCAAAATTCTTTCCCTGCGAACCACTTTGGTTATGTTATAATGGTAGTTGGAAATAATTTAACTCGTACAGCTAACTTTGTGGTGTACATTTTTTCACCAGAATTGTATCATATACGCAGCTTAAGTTTGTATTGTAGGAGCATTGATAAAAGGTGTAGTACAGTTTTATTATTATTTCTCGTTACAAGAAACAATTCGAATTTATGAGACAAATTTTTTTAATTTTTATTATGTATGATTTGTCAGATTATCTGCCAATTAGAAAGAAACTAGGTCACTTCGTAACCGATTATGATTAAATTCAACATAAACGATTTAAATGGAATTCTAAAATAATTTTTAGATATATAGTTCTGGAATATGGCCAATTAGGTAGGAACTTGCTAATTTTTCTACAGATTTTAGAATAAGTCATCAAAAAAATTAATTTATAATCATTATATGCTGAATTTCTTATACATATTTCGGATTAGTCATATTCCAGAACTTTTCTAAAAAATATTTTAGAATCCCTTTTCCATCATACAAATCATACATATGCTGAATTTCATCATAATCGGTTAAGAAATAACCAACTTCCTTCTTAATTAGCCATACCGCAGAACTTATTCCAAAAATCAATTTAGATTTCTGTTTTCATCTTACATGGAATTTTAATTTTGATAAATAATAATTATTGAGTTTTGAAAAAGTCTTTAAATCATGCACTTACAAATTAATTTACAATTTTTGGTTGTAATTTAAGTAGGAACAATCATTTATCAAATTTATCAAAATTACTAAAAAATCAGATTACATGTTTCCAGGTGAGCTCGACGAGTTGACTCGAAAAACACAACCAAACAAGAGTAAGCCAGCAAACAAAAGCAAACGAAACAAACAAACGAAAATGAAAAAAATATGAAAAAAAAGCAAAAGCGGTCAATAATTTTTTTAATTTTTTTCAAAACGAGCAAACACGAAACATTTTACATTATTTTTCGGTTACGCTCGGTTTCGCTCGATTACGCACTATTCACTCCTAATAACCGCACCATTAAACCATTAATCTCAATTTGTAACCAAAATAACCTTTAAAGAACCAATCCAGAATGTTCTCAATGCGCATATTAGAACACATAAATAATTCGCCTAAATGTTGATATTTAGAGCATTTATTAAAGTAAGCGACAGATTCAGATTTAGCGGAAAGCTCGACAGTCGCTGCACCGAATAATTTATTCCTGGTTTGATGGAATCGAAACTCTTTTGTCAGATAATAATTAACGGGATATATTGAAGGATCCTACTCGAATATTTAACGGCAACGAAACCAATTTTCTTTTATGCCCGAAAACCAAAAATGTGCTCGCAATCAAAGGATCAAAGATTGTGTATGATATTTATGACAAGGGATTGGCAAAGACTAATCGTATGGTTATGTGTACCTATTCCGTAACAGGAGTGATAGCACCGCATATGGTGGTTTACATTTACAGTAGAATTCCGTAAGAAATAAGGAAGTCCCTTGCTAAAAGGTTGGGGAATGGGGGTTAGCTGCTAATGGATGGATAACCAGAGAGATATTTTATGAGTACATCTTAAAAGTTTTCCAACCATATCTGGTGTAGTTGGGAACAATATTCCCTATGCCACTTATTTGACGTTAGCTGTTGTTGAATGCTTCAAGGATTCTTGAACCGGCGGACGTCGCCGCGTTCAAACTAACAAAAACCAATAATTGTTATCAAATTAGTGCATTCGAAACACTTTGTTCTACTATCGGTGAAAAAAGATTGGACATTTTTGAAGAAAATCGAGAATGGAGGTTCGATATGATTAATATCAAAAACTAAGACATAAAACCCAACCAAACTAACGTTTTTCAGATCAATTCACGCAAACTGATATAGAGTGCCAAATACTGGAAAATTGAAAATTTCAATCAAGTGCTACTTAACAATATTAATGAAGTGTACATTGTATTAATTCAGGTTTGGCACAACCATTGCTTTACATAGCTGGATTGAAACTAATTGTGATATTTGTAAAAAATTATTTAACACCCAATTCATCTTCTATTACTTTAAAAACTAAGGGAAATTTACGTTTTTAAATTATCGTTTGGAAAATGAATGTTACAATGACATCTGTTGGTACTAAATGTATCTACTGAATTTTGTAGTGACATCAGTCGGTACTAATTTTGTTCATACTTGATACAGTTACCGGATCGGTCACAAGGCTACTTTGCGCTGTAGATGTTGGCGACAAGCTATTTTTACAATTTTATATGAAAACATAATTTCGCTAGTGTGCATTCTATTCTATGGTTTAAAATAATAGCATACGACTACATAAAATCATGGACGAACCAATTTGATGAATTCCGTTGCTTTGAATGGATGAAAATAAATGAAGTGCCAGAGTGGAAAGTTGCAGAAGGCTCTCTAACGTTTATAATTTTAAAAGGAGTAACTCCGACCAATTTTGTAATTTGAGTTATTTATCCAACGTGTGAATTGGGCAAATCGGAAACAAAATTCTTAAATTCGAACTCAACCAAAATATAGGTCAAATGCTACTTAAAATTCGCGTATTTTGACTAGTTGAAGCTCAGTCGATGAGACGAGTGAAACCGTAAGAACCATTTTAAGCAGAACATATAAGTCGGTTATACAGAGTTCGCACAAATATGATTCGGATTCTGAAGACAAAATTTTTGGAAATTTTTTACGTATTGTGAATAAGTTAAAAAATGAATTAAAGTTTCATGGTTTGATATATGATCATGTTCGCCCTACTTGACTTAGTCATTCAATTTTAACCTAAATAAAATAACAACAATAATGTTATACATACATATAGTAAATTCATTTACATACTACTGATACTATGCATTAACCACATCAAGATTATACATTTCTGATTGTATATACATACATACAAATGTGTTGTTGTTTACTATGCCATGGTAAAATGCTATTCCTACAAATTGCTATCTAGCATCCAAAATAGATTAACAGTTTTGGTTACGCGTGTTTTTGTTTATTGCAGTTAGCAACCGGTTACGTGTTACCGTTAGTGCGTGTTGTTTTCGGAAAACTCAAACATTGGTATATTCTCGAATATTATCATTTGTATTAATTTTTTTCTTTTGAATGTGTAAAGGATGGCTTATGAAATACAATGCATGTGGTATAAGTATTTTGGTTCATCTCTTTTCAGCGAATCAAAATAGAATCCGGTATTTGGCATATACTATTAACTGACGGATTGCCTAAGTGTTAATTAACAAGTTTCAGAAACTATTGTGATTCAATTAATTAATTAGCTCTTACAATTTTATTATTAAAAAAACGCATTTACCTATAACATGTTCGTTACGTGATTGTACAGTGCCTATTTAGTCTCTATAGTCACTCATTTTAACTAAATAAATATTAATGAGGTGCTGCATACAATCTTAAACTCATCAACTTCAAACCGCAATTATAATTAGATATAATGAATGCGGTGCGGTGCGGTGTGGTTAGATTACGTTACATTTTAAAAAATGTGTTCAAAACATCGCTTCTTATATTATTTAATATACTTATTTGTCGTCTTCTTCATTCCTTAGATTGTTTAAAAAATAAAAAACAACAACAGAAATAGAAATGACAGTACTGTAAAAATTTTCCGGACAGCGCAATACAGCCACCATTCTCGCAGGGTAAGCATTATTACATAAGAAGTATATGTATGTACATACGCGTTTAACTCTCATTTTCGTTGCTACGAAATTTTACTGTGTTTTGGTGTGTCAATATGTGAGAAATCGATTATAGTCCTTATATACTTTAATAACACAAAATCGGATGAATTAAATTCAATTTGTTAGAAATCAAATGTATATTAAGCTTATTTTTAATACTTTCTCGATTTAAAAATGGGATTTTTATTGTAGTGGTCCTGCTAAGTAATATTGGAAATCATTTGGCCAGATGGCCTCATTCATGTAGGGTTAGGAATGATAATTTTTATAAATACAATAGAATATATCGTCGACCTAACAATAACTTATCTGACATTTTATCGAAAGTTATTTTTTTGATACCATATGGTTTGTTGTGAGAAACTCTGTCTGAACTTTTGCGTATGCGTTTATCACCGGTAGGACGACAACGTCAACAGTTTCTCACGACGAATATTTTGATATCAAGGATGAGTTTTCGAAAAAATGACAGATTCGTTAATTCACACTTAGGTCGATGATATTTTGGTAGCTATAAGGCAACTAAGTAGCTGAGGTAAATGTTTTAAGATAATTTTTGAAATTATTTAAATCGTTACATTATTCAAAAGGAGGCTTTGAAATAAATTTTCATCTTTTTTTCATCGTGCAGTATGTTTAAAGCCTGATTTCCATTATGAAATATTTACTGACAGTATAAACAAAATGGGATAAAAATATATATTCGCGTGCTGTGTGAGAGAAAAAAAACACTTTTTAAAAACACAGTACTGAACAAATTATTATAGTATACTGACATTTTTATAGTATACTGACAAAATTTACTGAAAAATATATGAAGCGAAGTATATTTTTTCAGTACTGGAACAATATTTCAATTTTTCAATGCAATTTTTCAAAAAAATTAAAAACAAAGACCTTGTCTCTGTCACTTTAATGACAATTTCCATTTTTATGTTTTTATTCAGTAATAAATACTCTCAGTAAATATTTCGTAATGGAAATCAGGCTTTAGTATATGATTTGAAATAATTGACAAAACAGAATTTTTAATAATATTTGGTTTAAGATTTACTAAAAACAACTATTGGAATACTTTTAATTCTTTTTATTTCACCTTTGTATAATACCATTCGGTTACATTATAAGCTTATTAGTTAAGGAATGTTCTTTAGATAAGTTTTGTTATGTTGGCAGAACAATAGGGTTGCCACATGTACATTTATTTAGAACTAAATTAACATTGCCACGTGTGCATTTTATTTTTATTTTTCCTCTATTTTTAATGTAATTATTTAAATAGTTTGAGCACAGAAGACAACCAGAAGAGACGTAACGCGGTTTTTATATGGAGAAATATGGACTCATTTTTTGACCTTGGTTTGGCGAAGGTAAGATTTTCAGTGTTAAGTTGTAGTTCAGTGGCTGAAAATTCAAAATTAACATGTAAAATATAAGGTAAGAGCAAAAATTTCTTGATGCACTTAATGTCCCTTCTGGTTGTTTATTATTCTGTGGTTTAGAGTATTCTCCTAGTAGATCAACCAACAATTCGAATAATTTTCGATAGTGTGTACGTTATAATTATGAGGCCAATTATGAAAGAAGAAATTGACGGAAACGATTTGAAGAAATACAAGTGCACCGTTTATAAGCCAAGCAAACGGAGAAGTACATTTTCGACGACGGGACATTTAACATACTTTGTTACGTTGATTCCGCTAAAAACAAACAACTTACTAGGTAAAACGTGGTACAGCATCTTGGTTTTTTGATAAAATAAAATATTTAATTTCGAATTTATAAAAATGTGTTTAAAATAAAAACTAAATTCTTTTTAATCATTTATTTACAGATGTACACTTATTGAAAATGGCTCGATCGGATGAAATGTGAATTTAATTGAGTACATCGGAGGAAAAACAGATCTACAAATGCAGATGTCCAAGGTAAATTTGCTTTTATTTATCTTATATACAGTGCTGGGAAAAAAAAATTGGGCCAACATATTTTATTACAAATTGGAGTCTTTTTTTGCTAAAATTACAAAACTTTTGAAAACAATTGGCTTATTGTTTCATTTTAAATACATGTATGACCTAATTTTTGGAACAAAAAAATGTACCTGCAATTTAGGGGGAACCCCGAAAAATGCCAAAATATTCAAAATACGTCGATTGGAGTTAAAGTAATGGAATAAATAAAACACTTATTTTTTAATTCTATTTTTTACTGATTTATAGAAATTCTATCTTTAATATTAATATTTTGTTGGACCGCCATTTGCTTTTATTACAGCGATACACCTCTGATTCATTGAATTTGATACATTTTTCAAAGTCGTAGAAGGTATGAATTCTCAAATCGTCATCAACAAACTTTTTAAAGCTTGAATTGATTCTGGGCGCTTTCTTGTTACTTCTAGCTTCATTATAGACCAAATATTTTATATGGGATTTAAGTCTGGAATGTACGGGGGCCAGCTCAACACATCGATATTTTTTTATGCGAAGTACTTTTTAACCTTCAAAACAACCACCAACAACCTCTCGTCAAAAAGCTTTAACACAAAAGGCTCAAATTCGTTATGTAGGACCTGCAGATAAACAGCTGCTGTAATTTTGGAACTAAGGAAGCACAATCGAACGGTTTCATTTCCAGAAAAGCATCCCCAGACCATAACTCCTTCATTTTTCGGTGGAAGTCTTAAAAGACATTCGTTGCTAAGCCTCTCGCGAGATTCTCTCCTTACGAGAATTCTTCCATCCCCAACATGCAGCTTGAACTTTGATTCATCGGAGTTAAATCACATCATTCCACATCTCTTGAGTCCAAGAAACATGCTCCTGGGTCCATAGCCACGTTTTTTTTTCACTCGTAATGTGAACTCAGGCTTCTGGACTGGTTTAAGTGCTCTCAAACCAGCTTTAACAAGGTTTTTGGTTACTAAGCTGCCTGAAATTTGTTTTCCCGTTGCTCGCTCAAGATCCCCTCTTATGTCCGATAGATGAAGTTTAAAAACGGTTCCGACGACATTGTAATATTAAAAAAATGATTTTCCACTGGCGTTGTCTTTCTGGGCCTTCCAGAGTCTTTCTTTCTTTGTGTACTGCCCATCTCTCGCATATTTTTAATATTCCACGCGACAGTACTTTTAGGAATGTTTAATCTTGCTTTCACGCGTGGTTAAATTTTCTCGTGCCAAAATCAACATATTGCTTTTACACTGCTCACTAACTTTTTCCATTTTTTAACTAAAATTGCGCTTTATTCTTTATTTGACTAGGATCACCTACAGAATAACTTAATCTAACAAAATATGCACTATTTATACTCAATAAAATACTTGCAGGCAATAAAACATCTGCACCCTAATTACGGCCAAGAACGGTAGGCGTAAAATAAAATAATTGCTTGACCAATTTTTTTACACCAAAAAGACTCCAATTTGTAATAAAATATGTTTGCCCAATTTTTTTTTCTCAGCACTGTATATTTAGATACAAAATACATATGAAGTTATTCCGGATCATAGGCAGATAATTTTTATTTTTATTCCTCTTTTGATTTCCTCTTCGTAAAAAAAATATTTAGAATGTTTATAAATTATAGTTTTAAACAAATTATGTTTGTCTCTACAGCAAAATCTGAACATTGAAGGAAACATTGGAAAGGAAGGAAAAGTGGGAAGAGGAATTTTTAAAAATTGAAAAAGAAAAATTGGAATTAATCAAAATAAATAGCAGATAGGCTTTAACTATTTATTAATGATTTTATTTCAAGTAAATATATGTATAAAAAACGAAGTTTACTAAGCATTTTTAGTATTCCTAAATAGCTGGTTAAACGCTTGCCGTCTCCTGTTAGTGATTATATCGGGAGAAACGCTTCGGGCTCAAAATATTGAGATAGTACAAACACAAGGAATTATTCGAATTTATTTTTTATTAAATTTCAACTGTGTGAGTGAATTCTGAATTAGTGAGAGTGAGTAACAGTGAAAAAATGTCACAATATGTAGGATGCTGATGGATTTCTCCGAACACAACGTAGAGAAACAATATAATTTTTATTTTGAATAATAAATTTTAGTCAGACAAGAAATTTTGGGCTTACACCTTATAATTAGGTGTCTCTAACTGGGTCGATTCTCTCCTTGTGTAGCAGGGTATGCGCTGGGCCCGGCTTCTTTCGCGAGACTTGCTTCAATCGATCTTTTTCAATCATGTACACCATTCAAAGTTGTCAATTGTGCTCGCCAAGAAAATGGCAACTTAACGAAGTTAAAAATATGTTTCCTCATAACAACAAAATTGCAATACCAACATTTTTATTAACTTTTCTGGTAGTTTGTTTAGCTCTTTAAGCAAATGGTTTTAAAAAATAATTAATTATTGAGCGAACAATAAAAAAACTTAAAGAATCGATCTAGTGAATAGAATAGAGATAATATTTTTCTTTTGTTTTGTTCAGTGTTGAATGAATAGTTAGTGAATAATTTTTTAAATAGAATTTTAATGTTTTATTAAAGGTGGAAAATTGTTTTTTGGGAGGCAATCGAGCTTAGGCGATTTAAAATTAGGCGTAGACCGACCATTTTTTTTTGTGAAAACGAAAAAAGATCACTCTTCTTGTTGTTTTTTCACTCTTTATTTTGTTTGAATAATGAATAGAATAACTTACAGCGTTGACTGACTAGTAAAAATTAATATTCGATTAGTAAAGGGTAAATGGGTTAGAACGCCGAATTGTTAAAATGTTTCCCTTGTTCTAAGTTTCTTAACCCATTTGATCCCACTCTGAGAAAATTTGTATGTCCCTGCTCAATATTGATGAAGAGCTTTTACCATCAACAACAACTTACAGAAAATATTTGTTGCCTTTTTGTGTTGAATAGTTTTCACTTATTTTTTCACACAATTTTTCCACACTCACAACACTCAATGTATATATCACATACACAACTAATACCGATTGATATTTGACCATTTTTACTCTCTATTCTTTGTTCTAATTTACAACTTAAATACACAAAATGTCAAAAATATGTTTGTTTTTCTTAATGATAGTTTTGTAGTTGCGCTTTTTTTACAACAAATTTTACTCTATTTAGTACGACGTTTACACCAAGTAGAATAAAAGTATTTAGCAAAAACGTAGCATGATGCAAACGCAGAATAAAATACTTTTATACTTACTCTATCGGATTCGCTTGCCTTGATCTTTTATATGTCTCTGCTAGGGAAGCCACTACCAAGCATGGAACTAAACTGGATGCGATCTTTTCAGAATTCCAAGTGCATACACATCAATGACAGGTATTCATGAGCTCTTGCGTGTCAAATTTTGTTCGTAAAACTTTTAAAGAAATCATAAACTTAAAGAAAAGTCAATAAATCATAGTTCTAATATAGAACTATAGGGATTGTTGAGATGCCGGTAACGCGATTAACCTTGAAATGGCTTCTCCTCCTTTTTATTTCTTTGATTAAGAAAACCATTTATCACAATAGCTAATTTTGCACACAAAATTAGTTTACATAGTACAGTTCAAAACAATTATTGTCCAAATACACCCATTTAATAGCATTACAATTCTTAATCACCAAAAGCTTATTAGCTAGGTATAGTAATTTTATACTTTTAATTAATTCAAACTCTTTATTTGTATCAGTACATTTCTTATATAATTTTTTAAATTTTTTTAAATAAATTAGGTAATTATTTTTGGGTTTGATGTTACTTGTACCCAATCCTCGTCTTGATTCTTTACCCATCCGCCCGATTCTTTCTTCTCGTTCAATATGCTTTCTAAAACAATTGCAATTGGTAATATTGCTTCAAATGAATCCGACAAACAAATCTAACGGTTTGTTTGATTCCGATGCTCCTTGTCCATTCTAGAGTGATATGATGTTTTCGTCTACAAATATGACAGGTAAATTTGGAACGACAAGCAATTAAAGCATAGTTTTTTATTAGCGGTAGTTGCTAACTCCTTACGTTCAGGAACTGGTAACTCAAGGAATTTGCTGCATTTGCCGATATAGTGATGTTCAGAACAAAACACACATTGATTGTGTAACACAGCTTGTAATATGATGACTCCAACTCTTTTGGACACTGCAGCTTTCAATTTTTATGATGAATTTAAACATTCCAGAACATAGATTCTGTTTATGACGAAAGCTGAAAAAGAAAGAAACCCATCACAAAGAATCATTTTTAAACTAAATTTATGAACTATTTTCAACTTATCTGAAACGTAATAAGCAGCTGATCGTGAATCGTAGTGATAAACATGCATCATCATATTCTTGATGTATTAAATACCTGAAAATAAAACAAATAATATTTTAGAATTTTGGTTTACGTAACTTGAATATAATAAATATTACATTGTATTTTTTTTTTGACATCTTCTCTTTTTATTACTAATATTTTGTTTATAATACAATTTGACACAAAGTCATTAATGCCCTCTACAAAATCCAACAAAACTGTTTATACAAGCCGTACTATTGCGATACAAACAAAAAATAAAACCTACTATGTATTTCTGTAAGTATTTGTGTCATGACTCAATAGGCCCGATTCTGCCTTCCAAAATTTTATGTTATGTTATGTTATTTTTGTTTTTCCAATGTAAATTCATATGGGAAGCGGGGAAATAAAATAACATAACATGAATTTTATCGTTCCAGAATCGGGCCCAATATAATATTTACATACTTCGATTATAAATTGTAGTTTGTATCAAAAAATAGTAGAAAATCTCACTAACTCTTATAGAAATAGTACGATTAGGATTTAATAGTATGAGTGCGTCGTAGGTACAATACGGCTTGTATAAACCTTTTTGGTTGGTTTTGCCTCTATGCAAAATTTCGTATCTAATTTGAGAATCAAAATTGACAAGACAAGTTATAAAAATAAAAACCCGACATTCTCATATAACTTTTATATTCTCTTTCTCTTTCCTTTGTTACGCTTCCATTTGTTGTCCGCGAACATTTTTGCAAAGAAAAAGAAACTTTCTTGTCTGGTGCGCTGTCTGGGTTCATTCAATAATAATCCTTGTTAAATTCGGATTTGGTCGGATTGGATGTAAAATTGGATGGTGTGTCCGACAAAATTAAGTTGAATGTGCCGGATGGAAATTCCATCCAACCGACTAACCAACCAACCAAGTTGGATGGTGTGTATTGTTGTCGAACGATATTTAATCATTTATGTTATGAATTTCGTAGGGTAAACAATTAAACAATAGAAAAGAAAGGAAAAAAAAATTCATTATCAATAAATTATGTTTATTGTTATTGATACAATTATTATTAATTCTCTAATGATTTTGAACAAACAAAATTTTTTTTGCATGGTACAAATAATTGAGAGTAAAATACAAATTACTCTCACTTCGTCGTAACAAAATTTCAAAAAAGATGGACGTTCTTCGTCATGAGTATTGCGCATGAGTACAATCAGCTTTGTTTATGTGTTCATACCAATTTTACCCAATAAACAATAATTGGCACAAGCTCGTGCCTATTTTTCTTCGTCGTAGCTAGTGGAGACCGGCGATAAGTAAACAAAAACTTTGTCGTGAAATTGATAAGGTATCACGTGGTGCATCAGGCGGCTCAGTATTTGGGGTGCGTTACACAATTCAAAGTCCCATTGTGGGTCGAACGGGATCTGCCTAAAGGCATCTTTTAAATCGATAGTCGATATCTCGCGAGTTTGATCCAATCGACCCAATAATCCGTTGCTAAGAGGAAGTGGATACGCATCCCTGTTCGTCAACTTGCTCACCTCGCGAGCATCCAAACACAAGCGCACTTGACCATTAGCCTTCCGCACCATCGGGATCGAAGAACACCAAGAACTATGACTTCTTCAATGACGTCCAGCGACAACATACGCACTAAATCATCATTCAATAATTTTTGTTTAGCAGGAGAAACAGAATAGAACTGTTGCTTAACAGGCTTGGCTTCACCGACATCAATACCATGAAATAGTAATGAGGTTCTTCAAGCCATGGATCACGCGATTCTGCTTTGTTATCAAGAAAATGTAAACCACGAATAACTTCGTCTGATACATCGGTAATAATACGAAGACCTTGGCCTGAATTTTGCTGTAGCATCAGTTGATCCATGAATTGTTTTAGTAAAGTGAAAACAACATGTTTCGGTTTATTGTATCTGTTTATAACCTTTTCCCAAGATTCATCAAAAGATTTTTCAATCTTTTGAAAATCTTTCCACTCATCACTTAATATTGACAAAGACGTTTTAATATGACTAATTTGTGGAGCTCGACATAAATGTTTGATTTTATTTTTAACGTATTACAAATTCTTGGAGATACGTTTCAGTGCACGATTTTGTGCCATTTCATAATATTATCTCAAAATTTATTCAAACACGTTCAATAACAAAACACAATAATTGTTGTGTATTTCAATATTTTTTGCTCCGAAAGTAAATAATTTCGTTAGCAATTTTGTACGCTGGTGCGGTTGTGAAGTCTATATTCGGTCTTATGGTCGTTTCTGGTTTGTGAATTTTTGGTAGTGCTCTGATTTTTGGTGCCCTTAGTTTTATGGGTCTAAGTCGTCTTTTTGTACTGGGCTAAACAACGTAGAACAACGTTGTTTGTTAGGTCTCCTTGGAGCTCATCTATGTTATTATTTTCGATATAGTCATCAACTCATCAATCTTCGAGTTATATGTTTTCATTATAACTAGTGTATTTTCTATATCGGCTTTTGTTGTGAATGCGTCATTCTCTAATAACTTAATATTTATGTCTTCTTTGTGGATGTTTTATTTTAATTTTGTTTTAAGAAGGGCGGTACCACTTCTGTCTTATATAAATGATAAGAAAAAATAAAATAGAGGGGAAGGAAGATTCACAAGTCACTTAGCCACAAAAAATAGGGTATAAAAGCAGTTTTTTAATAAAATTTTAGTTAGTGTTTGTTAGAAATTTGATAAAGGAGTAACATCCGAAACAATCGTAATTTCAATTTCAAATAAAACTAAATATCACATTAAGAAATTGACAAAACCGAAGTAATTGTGTTTTATTACATAGAATATTTCTTTATCTTTTTTTTATTTTTTTATTTGGTAATATTTACATTTCCAGCTTGGTCAACAACATTCCCAGTCGCTTTTACAACAGTATTGAATGCTTCGTTGGTCGTTCTTTTACCCTATTCGAAAGCTTTACCGACTGCTTTAGTTGTTTTACCGGCTGCAGTTGACACTGCTTCCCCAACACTTTTAGCAGCTTCCCCAGCTTTGGACGCTCCACTTACTGTAGAATCTTTGACTTGTTTTGCAGTGTCGCCTACCAATTTTCCAGTGTCACTTGTAGTTTGGGACACTGAGTCACCAACTTTTCGGGCCTGTTCTCCAACTGCATTTGCGAAAGATTCAAAATTTTTAAGTTTGACGTCAATAAATTTCCCAAAATATATCTGTATGTTTAATTTGAAGTAGAATTTATATACATAAGCACATAACATTTATAAAATGTTTAGAGCTTGTCCCAGAACTCTAGGGTGATAGTGGGGGTCATTTCTAATAAATATCGAATTGTTAATGGTTCAAAAGTTATTCCATTTTAGGTGAACTAGCACTTAAAATTTTATTAAGTGAATTTTTTTAATAAATACGACTTACTTTGTAAAAAAAATTGATAAAAAAAACATTTTGCGTTAGTAACGCCCGTTTTTCTGATGAATTTTTACGAAATAGGAAAACTTCACAAAACCTTTGTTTTTATTTGACCGAAAATAATAGAGTTTAAAAAAATAATTTTGTTGGAAAGGTACACTTCTCAAGTTCGTATTAAAAAAGAAAGATAAACAAAAAAACCTTGGTTTTTTTTTTAATTAATTTGTTGGTGGGTGCGTACTGCGCACATGCGATTTCACCAAAAAATACTAAAAGTGGAATAACTTTCAACCATCAACAATTCGATGACTTTTTTTTTTGCTAATTTGGTTAGAAATAACCTTCCCAAATCACCCTAATTCATTTTTTCTTACACTTTTGGGATACCCTGTATATAAAACATACTTCCGCTGGCCAATGATGGAATATTGTAACAACACTTTACTTCGTTTTGACCTTATTACGGAATGTTAACTAAAGCATATAATATACATAGAAAGTAAAATCTAATTTCAAAATCTCACTGTATGTTCTTGATACTTCGATATAAACGAATCAATAATTCTAATTTCTTAAAATATTTAGGTAAATAAACTATAATTAAATATAATATTGTTCTGCTTTTTATACATAAATGGTACTACAATAATATGCGTGAAAACCACCAAATAAAATATGTACAACGAAATTCGTTCTAGAACATTTTTTAAATCGATTTTATAAAATAAAAAAAAAAACTAAGTGTGCTAAACATTCTAAACTCTGGTTTCCATTATGAAACATTTACTGGCAGTATTTTTTACTGAATAAAAACATAAAAATCGAAAATTTCATTAAAGTAACAGAGAGCATTTTTTGTTTTTAATTTTTTTTTTGAAAAATTTCATTGTAAAATTGAAATATTTTTCCAGTACGGAAAAAATATACTTCGCTTCGTATACTTATTCAGTAAATTTTGTCAGTATACTATACATAATGGAAATCAGACTTAACACAACAAAATCAAGGTTGAGAAAATATCATAGAAAAAATGACTTCTGCGAAAACTCGATGAATTTCAGAGAAATATAATAGCAAACAAAAAGCCAATTTTGTAAATTTACCTGTAGACATTTTTGAAAGTGTTTTTGTTTTTTTTCTTTAATTAAATTATGATCACAATTATTTTACTAAAATTCACAATTTATTCACTTTAAATAACACAGTTTAGTAAATTATTATTTTGTTTTTTTTTTTTTTTAATCCTAGTCTGGATATTGCCAATTGAGTAATGATTGTGAATGTATAAAAATTATTCGGAAAACATAACCAAAACCAGCTAAAATTCTCTCTGTACATAACTAAAAATTTGTTTGAATGGGGTAGAGGAAATACAGATACATTGCGTCGTCATTATCCAAGTATGTAGGTTTTTTTTTGTTTTGCTTATGTAACTTTTTTTTTGAGTAAAAATGTTGGTAGCTTGCCTCTTAATCACAGTTTAAACAAAATCTGTTCGACGCGAGATACTCGTTGATTTACTTTAAATGTAAAATACGATTTATTTTAAATTTAATAGGTTTAATAAAGAAATAAACTATGTATGTATGGGGTTCAATTCTCGTTTTCAGTGAGAAATACAAATTCCCGATTCTGTTCCCTGAGGAAGGAAAAAATGGCGTCATAATCTTTTCATATAAATAAACTTTCTCACCAACCATTTTGGCAGTGAGAACATCATAAATATGGAAATAAAATTCTATAAAAACTATAATATGATTTGCTTTAAACTTAAACTATTCCGTTTATTTAAGAAAAGCCTCCAAATAAATAATTTTGTTAAGTTTGAAAAATAATTTGGTCATTTTTATTATTTATTTTATATTTTGACAGCCAATGACGAAAACTGGTTAACTAAATCTACTTTATCATTTATTTAGCTAATATTTAAACCAATTGCTGTGTCATCTAGCGGAAATATATATGAAACTCGATGAAATGTGGGTTTACAGTGTAGCTTATACGATTCTTTTTAATTTGGACAACGAGAATCACTTATTGAAACAATTTTTTCATAGAACCAGAATTGACTCTTTGGTCAGCTAATTCAGTATAAAACCCTCAAGGCATCATTGAATGAAATAAACAGGTTCTTTTTTACCGAACAACAATTTTTTACCGACCGATTTCGATCCAAAGATCAAAACCGGTCGGTAAATAATAAAAATTAAAAATTAAGCAAAATGAAAATTGTTGTTGTTGCTTCAATTAATTATTAATACTCTGGGTCCTTTACCTTATTCCATTTTTGATCTGTTCATGAATAATTTTTCCCTCGCTCACTGGTGTGTGAATTTTAAAGGACTGAGTTCCATCTCATCTTGAGGCTGTTTTCAAATTACATAGCGCTTAATCGGGAAGCGATGAGTTTTATGGTTTGCTACGGATTGGGTGGATTACGTACAGCAAATTTTCAAACACAATTCTAATTTAATTTACTTCAACAAGACGCCTGTCCCTCTAAGTGTCGAAATTTAATACGGAAAGCAAAATAAGAAGGCAACTTGACCCTCTATTGCTATTATTTCTACGAAAACTTGATCTGATTTTCAAACAATTCATAAATTTATGAGGAATTGAAGAAAAAACTCATTATCTTTATAGCCCGTTTTGTTATTTATGCAGACACACCTGAATTCAACTAGTTTTTGAAACAAAGAATAAAGTTTTCGTTACATATTTTCCCTGTTTATTAAAAAAAGCACCACCGGCCAAATAGTGGCATTGGGTGAACGATCCCTTGGGCAAGGTTACGCCAGTTTTATTCAATTGGTTATTTTGCAACTTCCACCTCAGAGTGAAAAATTTAATCCAAAATGTTTCGTCAGTAACTTTCTTACGTCCTCAAGCTTTTCACGTTTTACTGGAACTTTAGATGACAATTCACTTGGCGCAATAAATTTCAGGTGTTTGTTTTTTTATAATTTTGCTTGAAACATATTCCACAAACGTTCTGTAGTTTATTTCGCCGTTCAAAAACACGGTATTCTTTTTCTTAAGAAGTGTTGTTACCTATGGGTGCCTTTACATTTACTGCTATAAATGTCTTAAAATCCAATACGGAGACAACCTCTTCAACATTTTTCACTTAATGCTATGGTTGGATGATTGTGTCCTTTTTCCCTAGTTCCTTCCGACTAAAAACCCATCAGATGGCAAATAAGAGTGCCTCACAATTGGTAAAATAGGCAGAATCACGTAGCTCAAATGATAATTTATTTATGTATTGGACTTAACCAGCCGTTGCTAATATCTCCAGTTGCTGCGCTGTATCGTGTTTCCTTGCAATAGTTGAGACTACCAGATTATATGTAACTGTAACTTTCAGTTATACCGTTGAGCAAGTCTTATGTCGATCCTGGCGGGTTCTATCCGTTCTGTAGAATATTTCTATGATGTCTGTATATAAGCCGCAATTCTTGTTGTAGTACTTGGTAGCTTACGTGCTTAAAGTACGACGTACGACGAAACAGGATGGTGTTACGCAGATCTAACATTGACTATGATAGAAACCGAGACAGTTCAAGCAACTTAATCTATAATACTCAAAATCAAAGCCATAAGTTAATATAGGAAATTTTATGGGTGTGAAGTTTATAACGAAAAAATAACACGTATACAATTTCAATTGGAGTTTTTTTTTCGTGAGTGTGAGTGATTTACACTGTAAAAACTGCAATTTTATGAGATAGACATATATAAGTGCAAGAGTTGATACTTGCTATCATGTTTTAATATTATATCTGTTTCTTTCTAATATTACGTCATATGTGATGTTTGTAAAAAAACATATGAGTGAAAAATTACATTAAATAGGAGAGATCCTACTACAACACGAGAGAAAAGGGGGATTTATTTTGTATATTCTTCTAATATAAGGCCAAATTTTATTATAAGGAATGGGTATTGTTTTAACAAATAAACAACGCAGCAACTACCGCAAGATTAGATTAATGATAATTAATAGCTTTAGGTGTAGAGTATAGGGAGTAGGGATTGTCGCCCGATGCTATTAGAAGAGAATAATAGCCTTAAGTGTCATGAGTCGAATGGTGTATGACACATTTCTTAACGGTGGGGAGGAATGCTAAATTTTAAATATTTTGTTACGTTATATCGCTTTTGCTCGTTTGAGTAATTTATTGTTCAAATCAATAATATGAATATCACAGGGATTGCCGCACGATGCCACTGGTGGTTAACACTAGCCTTAAGTGTCGTGAATCGAATGGTGTGCAACACATTTCTCAACGGTCGGGAGGAATACCAAATTTTAAATGTTTGTTACGTCATAGCGCTTTTGCTCGATTGAGTTATTTATTGTTCAAATCAATAACTGAATATGGTATATGAATTGTGGGTTACTTAACTTACCTTAAAAATAGTTTTAAATAGAAATCCCAACTTTTACTAACACTCAGTTTAAAACAAATTATAGTTAATTGGCCATAGAACCTCCACAATTTATCAAAATCGCTGTTTATCAAAGAGGTTATATTGGCTATTTCCAGAAATTCCACCTTTTATTAGCATTTGATTTATGCCAAAAGGAATAAAAGGTGGGATTTCTGGAAATTGCCCATTGCTGCAAAAATAGAACTTTTTTGCTTCAAAATGTTTGGAAATAAGCCCTTTTGTACAAAACTAAAAAAGTGTTTTCATTGAGGATGCTCCGTTATTAGACGTTCGCAGTCTGTCATTGGTATATTCAGATCTGTTAAAGGTTTGTGGTGATGGTGGTCGATGATCGTAATCTCGCCCGTATATGAGTGGCGTGCTCGTTGTAATGGCGGCCGACGCACCTTCCACAATATAATTCAATAAAAAAACCGAAGCGTTTGTTTTACACTTACAAAAGTTTTATTTAGTTTAATTAATATTTAATAGAAAACGTTACAAAATTATTACGCTTAATCGGTTAACGATTTCGTTTTATCTCGAAAACTGGTTTTATTCGGATCAAAAAATGATTTTATTTTTATTCTTAAGACGCTACTTTTCGCGGTCGTTTTTGGATATATAATGGTTGCTCTCTTTCTTTGTGTCAAAAAAAGAAAAGCGATAAGATTTAACCCTGACGGCCGATATCTGAACTGCAAACAGATTATGATATTAGCGGACCCTTTGAACCTCGAAAACCGAAAGCGATTCTGTTTTATCAGCGGATACTCTGTACCGCCACACTACCACACCCTTAGTGAACGCAGAGAACGATCAGTCATAACGAGAGGGTAGTTTGATGCTGCGCCCTGATCGTGATGTAGCAACCGGTTTCTTTTCTGAAGGCTTGTCCAGGTTGAATGTCACCCGTTTTTTTGTTATAACATGGTCATTCTTGTTGTTTGACCCTGTTGGTACGTTTGATTCTGGAACAGAAGGATTGTCGGGATGTTTGTCTGCACTATCCGCACCAGTTGTCAGTTCGGTCTTTTCCGCCCTGTCATGCTCGTAACCCTCGATAAAACAAGGTTTCAACCGATCCAATGAAATGTTCGACTCGACGCCCTTCACCAGGACTGTGAAATATTTCTCCGACCGCCTTGGTAC
This sequence comes from Tipula vernalis, assembly GCA_958295665.1. Classification (NCBI taxonomy): domain Eukaryota; kingdom Metazoa; phylum Arthropoda; class Insecta; order Diptera; family Tipulidae; genus Tipula; species Tipula vernalis. Next base: position 4,618,659 of record OY282558.1, read on the forward strand.
GGAGCCTGCAGTGCCCTGCGTAATGCATCCGTATGAACTAGTACGTGTGAGCACCTCGCGAGATCCTTGAAGACAAAAATTTTTGGTTTGCTGGCGTGTCGTGATAGCGCTGTCGGCTGGATATTCCTGAAAAATTCTTGAATTTGTGAGACAACCTGATTTTGAGTTGTAAATGTTGATGGCTGTATCATATCTCCGGGCAGGCGTAATTTCTCGCCGTACACCAACTCAGCTGATGTAGCCTCGAAATCATCCCGAAAAGCGGTTCTCAAACCTAACAGTACGAGTGGCAATGATCTGGTCCACTGCGGGTCGTTGACACACATTATAGCCGTTTTTAAGCTGCGGTGCCACCGTTCAACTATCCCGTTGCATGCCGGGTTATAGGCCGTAGTGCGTTTCCGTTGAAACCTTACTAGGTTGGCCAGACTGGAGAATAGTTCTGATTCGAACTGAGTTCCTCTGTCGGAAACGATAACCAATGGGACTCCAAACTGACTAATCCATGTTTTCAGTAGAGTATCCGCGACGGTTTCGGCCTTGATATCCGGCATCGGAGTGGCCTCTGGCCATCGGGTGAATCGATGATGGTTAGACAATAGTGTTGATGATCTATGATGGTTAGACAATAGCGTTGTCCTTCGGACGGTTCCAACGGATCGACTATATCTATATGTATCTCCGAGAACCGTTGGCTAACGATGGGATAGTTACCACACGGACTTTTTACGTGTTTTGAAATTTGGTACTTTTGACAGTTTGCGCAATATTTTGCCCATTACTGTACATCTTTGTTGAGCGCTGGCCACACAAACTTGCTTCTGATCAGTTTGGTTGAACTTCGTATCCCCGGATGCGATACGTTGTGAAATACTTCAAATACCTGACGTCGAAATGCTTCGGGAACGTATGGCCTTGGAGTACCAGTTGAAACATCGCAGTACAAATATTTGTCCGTCCCGAACACTGGCATTTTCTCGAGTTTTCGGCTGTTGTTTTTTCGATCAGTGCTTTGAGATCGTCTACTTGTTGTTTGTCCGCCATGTGCATCGACACGAGACAGAGCATCCGCTACTATATTATCCTTGCTGGAAACGTGCTGTATGCTGGTCATAAATTGTTCTATCAGATCGAGATGCCTGCGCTGTCGGGGTGATGCTTTCTCCAGGTTTTGTGGTCGGTGTATAGGATAAATTCCCGGCCGTCGACGAAGTTGTTTAAGTACGCTGCCAACAACTCCCTGTCATACGTACTATAATTTTTTTCCGTGTTTGTGAGCTTTCGTGATAAGAAGCTTAAAGGTTGCCATCCCTTTGTTCTTTGCTGCTGTACTACCGCTCCAATCGCTTGATTTGATGCGTCGACCATGATCGCCAATTTATGTTCCGACGATGGGTGGTGTGACGTTGCTGTTGTCGTTCTTCTTCTTGCTTTTGAGAAACTCGAACAATTTTGTTTGGTCCTGAGCCGCGCCGGGAAGGAAAATGCGATAATAGTTTAACATACCTAAGAATCGCTGGACGCCCTTAGAGGTTGTTGGCCGCGAGAAATTCGTTATTGCTTCTGCCCGAGATTGGGCCGGACGAATGCCCGCGGCTGCTATATCGAATCCCAGGAAACTTATCTGTTTTTCAGCGAATATGCATTTGCTCATTTTGTCACCAAGCCAGCGTCCTGTAAGCGTTGAAACACTATTTTTAAGTGTTCCATGTGCTGGTCTAGATTCTGTGATGCGACTAAAATGTCGTCAATGTACGGAAATGTAAATTTCGTGTCGCGGAAAATTGTGTGAATTAGCCGTTGGAATGTTTGAGCCGCATTCCGCAATCCAAACGTCTTACGGGGGAACTCAAACAAACCAAACAGGGTACACATTGCTGTCTTCTCGATGCACGCCCGCACGAGGTTGATTTTTGAGAAATATTGGCAGCCGTCGAGTTGATGACTGAAGTCGGTGACAAATAGTATTGGATACCGATTGGGCTTCATTTTTCGATTCAATTCGCGGTAGTCTCCGCATAGTCTCCATCCGCCGTCCTTTTTCCTTGTGGTATGTAGGGGACTAGCTCAGTTGCTTTTTGACGGCCGGCACACACCTTGGCTCAACCATAGATCGATTTCTTGTTTGGCTATTTTCATTTTTTCAGTGTTGAGGCGTCATACCTATGCTGAACAGGGTTGGCCCGTGGTTTCGATTTTGTGCTCGACGTTGTGCTTGATCGTGTTGAGCGACGGTGTCTCGCATAAGACTGGTCCGAAATTCGGCAGCAGATTGCGAATTTGTGAGTTATTAGTGTCCAATTTGACTGTTGTCAGTTGATATGAGGGCAAAGCAACGGGGTTTCCGGATATTGACAGAGAAGTCAACGGGTCGATCAACCTCTTGCCCTTAACGTCGACTAGTAGACCGTAGTTTAGTAGGAAGTCTGCTCCGATGATGCATCTATCAACGTTTGCGATTGTGAACTTCCATGTGAATGCTCGACGCAAGCCCAAATTTAAGACCAATTCCTTCGTGCCAAACATGTCTATTAATGTAGAATTTGCGGCGAATAATTTTAGCATGAATGGCTGCTGTCACGGTTTGTGCACGGTTTGTTGCGCGGACGCCGGACCGTATCGGAGCTTCCCCGATTGTCGTCCTGGGATTTCCTTTCGCTTTTCACCCAATCGTCGAAACGTTTTGTTAGCGCGTTGATGCTGGCTGACAGTGGGTGTTCGGCCTCGTTCGTCGTAATTTGTTGATTGGAGATGTTATAGATGCCAGTAGGCCTGTGAATCTCCATTATTTTGTCTGCTGTTGCGGCGATTTTTTCCAGTTCGCAATCCTCCACGCTCGATAGAATCTCCTGGATGCTTGTAGGTAACCGATGCAGCCATAACGTTCGTAACATTGGTTCGGTTATTTGATCCACCGATAATGCTTGCATCTCACGCAACAACTGTGATGGTTTCTTGTCTCCGAGCTGGAGACCGAACAGCAGGCGGTTTAATTTGCCCCGTGCTGATTCACATAGTCTGCTGATTATGGTCGCCTTCAGAGAAACGTATTTGTCTTTTCGGGAGGGTTTAACACCGTGTCGCAGCCGCATCTTATTGTTTCTTGGCCAAGAGCTGCCACCAAGTGACCGTACTTGGTTTTGTCAACCGTCACTCCACTTAATTCGAACTGCGCTTCAAGTTGCTTGAACCATATCGTGGGATCGTCCCGATTGAATGTGGAATATTTTACCGACACCCTATAAATATTTGTTGTATGCTGCTTGTCCACAGCGATTTTCCCTTCGTCGTCACTCATTATGAGCGGTTTTTAATATGACATAAATTTATATGTATATGTATACCGGTAAAGTAATCCGATAGCAAAACAAAACGACACAATCGCCCACGTGCGATTCGGAAGGAAAAAAAAAACTTGTTAAAACTGCTTGTGTAATCGTTGATTGGAGATATGACGTGTATCGTGCTGCTTTTGTTGGCCCCAGTTCTGTTGTTAACTGCTTATACGTTAATTGTATTGTATTGTTGCTCGACAGATATCCAGCAACATGCTGTCGTTTGACACTGCGTTCCGATTGTTGAAAATTTTGTATTGGTACCGGGTGGTAATTCCACCAGGTTGTACAGTTGGTACCGCTTTACTGCGTTTTGCAATTATTGCCCGTTGTTGTAATTTTCGAGAAATTTGCTGTAATGATTTTCGCTGTACGTTTTCCGCGTCGAAGGTCACCAGATTGTAGTGATGGTGGTCGATGATCGTTATCTCGTCCGTATATGAGTGGCGTGCTCGTTGTTATTTGTTTTACACTTACAAAAGTTTTATTTAGTTTAATTAATATTTAATAAAAAACGTTACAAAATTATTACGCTTAATCGGTTAGCGATTTCGTTTTAACTCGTAAACTGATTTTACTCGGAGGCTACTTTTCGCGGTCGTTTTTGGTTGGATATATAATGGTTGCTCTCTTTCTTCCTGTCAAAAACAGAAAAGTGACAAGATTTAACCGTGACGACCGATATCTGGACTGCAAATAGATTGTGATATTAGCGATTCTGTTTTACCAGCGGATACTCTGTACCGCCACATGCACATGTGGCAATATTAATTTAGTTCTAAATAAATGTACATGTGGCAGCACTATTGTTCTGCCAACATAATCTTATAATGTAACCAAATGGTATACAAAGGTGAAATAAAAAGAATTAAAAGTGTTCAAATAGTTGTTTTTAATAAATTGTAATAAAATATTGTTAAATATTTGAACCAACAAGAAAAAATTCTATTTTATCAATTATTTCAAAGCACATATACTTAAACTTATTGCCCGATCAAAAAATTATGAAAATTTATTTCAAAGCCAACGATATAATGCAACGATTCAAATATTTTTTAAAATTATCTTACAACGTTCACCTCAGCTAGTTGTGGTATAGCTACGAAATATCGTCGTCCTAACCCTACACTCGGCTATCGCCTCGTGGGACAAACGTATCCCTCATGGATAATATCTCGTTTTGCTCACTAGTACCATAAATAACTATTAATTTCGTTTTTCTTAAATGAAAAATCTTACAAAACTGAATTTTGATTTCTACGTTATTAGGAAGAATAATTGATAAATAAATGATTTGAAAATCAATTAACAAAATCTTGTTTATAGATATTTAATTAATGTTTTACTAAAACCCCTTTATTTACAAACACATCTTTATCTCATGACGTATCACATTTCGTTTATGTTTTTTTTTTTAAATAAAAAAATGTCGATAAATAGCAAAGAGTGCAAACTATAGAGGAGAAACAAATTTTTTTTTTCTCTTTTATGTAAACAAACCAACCAACCTTGTGATAATTATTCCAGCTGTAATAATTATGACATTATTTTGTATACAACCAAATTATCTCAGCCACTACGTGTTGTAAATTTGACACTTCTGTAATAATATTCATTCAAGCCGTATAAAGCGTGTATTCCACGAGAAAAATTGAGTGTGAATGAGTGAATTTATAATCGTCTACTGGTAACCATATTCCCAAGTGGAATACAACAAATAACATATAGGGAGACAATACGCAATCTCAACCCTTAAGTATAACCCAATATTGGCTTAGATTATAATTTCACACTTAAGTATAATACTCATCACATTATACAATACCCCTTACAAGAGACAAGGACATCGCTTTTTATTTAATTTTTTGTTTTACAGCAAAATGGTTTTTCTATAAAATAAAAACCGTTGTCCTTGTCTCTTATATGGGGCATCAGATTATTTTTCTCTTTTTGACTGTCAGTCAATTTTTCTCATGGAATACAGGCTTTACGTTAATTTATTTGTAAAAAAAAAAATAGTACAAATAAAACTTATTACAAAATATGGAAGAGAAAATTATTTCACTCCAATAAAAAGTAATTTGTCAATGTCTTCCTTTTCATTTTTAATATACTGAATATATAACTGGAACCGAAGTTCATTACTGTCGAGGTCATTGCAGCCGCGTAATTCAATATTGTACATTTCCTCCTCCGTACCATCAGTAGATAATTCTTGGTATTCCATAGTATTTTGGTACCATAGAAGATTCTCTAATTCTTTCCAGCTTTCGCTCTAATTCTTATACATCTTTTCTAATAAATTGTTTACATCTTTTTTCTTATTAGAAGACAATGGAATTTGCAAACGCTGAATCTCTGGAATTTCTAATGGATGGAATGCGTTTACCTATTTTTAAAAGTGAAACCCAACTCTCTTTACCTAATTCAAACTTAAAATACTAGTACCACTTCAACAGGAATTTGAGAGGTCTTCGATCGATACTCTCCATTTTATGAAATGAGCTAACTAATTAATCCTTTGATGTCGATAAGTTGCCACTGATCCCTCAAAATGAGCAGATTTAGAGAAATACTCTTCTTTGGTTGTAATTGAATAATGTAACCGCAATTGTTTTTTAGTTCGACCAAACATGCTGTCCGCTGGCAAACAACGATGGCTTCTTACAGGAAAATGTGGATAATATGGCTGTTTTTATTTTGGCCGCCGCAGCCAACGCAAAACAATTAAATTATTTTAACATGTTGCTTGAGAAGGAAAAAATGACGTCAAAATCTTTTCATATGAATAAAACTTTCTCACCGACCATTTTGGCGGTGAGAACTTTCTAAATATGGAAATAAAATTCTATAAAACTAAATTTCTCAATTCTAAATTTCCTCTCTTCTCTTCTTCGGAGATGGAAATTATGAAGTGGAGCTGAGAGTTTAGTGACCCTACCTGCTCTTATTACCGCGATGGCTTGTATAAGCAGTAGTAAGTGATTCAGTTGGCTTCAAAATTTAGTTTTTGTTTGCTGAATGGACTAGGTTCGCGTTGATTGTTAAAATTAAACCGATCTTTGGCTGTGTTACCCCTGATGTTCAATAGATTGCTCAAATATTTTTGAACTGATCTCGCGTCTGAGCTCGCGAACGAATTCTAAATGAATCGGTATGATTTTTGTCTCGACAATTAAATTAGCTCGGTACTTCTAATTTGTTTGTCAAAATTGAATTCCGCTGATGCGTTTACAAATATTCTCGGTATGTCAAGCAAAGGCCAAGTATTGTTGGGTATGCAGCCAACATTTTACGATTGTACGCTCTGTAATTGTCGTATCCAAAGCGTCATTAAGGCGGGCTCCGCTGTTAATGACGGATGTGCTAACAATGTAGCTTCGTTCAGATGTTTTTTGTACTTTTTTTTAAGTATTTACTCAATGCGGCTTGATTTTTTAGTTAGGTATGAAGTTCCGGTAGAAATTTACAATGCGCAAAAAGCGCCTCGACTCGTCAACTGTTTTGGGTTGGGTGGGAGATGACATCAACTCGCGTTGGTAGATGTTTTCTGCATTTCTTAGGGTAAAATTTTTTATGTGAATTCGTAAAGTCCGAAATCGATATCTGCTTTTTCGATAGGAATTTGGTGATAGGTTCTTATTAAGCCGATCACACAAAATACAATTCGTCCCTAAAGCTGGTGAGTAATGGCTCGTATGTAAATTCGATAAAATGGTCAGTAAATGTTTCCTGAATTGTTTACACTAATTTGAAGTATGGTATATACTAATAATAAAATCACAACCTCGTTTCTACTTACCAATAATCGATGTGGCATTGTGACGTTCTTGAGCGACATGTTGCCTCCACACGGCTTCCAATCTTCCTTCTTCCTCGCTACCAAATGTAACGAACATTTACTTGAACTTTTTCTTTGTGGTTGCTAATTTTTCAGTACTTAATCTAATCATTTTGGCTGCTATCGGTGGTCCACGAGTTGCTAGTGTAGTGTGATCTTATTCTTGACCCATTTAGATACTTGATTTTCTTGTGTTTTGTTCGTAAATCGTTTTAAGAGTGGAAGAACTTACATAATGTCGTTCTGTGTTAGGGGTCGACCAAAGAGCTGTGCTGAATCTCGACTAGAAGACCAGTCTAGCTTAAAAACCTGCGGCAATAATTGGCGAAGGGAATAACCACCTCAAGTCCAGCTCCAAACTACATTTGCTACAGAAAACTTCATATCGGAGTTGTGTTTCCGCCGATCGTTTGTAGTCGCTGGTAAGATAAAAATTTCCGCTCCTATGTCAATCAAATAATTTTTATTTGATATTCTATCGTAAATTGAAAGGTGACAATTTTGGAGCGCGGTTCACTTAGTTTTTCCACGGATTCCATCGTTTTGGGAGATATCGGTTTGCAATTACGTGCGTCTTTCTTAAATTTAAATGACGAAGTCGTTTTTTTTTTATAGACTGCGACGTGAATTTGCTAGAACCATATTATCGTGTAGTCTTATAAATAGACAAAAATGTTGGACATAAGTGATTTTTCAAAATCAATCGCAATTTTATAAAAATTGCTTACTCGTCCTTGGTGTGAATAGTTCAGCCAAATTTAGTACTTTACAAAAGTTTTTTTTTTCGATAAAAGTTTCAATCTAAAGTTGCTATAAAAAGTATAAAAAGCGAAGACCCTTAAACATGACGAATTTAAGGAACTCGTGTTGAAAGTAGGGTTGAACAAACCAATTTGGCCGAACCAATTTTTCTTTTATTTTTTAGAACAAAGAATCCAGGTTTAAAAAAAGTCGGGAGTTATTGCAGCATATTTTAGTACTTTGGGGGTTTTATGCCAATTTCATCCCTACACTGTTGTGTTTTATAGCTGATTTACATTTAACGTAAACAAAAAAAAAAAAAATTGAAGTACAATGTAGAAAAACTATAAAGACAAAAATAGACAAATTAATCGCATACTTAAAAAAGTCAATTGAAACCAGCAAATCAAACGGGAGAAAACGAAATTTTGATTTGACATCTCCATCTTCAAAAAACTGTGAATGTAAAACGGCGAGTGGTGTAAGTTGGTCTATTCAAGTGTAGAGTGCGACGATCTTTTTGGTACAGGCGATTTTGATGTATTGTGATGCATTTTCGGTAGTTGTCGCTTGTAACTGTTAAGGGGGTAACATATTCGCCATGGAATAAATTTGAAAAGAGTTTTTTGTTACTAAATCCCGACTAAACTAAATTGATCACTAGTTTTGCCTCAAAAAATGTATACATATGTATGCAGTTATATCCTGTAACGTGGTGATGGAATAAATTAATCAGTGCATGAATGGTTGAGGCGATTTAGGTTTCGTTGTCTGACTTGGTAAAATTCAAAATAAGTTATTTAATTAAGTCTATCATCAAGCTGCAATTCCAGAGTCTACTGACCATAATATCAATTTTTATATATAAGATTTATTAAGGGAATTAAAAAACAAATTTTATTAAATATCCATGCTCGATGTTCTCCAAGTTGGAATTCGAAAGTTTTGCCCTACACTTCAACTGATAACAAAATGTAATTGATTTATTTATAATTTATCTATAATTCATCATTTTTATAATTAACCTCATCATCAGAATTGTTCGTTTTATTATTAGCCGATATTTTTGCGTAATGTTTATACTTCTCAAACAAATCATCCCAAAATTTAATATACTTATAATTAGGATTTTGTGCCAATGACAGACCCTCGTTTCCGATATCCAAGAAATTATGTTGTTTTTTGGTCACCGGTTTCCATTTTGTTGGAATGTTGTTTGGTGTTGGATTACTAAAACGAAAAAATTTGTAAAATGTTGTCACAGCAAAAATATATATGAACTGATCTTACCCGTATTTTGCAAAATTTGTCCACATCGTGGTTAAACGATCTATTGTTTGTCGTTCCATGGAATTTTGATCAAAACTTTGATAAATTTCATCCGTATAAACAGCACACTTAAACGCATAACACAACTCATCGCCGTGACTGGTACCACTCCATTCGGTCATTCCTTTTAAATGTTTGAGCACATTTAATTTGGCATCTAGCGAAAATCGAAAGTAGTAGGTTGCCCCAATAGATTGAGCCGCATTTTTCTTTACAATTCTATCAATGTTGTACGCAAACATTGCATCCGTTAATAAATCGATATACTCGTAAAATGTATCGTTGTTGACGGAACCATCTACGCCAAAATAAAATTCTCGTATTTCTTCGGCCATTTCCTTATACTCGTCGGATTCGAAATTCAATTTGAAATCCTTGTGAGGTAAGCTTATTTCAAATTGTTCATCGAATGGTTCAAGGTAAGCCGGATTTTTAGCTTCTGCGCTCACCGCAAATAACATTTCCTAAATTGAAGTGAACGCATAAGTTATTTAGTATTTTAACGGCAATAAATATTTACATGTGCTGCTAATCCGAACATTGCATCGTAATTGTATATGCCTTGAGCGTCAAACATATTTTCGGGATAGTCAGTGATAATGGGCGCAATCGATTGCTTCGACTCAATCATAGGTGACCAGTAAAGTTTAATTTCACGCCTTCCAGGATTAACCGGAAAATTGAATTGGCTTCCATAAAATAATTTATGAGTATCGTGTGTTTGTAAAAATTTGACGAGACTGTCAAAATTATCTGAATTCTGTTGCTCTTTTCTTGCTGAAATTTAAATATTTATTAAACATATTGATCGATATTTATAGAAATATATCACCTAAATCAAACATTGCGTCACGATGACCTTCATCATTACTGGAGAATCCAAGTAAAGCTGTTCCGCTTAACATAATTGCACGTTGGAATAAACCTTTACTAACCGGTGATATTGCTAATAATTGGGTAAGGGCAGAACCAGCACTGTGCCCAAAAATTGTTATTCGATTTGGGTCACCATTAAACGATTCAATATTTTCATTAACCCATTTCAGTGCCATCAAATAATCTTTCAAAGCCATATTTCCCGAATATAAATCATCATTAAGTGATAGAAATCCAAATATTGATAGTCGATAATTAAATGTGACCAGAATAACATCTTTTTCTACAAGAAAATCGGGACCATGTAGCGTTCCGTCCCCGGATCCTTCGATAAATCCACCACCATATGCAAAAAGCATAACTGGTAACTTCTCTCCTGATTTTATAGCCGGAACAAATACATTTAAGTACAAACAGTCTTCTTCACCCGAAATCTCTGTGTGGCCTTCTTTAATTTGGGTACATTCCGATTTGTAATTTAATGTATCTAACACTCCTTCCCAGGTGTCTAATTGCTGTGGTGGCTAAATAAAAAGATGTTTCTGATAATTTCAATTTATGTAGTTGTATTCCCATATGTTATCAGTGCATACAAAATCGGATGATTAACACACGAACAAAAAAGAAACGTACATATGTATTTGTAAATACTTACTAAAAATCTAAGATGATTTAGTGGTGGTTTGGCATAAGGAATTCCTCGAAATGAATTAAATTCTTTTTGTTCGAATAACGTCACTTTCTTTTCACCCCGTACAATTCCATTTTTAGTTTTAACTTCAACAAAACTATTTAAAAGATCACCATTTATAAAATTAAAGAACAAAACGGTGATCAAATACTTTAGAAACATTTTTCGTTCTTGAACATCTAAGCGAAACTGAGAATGTATGAATTAAATGTTTACTCGTTTATAGATAAAAATATAGGTATATAAATTAGTAGTGTATATCACTTGTAAAATCTAGAATCTGGCGGTAAGGTGCTAAAGGCCAACTAAATTAAGTCATAAATCATGACGTAATCGTTTAATGTCATCGTTTAATTATGTTCACTAATGTGTAAAATTCGCGACACAATGACAAATTATACATGGAATTGATTGCGTGATGGAATGCACTAAACCGGTGAATGAAATCTAATCAGTTGTATTTATTCTTATTTTTTTAATAAATTCGTTGTTTGTCGCGAAAACCATTATGTATTTCTATTGCTCACATACACATACAAAGAATTGTAGCCAGAGAACATAACACAAAAGCTAATCTTTAAAAGTTTATATGATTTCCCCATGAATATGGTATAAAGTATAATTAGAAAATGGAGGGGGGCTACAAACCATCTACGACATATTGTTCGCTGATGCAATATTATCACACACTGTTTGTTCGGTAATGCAATATTATCATTTATATATAAAATTTGTAATATGTTGACCATTTGGCATTCGTACTAGAGCAGCAAGAACCATTAGCCATGTGGGTAATTGCCAACAGTGAGCTTCCGAATTTAAGAATGAACTTGGCATACTGTTAGAACCGACATTTGTGCTAACAGCTGCAAAAAGGTGGAGCATTGGCATCGGTGGATCTTGGTTGCCGATCTTTATTAAAGAAGGTTTGTTCAAAATAGACTAACTTTCAATAGCTTTAAAATTAATATACTGAAGAAACTATTTTCTAGAGCATCAGATCCGGCAATTTGACCGAAAAAAGTTCTAGTTCGTGAGTTTGTATAGCGTTCTAAAAATTGTCGAACTCCTTCAACAGGCTTTCCGACGTTGTAACGTTATATACTGCAACCTCAACCGATAATGTACCTCTATCAACTTAGATGCCGCTGCCTGCACCTATCGTTCAACCGGTACTGCCGAATTCTGCCGGAACCGACACATTGTCTATTTATTATCACAAATCTATCGGTATCTGGTAAAAATCGCATGAAATGTACTGAAAAATGACTATGATGTTATTTGTATCACGGAAATGTGGCTGACTAGTTCACACAGTTCGGCAGAGTATTTCCCCCCGAAGATTGGCGGACTTCTGAAACGAAACCAAAATACGTAAAACAAACATATGCCAAATTTTAATGTTCTGTCTTGTTTCGTTTTGAATCTGACTCTTCATATTCATACTGTATTCATCATATTGTTTCGTTTTTGCCTTGTCAATCAAGGTTCGTATCACTGGATTGTGAATAAAATAAACTCAATTCGGTTTATCACCAACGAATTTATTTATTTAGCACAAAAATTATTACAACACAATTTATTAATTATAATTCACAAATTCACTTTATATAAATTATTCTCAAATTTTACTGATCACTTTTACTTTATATTTTACATTAAAACACTTTTTAATTCCTTTTTAATCTTTACACTGTCGTTTTCCAAATACTACTAATTCTTACAAGTTTACACTATCGCGTTCAAAATTCGAATAATCCAATTCGATCTTGTTCGCCTTTTTATATACACAAACCAAACTTCTCGAAAGTTCATCACTTTTCTAGTTAGAATAGCGTAGAAACATTTAGAACATTTTTATCATGGAAAATTCCATTTAGTACAGTAAAACATTGAGCTATTGATTTTACTTATTCTATCACACCCTAGGTGTCACCGTCACAATATTGTTATGGTAACACCTAGGCGATAATAGAATAAGTTAAATTAATAGCGCAAAATTTTACTGTACTAAAATGGAATTTTCCATAATAAAACTGTTTTAAATGTTTCTAGACTATCTTACTGGAAAGTCATGAAAGGCCCATTTTATTTGACTATTTACAACAGCAATGCCATGAATCCAATACCATTTTGGTATTCGTGAATACCCGCTGTGTACTTGGTTTTCAAAATCTAATAATATTGTGACGGTGACACCTAGTGTGTAATAGAATAAGTAAAACTAATAGCTCAATGTTTACTGTACTAAATGGAATTTTCCATGATAAAAATTGTTACGTAATGTTTCTACGCTATTCCAACTGGAAAAGTCGTGAACTTTCGAGAAGCTTGGTTTGTGTATATAAAAAGGCGAACAAGATCGAATTGGATTATTAGTATTTGGAACGCGATAGTGTAAAGGTGTAAGAATAAGTAATATTTGGAAAGCGATAGTATAAAGATTATAAAGGAATTAAAAAGTGATTTAAAAAGTGTTTTTGTGCGAAATAAAAAGTAAAAGTGATTAGTAAAATTTGAGAATAATTTATATAAAGTGATTTTGTGAATTTTGATTGATAAACTGTGTTGTAATAAATTTTGTGAAATAAATAAATTCGTTGGTGATAAATTGAATTGAGTTTGTATTATTCACAATCCAGTGATACGAACCTTGATTGACAAGGCAAAAACGTAACAATATTTTTTAGTTATTGTGTTTAGCACCAGGTTCATGGAATCTTCGCTAAATTTTATTTTTAAAGTTCTAACAGTCGTCTGTCATGTACATTCAATTTATTTTAACATAACAAAAATTGTTGTTTGTTTGGTGATTGTGATTTTTTAGTTTACGGGGCCAGTATAACGTAAATTACAAAATAATTGTTGTATTTCAAAAATGTTTTGAGTGCCATTCGCGGGGACGCGATTTCGAAATGAATACCAATTTGAATTTGGTCAAATAAAATGCGCCTATTATAAGGATTAAAAAGTGGATTAAATGTGATTTAAAAAGTGAATTAGTGAGATATAAAATGTAAAAGTGATTAGTAAAATTTGTGCAAATACTATAAAACTGAAGTGTTTTGTTTTATTCACAATCCAGTAATACGAACCTTGATTGACATGGCGAAAACGTAACAATATTCTTTGTCGCTTTACAAAATTATTGTTCACCTACATTTTAATAGCTGGGCTAATTTTTAGATCACCGTTTGCGATCAAAAATCAATGTTGGATCAAATGTTGTTGTTGATTCACATATAAATTTTGATTTGATCCCTATTATTAACCTGAAGAGTAACGAGTTGGAAATTTTGGCTGTTAAACATTCTTTCAAGGGAAAGCTGTCTTTATGTTTCTCAAACCAACTACCAGTTGCAGCTGCTGAATTCGATTCTGTAATGATTTTGGGAGATTTAAATCTGCCAAAAGTAAAATGGCTTACTGTTGATGATGATCTTTTGCCATTCAATGGTGATTTTATCTCAGACCTCGTGATGGATCCTACCTGCTCTCTCAGACTAAAACAAACTAACAACATCGAGAACCAGAGTAGCAATACTGCAGCAGTGGAATTACACGGCATAATCTTTGCTTCTAGCGAGTCTTTCAACTTTAAAAAAGGGTGAGTATATTATGCTTTAAATGAGTTTCGAGATTAAATCGCCCGTAGTTTTATCGTCGCCTGTCGAATATTAGAAACAACCCTAAATGTTTCGGGAACAACCCTAAATGTTTGCAGAATTTTTTGAAAATGTGTATGTCCCGTCCCTTCTTCGAGTGAGAATGACGATTTTGATTTTAGTAAAAATCCAAACATTAAATTTCAGTTTATTACCGATAACGTTCTGCTTGCTCTGTTGAATGTAAATGTAAAATGAGTTGTGGCCCGGACAAAATTCACTCTCTTGTGTTAAAAGAGTGTGCTTATGCCTTGGTTCAACCACTGCGTGCCTTTTCAATTTGAGTTTGGTGAATGGAGTATTTCCTTCAATTTGGAAATCCAGTTTCATTAAGTCAATTTTCAAGAGTAGACAGGAAACGAATATCGGAAATTACCGCGGTATTTCTATCTTATTGGCTAAACTATTTGAATCGATGGTGAAAGGCCGTTTCTTTTTCTTAATTAAAAATTCCATCTCTGTAAACCTGTTGTATAATGAAACACAAGGAATTACATACTTCTTCAGAACATTTATTTAATACGTCTTAGTTTAATCAGAGCTCAAATAAATCTGTTTCTTTCTAAAATAATGCTGACAAATCTTCGTATAAACCCTAGCGCCTAGCGGGTAATACTGTAATCTCTATTTAGGTTGGTATTATTATTACAGGTTGTACCAATCTATTACAATTTCTTTATTCAACAAAACCAGCATATGGGTTTTACCATACGGGCGATCAACTGTGACAAACCTTCTTTTATTCTCAAATTTTTTGACGTTAGCTGTAGAAGGTGGTGATAGTGTTGAAGTAGTGTTTACTGATTTTAGTAAAGCATTCGACAAAAATTATCATGTCTTACTTGTAAAGAAACTGGAACAGTTCAAGTGTGATGTCCTTCCTTTAAAGTGGATTTTGTCATATTTACATATAAGGAACCATGTAACTTGAATAAACTTTGTCTCAACGTTTCAAAATGTAAAACTATGAACTTTTCTAGAAAACAAAATGGCTGTGAAAATGGCTTATTTTTAAATGGGCTTATTATTGATCGAGTCCATTCTTTTCTAGATTTAGATGTCTTATTTTCTCAAAATTTATCGTTTATAAACATTATTGACAGACGTATCAACAAGGCTAACTCAATGTTAGGGTTTTTGGGAGGCAAAAATCTAAAATGGTCCGATTACGATGGTTGATACCTCTATCAATAGGTTTCGGGACCTGTAATTGCTGTGACAATTTTCATTTTGATTGCTCGATTATTTCTAAACATTTCTTAGAAAGTTCAATTTTATTGAAAATCAACTGTGCTGTAGCCCACAAGTTTTTGGGCGGCAAAAATCTAACATGGTCCGATTACGATGGTTGATACCTCTATCAATAGGTTTCGGGACCTGTAATTGCTGTGACAATTTTCATTTTGATTGCTCGATTATTTCTAAACATTTCTTAGAAAGTTCAATTTTATTGAAAATCAACTGTGCTCTTGCCCACAAGTTTTTGGGCGGCAAAAATCTAACATGGTCCGATTACGATGGTTGATACCTCTATCAATAGGTTTCGGGACCTGTAATTGCTGTGACAATTTTCATTTTGATTGCTCGATTATTTCTAAACATTTCTTAGAAAGTTCAATTTTATTGCAAATCAACTGTGCTATTAAAGCCCACAAGTTTTTGGGTGGCAAAAATCTTACATGGTCCGATTACGATGGTTGATACCTCTATCAATAGGTTTCGGGACCTGTAATTGCTGTGACAATTTTCATTTTGATTGCTCGATTATTTCTAAACATTTCTTAGATAGTTCAATTTTATTGAAAATCAACTGTGCTATAGCCCACAAGTTTTTGGGCGGCAAAAATCTAAAATGGTCCGATTACGATGGTTGATATCTCTATCAATAGGTTTCGGGACCTGTAATTGCTGTGACAATTTTAATTTTAATAGCTCGATTATTTCTAAACATTTCTTAGAAAGTTCAATTTTATTGAAAATCAACTGTGCTATAGCCCACAAGTTTTTGGGCGGCAAAAATCTAAAATGGTCCGATTACGATGGTTGATACCTCTATCAATAGGTTTCGGGACCTGTAATTGCTGTGACAATTTTCATTTTGATTGCTCGATTATTTCTAAACATTTCTTAGAAAGTTCAATTTTATTGAAAATCAACTGTGCTATAGCCCACAAGTTTTTGGGCGGCAAAAATCTAAAATGGTCCGATTACGATGGTTGATACCTCTATCAATAGGTTTCGGGACCTGTAATTGCTGTGACAATTTTCATTTTGATTGCTCGATTATTTCTAAACATTTCTTAGAAAGTTCAATTTTATTGAAAATCAACTGTGCTATAGCCCACAAGTTTTTGGGCGGCAAAAATCTAAAATGGTCCGATTACGATGGTAGATATCTCTATCAATAGGTTTCGGGACCTGTAATTGCTGTGACAATTTTCATTTTAATAGCTCGATTATTTCTAAACATTTCTTAGAAAGTTCAATTTTATTGAAAATCAACTGTGCTATAGCCCACAAGTTTTTGGGCGGCAAAAATCTAAAATGGTCCGATTACGATGGTTGATACCTCTATCAATAGGTTTCGGGACCTGTAATTGCTGTGACAATTTTCATTTTGATTGCTCGATTATTTCTAAACATTTCTTAGAAAGTTCAATTTTATTGAAAATCAACTGTGCTATTATAGCCCACAAGTTTTTGGGCGGCAAAAATCTAACATGGTCCGATTACGATGGTTGATACCTCTATCAATAGGTTTCGGGACCTGTAATTGCTGTGACAATTTTCATTTTGATTGCTCGATTATTTCTAAACATTTCTTAGAAAGTTCAATTTTATTGAAAATCAACTGTGCTATAGCCCACAAGTTTTTGGGCGGCAAAAATCTAACATGGTCCGATTACGATGGTTGATACCTCTATCAATAGGTTTCGGGACCTGTAATTGCTGTGACAATTTTCATTTTGATTGCTCGATTATTTCTAAACATTTCTTAGAAAATTCAATTTTATTGAAAATCAACTGTGCTATAGCCCACAAGTTTTTGGGCGGCAAAAATCTAAAATGGTCCGATTACGATGGTTGATAGCTCTATCAATAGGTTTCGGGACCTGTAATTGCTGTGACAATTTTCATTTTGATTGCTCGATTATTTCTAAACATTTCTTAGAAAATTCAATTTTATTGAAAATCAACTGTGCTATAGCCCACAAGTTTTTGGGCGGCAAAAATCTAAAATTGTCCGATTACGATGCTTGATACCTCTATCAATAGGTTTCGGGACCTGTAATTGCTGTGACAATTTTCATTTTGATTGCTCGATTATTTCTAAACATTTCTTAGAAAATTCAATTTTATTGAAAATCAACTGTGCTATAGCCCACAAGTTTTTGGGCGGCAAAAATCTAAAATTGTCCGATTACGATGGTTGATACCTCTATCAATAGGTTTCGGGACCTGTAATTGCTGTGACAATTTTCATTTTGATTGCTCGATTATTTCTAAACATTTCTTAGAAAGTTCAATTTTATTGAAAATCAACTGTGCTATAGCCCACAAGTTTTTGGGCGGCAAAAATCTAACATGGTCCGATTACGATGGTTGATACCTCTATCAATAGGTTTCGGGACCTGTAATTGCTGTGACAATTTTCATTTTGATTGCTCGATTATTTCTAAACATTTCTTAGAAAGTTCAATTTTATTGAAAATCAACTGTGCTATTATAGCCCACAAGTTTTTGGGCGGCAAAAATCTTACATGGTCCGATTACGATGGTTGATACCCCTTATCAATAGGTTTCGGGACCTGTAATTGCTGTGAAAATTTTCATTTTGATTGCTCGATTATTTCTAAACATTTCTTAGAAAGTTCAATTTTATTGAAAATCAACTGTGCTATAGCCCACAAGTTTTTGGGCGGCAAAAATCTAAAATGGTCCGATTACGATGGTAGATATCTCTATCAATAGGTTTCGGGACCTGTAATTGCTGTGACAATTTTCATTTTAATAGCTCGATTATTTCTAAACATTTCTTAGAAAATTCAATTTTATTGAAAATCAACTGTGCTATAGCCCACAAGTTTTTGGGCGGCAAAAATCTAAAATGGTCCGATTACAATGGTTGATACCTCTATCAATAGGTTTCGGGACCTGTAATTGCTGTGACAATTTTCATTTTGATTGCTCGATTATTTCTAAACATTTCTTAGAAAATTCAATTTTATTGAAAATCAACTGTGCTATAGCCCACAAGTTTTTGGGCGGCAAAAATCTAAAATTGTCCGATTACGATGGTTGATACCTCTATCAATAGGTTTCGGGACCTGTAATTGCTGTGACAATTTTCATTTTGATTGCTCGATTATTTCTAAACATTTCTTAGAAAATTCAATTTTATTGAAAATCAACTGTGCTATAGCCCACAAGTTTTTGGGCGGCAAAAATCTAAAATTGTCCGATTACGATGGTTGATACCTCTATCAATAGGTTTCGGGACCTGTAATTGCTGTGACAATTTTCATTTTGATTGCTCGATTATTTCTAAACATTTCTTAGAAAGTTCAATTTTATTGAAAATCAACTGTGCTATAGCCCACAAGTTTTTGGGCGGCAAAAATCTAACATGGTCCGATTACGATGGTTGATACCTCTATCAATAGGTTTCGGGACCTGTAATTGCTGTGACAATTTTCATTTTGATTGCTCGATTATTTCTAAACATTTCTTAGAAAGTTCAATTTTATTGAAAATCAACTGTGCTATTATAGCCCACAAGTTTTTGGGCGGCAAAAATCTTACATGGTCCGATTACGATGGTTGATACCCCTTATCAATAGGTTTCGGGACCTGTAATTGCTGTGAAAATTTTCATTTTGATTGCTCGATTATTTCTAAACATTTCTTTGAAAGTTCAATTTTATTGAAAATCAACTGTGCTATAGCCCACAAGTTTTTGGGCGGCAAAAATCTAAAATGGTCCGATTACGATGGTAGATATCTCTATCAATAGGTTTCGGGACCTGTAATTGCTGTGACAATTTTCATTTTAATAGCTCGATTATTTCTAAACATTTCTTAGAAAATTCAATTTTATTGAAAATCAACTGTGCTATAGCCCACAAGTTTTTGGGCGGCAAAAATCTAAAATGGTCCGATTACAATGGTTGATACCTCTATCAATAGGTTTCGGGACCTGTAATTGCTGTGACAATTTTCATTTTGATTGCTCGATTATTTCTAAACATTTCTTAGAAAGTTCAATTTTATTGAAAATCAACTGTGCTATTATAGCCCACAAGTTTTTGGGCGGCAAAAATCTTACATGGTCCGATTACGATGGTTGATACCCCTTATCAATAGGTTTCGGGACCTGTAATTGCTGTGAAAATTTTCATTTTGATTGCTCGATTATTTCTAAACATTTCTTTGAAAGTTCAATTTTATTGAAAATCAACTGTGCTATAGCCCACAAGTTTTTGGGCGGCAAAAATCTAAAATGGTCCGATTACGATGGTAGATATCTCTATCAATAGGTTTCGGGACCTGTAATTGCTGTGACAATTTTCATTTTAATAGCTCGATTATTTCTAAACATTTCTTAGAAAGTTCAATTTTATTGAAAATCAACTGTGCTATAGCCCACAAGTTTTTGGGCGGCAAAAATCTAACATGGTCCGATTACGATGGTTGATACCTCTATCAATAGGTTTCGGGACCTGTAATTGCTGTGACAATTTTCATTTTGATTGCTCGATTATTTCTAAACATTTCTTAGAAAATTCAATTTTATTGAAAATCAACTGTGCTATAGCCCACAAGTTTTTGGGCGGCAAAAATCTAAAATGGTCCGATTACGATGGTTGATAGCTCTATCAATAGGTTTCGGGACCTGTAATTGCTGTGACAATTTTCATTTTGATTGCTCGATTATTTCTAAACATTTCTTAGAAAATTCAATTTTATTGAAAATCAACTGTGCTATAGCCCACAAGTTTTTGGGCGGCAAAAATCTAAAATTGTCCGATTACGATGGTTGATACCTCTATCAATAGGTTTCGGGACCTGTAATTGCTGTGACAATTTTCATTTTGATTGCTCGATTATTTCTAAACATTTCTTAGAAAGTTCAATTTTATTGAAAATCAACTGTGCTATAGCCCACAAGTTTTTGGGCGGCAAAAATCTAACATGGTCCGATTACGATGGTTGATACCTCTATCAATAGGTTTCGGGACCTGTAATTGCTGTGACAATTTTCATTTTGATTGCTCGATTATTTCTAAACATTTCTTAGAAAGTTCAATTTTATTGAAAATCAACTGTGCTATTATAGCCCACAAGTTTTTGGGCGGCAAAAATCTTACATGGTCCGATTACGATGGTTGATACCCCTTATCAATAGGTTTCGGGACCTGTAATTGCTGTGAAAATTTTCATTTTGATTGCTCGATTATTTCTAAACATTTCTTTGAAAGTTCAATTTTATTGAAAATCAACTGTGCTATAGCCCACAAGTTTTTGGGCGGCAAAAATCTAAAATGGTCCGATTACGATGGTTGATAGCTCTATCAATAGGTTTCGGGACCTGTAATTGCTGTGACAATTTTCATTTTGATTGCTCGATTATTTCTAAACATTTCTTAGAAAATTCAATTTTATTGAAAATCAACTGTGCTATAGCCCACAAGTTTTTGGGCGGCAAAAATCTAAAATTGTCCGATTACGATGCTTGATACCTCTATCAATAGGTTTCGGGACCTGTAATTGCTGTGACAATTTTCATTTTGATTGCTCGATTATTTCTAAACATTTCTTAGAAAATTCAATTTTATTGAAAATCAACTGTGCTATAGCCCACAAGTTTTTGGGCGGCAAAAATCTAAAATTGTCCGATTACGATGGTTGATACCTCTATCAATAGGTTTCGGGACCTGTAATTGCTGTGACAATTTTCATTTTGATTGCTCGATTATTTCTAAACATTTCTTAGAAAGTTCAATTTTATTGAAAATCAACTGTGCTATAGCCCACAAGTTTTTGGGCGGCAAAAATCTAACATGGTCCGATTACGATGGTTGATACCTCTATCAATAGGTTTCGGGACCTGTAATTGCTGTGACAATTTTCATTTTGATTGCTCGATTATTTCTAAACATTTCTTAGAAAGTTCAATTTTATTGAAAATCAACTGTGCTATTATAGCCCACAAGTTTTTGGGCGGCAAAAATCTTACATGGTCCGATTACGATGGTTGATACCCCTTATCAATAGGTTTCGGGACCTGTAATTGCTGTGAAAATTTTCATTTTGATTGCTCGATTATTTCTAAACATTTCTTTGAAAGTTCAATTTTATTGAAAATCAACTGTGCTATAGCCCACAAGTTTTTGGGCGGCAAAAATCTAAAATGGTCCGATTACGATGGTAGATATCTCTATCAATAGGTTTCGGGACCTGTAATTGCTGTGACAATTTTCATTTTAATAGCTCGATTATTTCTAAACATTTCTTAGAAAATTCAATTTTATTGAAAATCAACTGTGCTATAGCCCACAAGTTTTTGGGCGGCAAAAATCTAAAATGGTCCGATTACAATGGTTGATACCTCTATCAATAGGTTTCGGGACCTGTAATTGCTGTGACAATTTTCATTTTGATTGCTCGATTATTTCTAAACATTTCTTAGAAAATTCAATTTTATTGAAAATCAACTGTGCTATAGCCCACAAGTTTTTGGGCGGCAAAAATCTAAAATTGTCCGATTACGATGGTTGATACCTCTATCAATAGGTTTCGGGACCTGTAATTGCTGTGACAATTTTCATTTTGATTGCTCGATTATTTCTAAACATTTCTTAGAAAATTCAATTTTATTGAAAATCAACTGTGCTATAGCCCACAAGTTTTTGGGCGGCAAAAATCTAAAATTGTCCGATTACGATGGTTGATACCTCTATCAATAGGTTTCGGGACCTGTAATTGCTGTGACAATTTTCATTTTGATTGCTCGATTATTTCTAAACATTTCTTAGAAAGTTCAATTTTATTGAAAATCAACTGTGCTATAGCCCACAAGTTTTTGGGCGGCAAAAATCTAACATGGTCCGATTACGATGGTTGATACCTCTATCAATAGGTTTCGGGACCTGTAATTGCTGTGACAATTTTCATTTTGATTGCTCGATTATTTCTAAACATTTCTTAGAAAGTTCAATTTTATTGAAAATCAACTGTGCTATTATAGCCCACAAGTTTTTGGGCGGCAAAAATCTTACATGGTCCGATTACGATGGTTGATACCCCTTATCAATAGGTTTCGGGACCTGTAATTGCTGTGAAAATTTTCATTTTGATTGCTCGATTATTTCTAAACATTTCTTTGAAAGTTCAATTTTATTGAAAATCAACTGTGCTATAGCCCACAAGTTTTTGGGCGGCAAAAATCTAAAATGGTCCGATTACGATGGTAGATATCTCTATCAATAGGTTTCGGGACCTGTAATTGCTGTGACAATTTTCATTTTAATAGCTCGATTATTTCTAAACATTTCTTAGAAAGTTCAATTTTATTGAAAATCAACTGTGCTATAGCCCACAAGTTTTTGGGCGGCAAAAATCTAAAATGGTCCGATTACGATGGTTGATACCTCTATCAATAGGTTTCGGGACCTGTAATTGCTGTGACAATTTTCATTTTGATTGCTCGATTATTTCTAAACATTTCTTAGAAAATTCAATTTTATTGAAAATCAACTGTGCTATAGCCCACAAGTTTTTGGGCGGCAAAAATCTAAAATTGTCCGATTACGATGGTTGATACCTCTATCAATAGGTTTCGGGACCTGTAATTGCTGTGACAATTTTCATTTTGATTGCTCGATTATTTCTAAACATTTCTTAGAAAATTCAATTTTATTGAAAATCAACTGTGCTATAGCCCACAAGTTTTTGGGCGGCAAAAATCTAAAATTGTCCGATTACGATGGTTGATACCTCTATCAATAGGTTTCGGGACCTGTAATTGCTGTGACAATTTTCATTTTGATTGCTCGATTATTTCTAAACATTTCTTAGAAAATTCAATTTTATTGAAAATCAACTGTGCTATAGCCCACAAGTTTTTGGGCGGCAAAAATCTAAAATTGTCCGATTACGATGGTTGATACCTCTATCAATAGGTTTCGGGACCTGTAATTGCTGTGACAATTTTCATTTTGATTGCTCGATTATTTTTAAACATTTCTTAGAAAATTCAATTTTATTGAAAATCAACTGTGCTATAGCCCACAAGTTTTTGGGCGGCAAAAATCTAAAATGGTCCGATTACAATGGTTGATACCTCTATCAATAGGTTTCGGGACCTGTAATTGCTGTGACAATTTTCATTTTGATTGCCCGATTATTTCTAAACATTTCTTAGAAAATTCAATTTTATTGAAAATCAACTGTGCTATAGCCCACAAGTTTTTGGGCGGCAAAAATCTAAAATTGTCCGATTACGATGGTTGATACCTCTATCAATAGGTTTCGGGACCTGTAATTGCTGTGACAATTTTCATTTTGATTGCTCGATTATTTCTAAACATTTCTTAGAAAATTCAATTTTATTGAAAATCAACTGTGCTATAGCCCACAAGTTTTTGGGCGGCAAAAATCTAAAATTGTCCGATTACGATGGTTGATACCTCTATCAATAGGTTTCGGGACCTGTAATTGCTGTGACAATTTTCATTTTGATTGCTCGATTATTTTTAAAACATTTCTTAGAAAATTCAATTTTATTGAAAATCAACTGTGCTATAGCCCACAAGTTTTTGGGCGGCAAAAATCTAAAATGGTCCGATTACAATGGTTGATACCTCTATCAATAGGTTTCGGGACCTGTAATTGCTGTGACAATTTTCATTTTGATTGCTCGATTATTTCTAAACATTTCTTAGAAAATTCAATTTTATTGAAAATCAACTGTGCTATAGCCCACAAGTTTTTGGGCGGCAAAAATCTAAAATTGTCCGATTACGATGGTTGATACCTCTATCAATAGGTTTCGGGACCTGTAATTGCTGTGACAATTTTCATTTTGATTGCTCGATTATTTCTAAACATTTCTTAGAAAATTCAATTTTATTGAAAATCAACTGTGCTATAGCCCACAAGTTTTTGGGCGGCAAAAATCTAAAATTGTCCGATTACGATGGTTGATACCTCTATCAATAGGTTTCGGGACCTGTAATTGCTGTGAAAATTTTCATTTTGATTGCTCGATTATTTCTAAACATTTCTTAGAAAGTTCAATTTTATTGAAAATCAACTGTGCTATAGCCCACAAGTTTTTGGGCGGCAAAAATCTAACATGGTCCGATTACGATGGTTGATACCTCTATCAATAGGTTTCGGGACCTGTAATTGCTGTGACAATTTTCATTTTGATTGCTCGATTATTTCTAAACATTTCTTAGAAAATTCAATTTTATTGAAAATCAACTGTGCTATATCCCACAAGTTTTTGGGCGGCAAAAATCTAAAATGGTCCGATTACGATGGTTGATAGCTCTATCAATAGGTTTCGGGACCTGTAATTGCTGTGACAATTTTCATTTTGATTGCTCGATTATTTCTAAACATTTCTTAGAAAATTCAATTTTATTGAAAATCAACTGTGCTATAGCCCACAAGTTTTTGGGCGGCAAAAATCTAAAATTGTCCGATTACGATGCTTGATACCTCTATCAATAGGTTTCGGGACCTGTAATTGCTGTGACAATTTTCATTTTGATTGCTCGATTATTTTTAAACATTTCTTAGAAAATTCAATTTTATTGAAAATCAACTGTGCTATAGCCCACAAGTTTTTTGGGCGGCAAAAATCTAAAATGGTCCGATTACAATGGTTGATACCTCTATCAATAGGTTTCGGGACCTGTAATTGCTGTGACAATTTTCATTTTGATTGCTCGATTATTTCTAAACATTTCTTAGAAAATTCAATTTTATTGAAAATCAACTGTGCTATAGCCCACAAGTTTTTGGGCGGCAAAAATCTAAAATTGTCCGATTACGATGGTTGATACCTCTATCAATAGGTTTCGGGACCTGTAATTGCTGTGACAATTTTCATTTTGATTGCTCGATTATTTCTAAACATTTCTTTGAAAATTCAATTTTATTGAAAATCAACTGTGCTATAGCCCACAAGTTTTTGGGCGGCAAAAATCTAAAATTGTCCGATTACGATGGTTGATACCTCTATCAATAGGTTTCGGGACCTGTAATTGCTGTGACAATTTTCATTTTGATTGCTCGATTATTTTTAAACATTTCTTAGAAAATTCAATTTTATTGAAAATCAACTGTGCTATAGCCCACAAGTTTTTGGGCGGCAAAAATCTAAAATGGTCCGATTACGATGGTTGATACCTCTATCAATAGGTTTCGGGACCTGTAATTGCTGTGACAATTTTCATTTTGATTGCTCGATTATTTCTAAACATTTCTTAGAAAATTCAATTTTATTGAAAATCAACTGTGCTATAGCCCACAAGTTTTTGGGCGGCAAAAATCTAAAATTGTCCGATTACGATGGTTGATACCTCTATCAATAGGTTTCGGGACCTGTAATTGCTGTGACAATTTTCATTTTGATTGCTCGATTATTTCTAAACATTTCTTAGAAAATTCAATTTTATTGAAAATCAACTGTGCTATAGCCCACAAGTTTTTGGGCGGCAAAAATCTAAAATGGTCCGATTAAGATGGTTGATACCTCTATCAATAGGTTTCGGGAC
This sequence comes from Tipula vernalis, assembly GCA_958295665.1. Lineage (NCBI taxonomy): Eukaryota > Metazoa > Arthropoda > Insecta > Diptera > Tipulidae > Tipula > Tipula vernalis. The sequence goes on from OY282558.1 coordinate 4,644,926, forward strand.
TTGTAATTGCTGTGACAATTTTCATTTTGATTGCTCGATTATTTCTAAACATTTCTTAGAAAGTTCAATTTTATTGAAAATCAACTGTGCTATAGCCCACAAGTTTTTGGGCGGCAAAAATCTAACATGGTCCGATTACGATGGTTGATACCTCTATCAATAGGTTTCGGGACCTGTAATTGCTGTGACAATTTTCATTTTGATTGCTCGATTATTTCTAAACATTTCTTAGAAAGTTCAATTTTATTGAAAATCAACTGTGCTATAGCCCACAAGTTTTTGGGCGGCAAAAATCTAAAATGGTCCGATTAAGATGGTTGATACCTCTATCAATAGGTTTCGGGACTTGTAATTGCTGTGACAATTTTCATTTTGATTGCTCGATTATTTCTAAACATTTCTTAGAAAGTTCAATTTTATTGAAAATCAACTGTGCTATAGCCCACAAGTTTTTGGGCGGCAAAAATCTAACATGGTCCGATTACGATGGTTGATACCTCTATCAATAGGTTTCGGGACCTGTAATTGCTGTGACAATTTTCATTTTGATTGCTCGATTATTTCTAAACATTTCTTAGAAAATTCAATTTTATTGAAAATCAACTGTGCTATAGCCCACAAGTTTTTGGGCGGCAAAAATCTAAAATGGTCCGATTACAATGGTTGATACCTCTATCAATAGGTTTCGGGACCTGTAATTGCTGTGACAATTTTCATTTTGATTGCTCGATTATTTCTAACATTTCTTAGAAAATTCAATTTTATTGAAAATCAACTGTGCTATAGCCCACAAGTTTTTGGGCGGCAAAAATCTAAAATTGTCCGATTACGATGGTTGATACCTCTATCAATAGGTTTCGGGACCTGTAATTGCTGTGACAATTTTCATTTTGATTGCTCGATTATTTCTAAACATTTCTTAGAAAATTCAATTTTATTGAAAATCAACTGTGCTATAGCCCACAAGTTTTTGGGCGGCAAAAATCTAAAATTGTCCGATTACGATGGTTGATACCTCTATCAATAGGTTTCGGGACCTGTAATTGCTGTGACAATTTTCATTTTGATTGCTCGATTATTTTTAAACATTTCTTAGAAAATTCAATTTTATTGAAAATCAACTGTGCTATAGCCCACAAGTTTTTGGGCGGCAAAAATCTAAAATGGTCCGATTACGATGGTTGATACCTCTATCAATAGGTTTCGGGACCTGTAATTGCTGTGACAATTTTCATTTTGATTGCTCGATTATTTCTAAACATTTCTTAGAAAATTCAATTTTATTGAAAATCAACTGTGCTATAGCCCACAAGTTTTTGGGCGGCAAAAATCTAAAATTGTCCGATTACGATGGTTGATACCTCTATCAATAGGTTTCGGGACCTGTAATTGCTGTGACAATTTTCATTTTGATTGCTCGATTATTTCTAAACATTTCTTAGAAAATTCAATTTTATTGAAAATCAACTGTGCTATAGCCCACAAGTTTTTGGGCGGCAAAAATCTAAAATTGTCCGATTACGATGGTTGATACCTCTATCAATAGGTTTCGGGACCTGTAATTGCTGTGACAATTTTCATTTTGATTGCTCGATTATTTTTAAACATTTCTTAGAAAATTCAATTTTATTGAAAATCAACTGTGCTATAGCCCACAAGTTTTTGGGCGGCAAAAATCTAAAATGGTCCGATTACGATGGTTGATACCTCTATCAATAGGTTTCGGGACCTGTAATTGCTGTGACAATTTTCATTTTGATTGCTCGATTATTTCTAAACATTTCTTAGAAAATTCAATTTTATTGAAAATCAACTGTGCTATAGCCCACAAGTTTTTGGGCGGCAAAAATCTAAAATTGTCCGATTACGATGGTTGATACCTCTATCAATAGGTTTCGGGACCTGTAATTGCTGTGACAATTTTCATTTTGATTGCTCGATTATTTCTAAACATTTCTTAGAAAATTCAATTTTATTGAAAATCAACTGTGCTATAGCCCACAAGTTTTTGGGCGGCAAAAATCTAAAATTGTCCGATTACGATGGTTGATACCTCTATCAATAGGTTTCGGGACCTGTAATTGCTGTGACAATTTTCATTTTGATTGCTCGATTATTTTTAAACATTTCTTAGAAAATTCAATTTTATTGAAAATCAACTGTGCTATAGCCCACAAGTTTTTGGGCGGCAAAAATCTAAAATGGTCCGATTACGATGGTTGATACCTCTATCAATAGGTTTCGGGACCTGTAATTGCTGTGACAATTTTCATTTTGATTGCTCGATTATTTCTAAACATTTCTTAGAAAATTCAATTTTATTGAAAATCAACTGTGCTATAGCCCACAAGTTTTTGGGCGGCAAAAATCTAAAATTGTCCGATTACGATGGTTGATACCTCTATCAATAGGTTTCGGGACCTGTAATTGCTGTGACAATTTTCATTTTGATTGCTCGATTATTTTTAAACATTTCTTAGAAAATTCAATTTTATTGAAAATCAACTGTGCTATAGCCCACAAGTTTTTGGGCTTCAAAAATCTAAAATGGTCCGATTACGATGGTTGATACCTCTATCAATAGGTTTCGGGACCTGTAATTGCTGTGACAATTTTCATTTTGATTGCTCGATTATTTCTAAACATTTCTTAGAAAATTCAATTTTATTGAAAATCAACTGTGCTATAGCCCACAAGTTTTTGGGCGGCAAAAATCTAAAATTGTCCGATTACGATGGTTGATACCTCTATCAATAGGTTTCGGGACCTGTAATTGATGTGACAATTTTCATTTTGATTGCTCGATTATTTCTAAACATTTCTTAGAAAATTCAATTTTATTGAAAATCAACTGTGCTATAGCCCACAAGTTTTTGGGCGGCAAAAATCTAAAATGGTCCGATTAAGATGGTTGATACCTCTATCAATAGGTTTCGGGACTTGTAATTGCTGTGACAATTTTCATTTTGATTGCTCGATTATTTCTAAACATTTCTTAGAAAGTTCAATTTTATTGAAAATCAACTGTGCTATAGCCCACAAGTTTTTGGGCGGCAAAAATCTAACATGGTCCGATTACGATGGTTGATACCTCTATCAATAGGTTTCGGGACCTGTAATTGCTGTGACAATTTTCATTTTGATTGCTCGATTATTTCTAAACATTTCTTAGAAAGTTCAATTTTATTGAAAATCAACTGTGCTATAGCCCACAAGTTTTTGGGCGGCAAAAATCTAAAATGGTCCGATTAAGATGGTTGATACCTCTATCAATAGGTTTCGGGACTTGTAATTGCTGTGACAATTTTCATTTTGATTGCTCGATTATTTCTAAACATTTCTTAGAAAGTTCAATTTTATTGAAAATCAACTGTGCTATAGCCCACAAGTTTTTGGGCGGCAAAAATCTAACATGGTCCGATTACGATGGTTGATACCTCTATCAATAGGTTTCGGGACCTGTAATTGCTGTGACAATTTTCATTTTGATTGCTCGATTATTTCTAAACATTTCTTAGAAAGTTCAATTTTATTGAAAATCAACTGTGCTATAGCCCACAAGTTTTTGGGCGGCAAAAATCTAAAATGGTCCGATTAAGATGGTTGATACCTCTATCAATAGGTTTCGGGACTTGTAATTGCTGTGACAATTTTCATTTTGATTGCTCGATTATTTCTAAACATTTCTTAGAAAGTTCAATTTTATTGAAAATCAACTGTGCTATAGCCCACAAGTTTTTGGGCGGCAAAAATCTAACATGGTCCGATTACGATGGTTGATACCTCTATCAATAGGTTTCGGGACCTGTAATTGCTGTGACAATTTTCATTTTGATTGCTCGATTATTTCTAAACATTTCTTAGAAAGTTCAATTTTATTGAAAATCAACTGTGCTATAGCCCACAAGTTTTTGGGCGGCAAAAATCTAACATGGTCCGATTACGATGGTTGATACCTCTATCAATAGGTTTCGGGACCTGTAATTGCTGTGACAATTTTCATTTTGATTGCTCGATTATTTCTAAACATTTCTTAGAAAATTCAATTTTATTGAAAATCAACTGTGCTATAGCCCACAAGTTTTTGGGCGGCAAAAATCTAAAATGGTCCGATTACGATGGTTGATAGCTCTATCAATAGGTTTCGGGACCTGTAATTGCTGTGACAATTTTCATTTTGATTGCTCGATTATTTCTAAACATTTCTTAGAAAATTCAATTTTATTGAAAATCAACTGTGCTATAGCCCACAAGTTTTTGGGCGGCAAAAATCTAAAATTGTCCGATTACGATGCTTGATACCTCTATCAATAGGTTTCGGGACCTGTAATTGCTGTGACAATTTTCATTTTGATTGCTCGATTATTTTTAAACATTTCTTAGAAAATTCAATTTTATTGAAAATCAACTGTGCTATAGCCCACAAGTTTTTGGGCGGCAAAAATCTAAAATGGTCCGATTACAATGGTTGATACCTCTATCAATAGGTTTCGGGACCTGTAATTGCTGTGACAATTTTCATTTTGATTGCTCGATTATTTCTAAACATTTCTTAGAAAATTCAATTTTATTGAAAATCAACTGTGCTATAGCCCACAAGTTTTTGGGCGGCAAAAATCTAAAATTGTCCGATTACGATGGTTGATACCTCTATCAATAGGTTTCGGGACCTGTAATTGCTGTGACAATTTTCATTTTGATTGCTCGATTATTTCTAAACATTTCTTAGAAAATTCAATTTTATTGAAAATCAACTGTGCTATAGCCCACAAGTTTTTGGGCGGCAAAAATCTAAAATTGTCCGATTACGATGGTTGATACCTCTATCAATAGGTTTCGGGACCTGTAATTGCTGTGACAATTTTCATTTTGATTGCTCGATTATTTTTAAACATTTCTTAGAAAATTCAATTTTATTGAAAATCAACTGTGCTATAGCCCACAAGTTTTTGGGCGGCAAAAATCTAAAATGGTCCGATTACGATGGTTGATACCTCTATCAATAGGTTTCGGGACCTGTAATTGCTGTGACAATTTTCATTTTGATTGCTCGATTATTTCTAAACATTTCTTAGAAAATTCAATTTTATTGAAAATCAACTGTGCTATAGCCCACAAGTTTTTGGGCGGCAAAAATCTAAAATTGTCCGATTACGATGGTTGATACCTCTATCAATAGGTTTCGGGACCTGTAATTGATGTGACAATTTTCATTTTGATTGCTCGATTATTTCTAAACATTTCTTAGAAAATTCAATTTTATTGAAAATCAACTGTGCTATAGCCCACAAGTTTTTGGGCGGCAAAAATCTAAAATGGTCCGATTAAGATGGTTGATACCTCTATCAATAGGTTTCGGGACTTGTAATTGCTGTGACAATTTTCATTTTGATTGCTCGATTATTTCTAAACATTTCTTAGAAAGTTCAATTTTATTGAAAATCAACTGTGCTATAGCCCACAAGTTTTTGGGCGGCAAAAATCTAAAATGGTCCGATTACGATGGTTGATACCTCTATCAATAGGTTTCGGGACCTGTAATTGCTGTGACAATTTTCATTTTGATTGCTCGATTATTTCTAAACATTTCTTAGAAAGTTCAATTTTATTGAAAATCAACTGTGCTATAGCCCACAAGTTTTTGGGCGGCAAAAATCTAACATGGTCCGATTACGATGGTTGATACCTCTATCAATAGGTTTCGGGACCTGTAATTGCTGTGACAATTTTCATTTTGATTGCTCGATTATTTCTAAACATTTCTTAGAAAGTTCAATTTTATTGAAAATCAACTGTGCTATAGCCCACAAGTTTTTGGGCGGCAAAAATCTAAAATGGTCCGATTAAGATGGTTGATACCTCTATCAATAGGTTTCGGGACTTGTAATTGCTGTGACAATTTTCATTTTGATTGCTCGATTATTTCTAAACATTTCTTAGAAAGTTCAATTTTATTGAAAATCAACTGTGCTATAGCCCACAAGTTTTTGGGCGGCAAAAATCTAAAATGGTCCGATTACGATGGTTGATACCTCTATCAATAGGTTTCGGGACCTGTAATTGCTGTGACAATTTTCATTTTGATTGCTCGATTATTTCTAAACATTTCTTAGAAAGTTCAATTTTATTGAAAATCAACTGTGCTATAGCCCACAAGTTTTTGGGCGGCAAAAATCTAAAATGGTCCGATTAAGATGGTTGATACCTCTATCAATAGGTTTCGGGACTTGTAATTGCTGTGACAATTTTCATTTTGATTGCTCGATTATTTCTAAACATTTCTTAGAAAGTTCAATTTTATTGAAAATCAACTGTGCTATAGCCCACAAGTTTTTGGGCGGCAAAAATCTAAAATGGTCCGATTACGATGGTTGATACCTCTATCAATAGGTTTCGGGACCTGTAATTGCTGTGACAATTTTCATTTTGATTGCTCGATTATTTTTAAACATTTCTTAGAAAATTCAATTTTATTGAAAATCAACTGTGCTATAGCCCACAAGTTTTTGGGCGGCAAAAATCTAAAATGGTCCGATTACAATGGTTGATACCTCTATCAATAGGTTTCGGGACCTGTAATTGCTGTGACAATTTTCATTTTGATTGCTCGATTATTTCTAAACATTTCTTAGAAAATTCAATTTTATTGAAAATCAACTGTGCTATAGCCCACAAGTTTTTGGGCGGCAAAAATCTAAAATTGTCCGATTACGATGGTTGATACCTCTATCAATAGGTTTCGGGACCTGTAATTGCTGTGACAATTTTCATTTTGATTGCTCGATTATTTCTAAACATTTCTTAGAAAATTCAATTTTATTGAAAATCAACTGTGCTATAGCCCACAAGTTTTTGGGCGGCAAAAATCTAAAATTGTCCGATTACGATGGTTGATACCTCTATCAATAGGTTTCGGGACCTGTAATTGCTGTGACAATTTTCATTTTGATTGCTCGATTATTTTTAAACATTTCTTAGAAAATTCAATTTTATTGAAAATCAACTGTGCTATAGCCCACAAGTTTTTGGGCGGCAAAAATCTAAAATGGTCCGATTACGATGGTTGATACCTCTATCAATAGGTTTCGGGACCTGTAATTGCTGTGACAATTTTCATTTTGATTGCTCGATTATTTCTAAACATTTCTTAGAAAATTCAATTTTATTGAAAATCAACTGTGCTATAGCCCACAAGTTTTTGGGCGGCAAAAATCTAAAATTGTCCGATTACGATGGTTGATACCTCTATCAATAGGTTTCGGGACCTGTAATTGATGTGACAATTTTCATTTTGATTGCTCGATTATTTCTAAACATTTCTTAGAAAATTCAATTTTATTGAAAATCAACTGTGCTATAGCCCACAAGTTTTTGGGCGGCAAAAATCTAAAATGGTCCGATTAAGATGGTTGATACCTCTATCAATAGGTTTCGGGACTTGTAATTGCTGTGACAATTTTCATTTTGATTGCTCGATTATTTCTAAACATTTCTTAGAAAGTTCAATTTTATTGAAAATCAACTGTGCTATAGCCCACAAGTTTTTGGGCGGCAAAAATCTAACATGGTCCGATTACGATGGTTGATACCTCTATCAATAGGTTTCGGGACCTGTAATTGCTGTGACAATTTTCATTTTGATTGCTCGATTATTTCTAAACATTTCTTAGAAAGTTCAATTTTATTGAAAATCAACTGTGCTATAGCCCACAAGTTTTTGGGCGGCAAAAATCTAAAATGGTCCGATTAAGATGGTTGATACCTCTATCAATAGGTTTCGGGACTTGTAATTGCTGTGACAATTTTCATTTTGATTGCTCGATTATTTCTAAACATTTCTTAGAAAGTTCAATTTTATTGAAAATCAACTGTGCTATAGCCCACAAGTTTTTGGGCGGCAAAAATCTAACATGGTCCGATTACGATGGTTGATACCTCTATCAATAGGTTTCGGGACCTGTAATTGCTGTGACAATTTTCATTTTGATTGCTCGATTATTTCTAAACATTTCTTAGAAAGTTCAATTTTATTGAAAATCAACTGTGCTATAGCCCACAAGTTTTTGGGCGGCAAAAATCTAAAATGGTCCGATTAAGATGGTTGATACCTCTATCAATAGGTTTCGGGACTTGTAATTGCTGTGACAATTTTCATTTTGATTGCTCGATTATTTCTAAACATTTCTTAGAAAGTTCAATTTTATTGAAAATCAACTGTGCTATAGCCCACAAGTTTTTGGGCGGCAAAAATCTAACATGGTCCGATTACGATGGTTGATACCTCTATCAATAGGTTTCGGGACCTGTAATTGCTGTGACAATTTTCATTTTGATTGCTCGATTATTTCTAAACATTTCTTAGAAAGTTCAATTTTATTGAAAATCAACTGTGCTATAGCCCACAAGTTTTTGGGCGGCAAAAATCTAACATGGTCCGATTACGATGGTTGATACCTCTATCAATAGGTTTCGGGACCTGTAATTGCTGTGACAATTTTCATTTTGATTGCTCGATTATTTCTAAACATTTCTTAGAAAATTCAATTTTATTGAAAATCAACTGTGCTATAGCCCACAAGTTTTTGGGCGGCAAAAATCTAAAATGGTCCGATTACGATGGTTGATAGCTCTATCAATAGGTTTCGGGACCTGTAATTGCTGTGACAATTTTCATTTTGATTGCTCGATTATTTCTAAACATTTCTTAGAAAATTCAATTTTATTGAAAATCAACTGTGCTATAGCCCACAAGTTTTTGGGCGGCAAAAATCTAAAATTGTCCGATTACGATGCTTGATACCTCTATCAATAGGTTTCGGGACCTGTAATTGCTGTGACAATTTTAATTTTGATTGCTCGATTATTTTTAAACATTTCTTAGAAAATTCAATTTTATTGAAAATCAACTGTGCTATAGCCCACAAGTTTTTGGGCGGCAAAAATCTAAAATGGTCCGATTACAATGGTTGATACCTCTATCAATAGGTTTCGGGACCTGTAATTGCTGTGACAATTTTCATTTTGATTGCTCGATTATTTCTAAACATTTCTTAGAAAATTCAATTTTATTGAAAATCAACTGTGCTATAGCCCACAAGTTTTTGGGCGGCAAAAATCTAAAATTGTCCGATTACGATGGTTGATACCTCTATCAATAGGTTTCGGGACCTGTAATTGCTGTGACAATTTTCATTTTGATTGCTCGATTATTTCTAAACATTTCTTAGAAAATTCAATTTTATTGAAAATCAACTGTGCTATAGCCCACAAGTTTTTGGGCGGCAAAAATCTAAAATTGTCCGATTACGATGGTTGATACCTCTATCAATAGGTTTCGGGACCTGTAATTGCTGTGACAATTTTCATTTTGATTGCTCGATTATTTCTAAACATTTCTTAGAAAATTCAATTTTATTGAAAATCAACTGTGCTATAGCCCACAAGTTTTTGGGCGGCAAAAATCTAAAATGGTCCGATTACGATGGTTGATACCTCTATCAATAGGTTTCGGGACCTGTAATTGCTGTGACAATTTTCATTTTGATTGCTCGATTATTTCTAAACATTTCTTAGAAAATTCAATTTTATTGAAAATCAACTGTGCTATAGCCCACAAGTTTTTGGGCGGCAAAAATCTAAAATTGTCCGATTACGATGGTTGATACCTCTATCAATAGGTTTCGGGACCTGTAATTGATGTGACAATTTTCATTTTGATTGCTCGATTATTTCTAAACATTTCTTAGAAAATTCAATTTTATTGAAAATCAACTGTGCTATAGCCCACAAGTTTTTGGGCGGCAAAAATCTAAAATTGTCCGATTACGATGGTTGATACCTCTATCAATAGGTTTCGGGACCTGTAATTGATGTGACAATTTTCATTTTGATTGCTCGATTATTTCTAAACATTTCTTAGAAAATTCAATTTTATTGAAAATCAACTGTGCTATAGCCCACAAGTTTTTGGGCGGCAAAAATCTAAAATGGTCCGATTAAGATGGTTGATACCTCTATCAATAGGTTTCGGGACTTGTAATTGCTGTGACAATTTTCATTTTGATTGCTCGATTATTTCTAAACATTTCTTAGAAAGTTCAATTTTATTGAAAATCAACTGTGCTATAGCCCACAAGTTTTTGGGCGGCAAAAATCTAAAATGGTCCGATTACGATGGTTGATACCTCTATCAATAGGTTTCGGGACCTGTAATTGCTGTGACAATTTTCATTTTGATTGCTCGATTATTTCTAAACATTTCTTAGAAAGTTCAATTTTATTGAAAATCAACTGTGCTATAGCCCACAAGTTTTTGGGCGGCAAAAATCTAACATGGTCCGATTACGATGGTTGATACCTCTATCAATAGGTTTCGGGACCTGTAATTGCTGTGACAATTTTCATTTTGATTGCTCGATTATTTCTAAACATTTCTTAGAAAGTTCAATTTTATTGAAAATCAACTGTGCTATAGCCCACAAGTTTTTGGGCGGCAAAAATCTAAAATGGTCCGATTAAGATGGTTGATACCTCTATCAATAGGTTTCGGGACTTGTAATTGCTGTGACAATTTTCATTTTGATTGCTCGATTATTTCTAAACATTTCTTAGAAAGTTCAATTTTATTGAAAATCAACTGTGCTATAGCCCACAAGTTTTTGGGCGGCAAAAATCTAAAATGGTCCGATTACGATGGTTGATACCTCTATCAATAGGTTTCGGGACCTGTAATTGCTGTGACAATTTTCATTTTGATTGCTCGATTATTTCTAAACATTTCTTAGAAAGTTCAATTTTATTGAAAATCAACTGTGCTATAGCCCACAAGTTTTTGGGCGGCAAAAATCTAACATGGTCCGATTACGATGGTTGATACCTCTATCAATAGGTTTCGGGACCTGTAATTGCTGTGACAATTTTCATTTTGATTGCTCGATTATTTCTAAACATTTCTTAGAAAGTTCAATTTTATTGAAAATCAACTGTGCTATAGCCCACAAGTTTTTGGGCGGCAAAAATCTAAAATGGTCCGATTAAGATGGTTGATACCTCTATCAATAGGTTTCGGGACTTGTAATTGCTGTGACAATTTTCATTTTGATTGCTCGATTATTTCTAAACATTTCTTAGAAAGTTCAATTTTATTGAAAATCAACTGTGCTATAGCCCACAAGTTTTTGGGCGGCAAAAATCTAAAATGGTCCGATTACGATGGTTGATACCTCTATCAATAGGTTTCGGGACCTGTAATTGCTGTGACAATTTTCATTTTGATTGCTCGATTATTTCTAAACATTTCTTAGAAAGTTCAATTTTATTGAAAATCAACTGTGCTATAGCCCACAAGTTTTTGGGCGGCAAAAATCTAAAATGGTCCGATTACGATGGTTGATACCTCTATCAATAGGTTTCGGGACTTTTAATTGCTGTGACAATTTTCATTTTGATTGCTCGATTATTTCTAAACATTTCTTAGAAAGTTCAATTTTATTGAAAATCAACTGTGCTATAGCCCACAAGTTTTTGGGCGGCAAAAATCTAAAATGGTCCGATTACGATGGTTGATACCTCTATCAATAGGTTTCGGGACCTGTAATTGCTGTGACAATTTTCATTTTGATTGCTCGATTATTTCTAAACATTTCTTAGAAAGTTCAATTTTATTGAAAATCAACTGTGCTATAGCCCACAAGTTTTTGGGCGGCAAAAATCTTACATGGTCCGATTACGATGGTTGATACCTCTATCAATAGGTTTCGGGACCTGTAATTGCTGTGACAATTTTCATTTTGATTGCTCGATTATTTCTAAACATTTCTTAGAAAGTTCAATTTTTTTGAAAATCAACTGTGCTATAGCCCACAAGTTTTTGGGCGGCAAAAATCTATAATGGTCCGATTACGATGATAGATATCTCTATCAATAGGTTTCGGGACCTGTAATTGCTGTGACAATTTTCATTTTAATTGCTCGATTATTTCTAAACATTTCTTAGAAAGTTCAATTTTATTGAAAATCAACTGTGCTATAGCCCACAAGTTTTTGGGCGGCAAAAATCTAACATGGTCCGATTACGATGGTTGATACCTCTATCAATAGGTTTCGGGACCTGTAATTGCTGTGACAATTTTCATTTTGATTGCTCGATTATTTCTAAACATTTCTTAGAAAGTTCAATTTTATTGAAAATCAACTGTGCTATAGCCCACAAGTTTTTGGGCGGCAAAAATCTAACATGGTCCGATTAGGATGGTTGATACCTCTATCAATAGGTTTCGGGACCTGTAATTGCTGTGACAATTTTCATTTTGATTGCTCGATTATTTCTAAACATTTCTTAGAAAGTTCAATTTTATTGAAAATCAACTGTGCTATAGCCCACAAGTTTTTGGGCGGCAAAAATCTAAAATGGTCCGATTACGATGGTTGATACCTCTATCAATAGGTTTCGGGACCTGTAATTGCTGTGACAATTTTCATTTTGATTGCTCGATTATTTCTAAACATTTCTTAGAAAGTTCAATTTTATTGAAAATCAACTGTGCTATAGCCCACAAGTTTTTGGGCGGCAAAAATCTAAAATGGTCCGATTACGATGGTTGATACCTCTATCAATAGGTTTCGGGACCTGTAATTGCTGTGACAATTTTCATTTTGATTGCTCGATTATTTCTAAACATTTCTTAGAAAGTTCAATTTTATTGAAAATCAACTGTGCTATAGCCCACAAGTTTTTGGGCGGCAAAAATCTAACATGGTCCGATTACGATGGTTGATACCTCTATCAATAGGTTTCGGGACCTGTAATTGCTGTGACAATTTTCATTTTGATTGCTCGATTATTTCTAAACATTTCTTAGAAAGTTCAATTTTATTGAAAATCAACTGTGCTATAGCCCACAAGTTTTTGGGCGGCAAAAATCTAACATGGTCCGATTACGATGGTTGATACCTCTATCAATAGGTTTCGGGACCTGTAATTGCTGTGACAATTTTCATTTTGATTGCTCGATTATTTCTAAACATTTCTTAGAAAGTTCAATTTGATTGAAAATCAACTGTGCTATAGCCCACAAGTTTTTGGGCGGCAAAAATCCTATCAATAGGTTTCGGGACCTGTAATTGCTGTGACAATTTTCATTTTGATTGCTCGATTATTTCTAAACATTTCTTAGAAAGTTCAATTTTATTGAAAATCAACTGTGCTATAGCCCACAAGTTTTTGGGCGGCAAAAATCTAACATGGTCCGATTACGATGGTTGATACCTCTATCAATAGGTTTCGGGACCTGTAATTGCTGTGACAATTTTTATTTTGATTGCTCGATTATTTCTAAACATTTCTTAGAAAGTTCAATTTTATTGAAAATCAACTGTGCTATAGCCAGGCGCGGTCGGTCATATTGGGCAACGTGGGCAGTGCCCACTCTTAAATTTGACCCAAATTTTTTCTTTTTATAAAAACAAATATCCATCGACATACAAATGTTAGCCTAAGTTGCACTGTAAATTTTCCACATTCATAATTTGTGTATAAGATTCAAATATGAAATACAACAACAAATCATATATACAAATTAGTGCATAAACTAGTTACTAGAGTGAAGCTACACACAAAATTGTTTTTGAATCTAGCTATTCACTGCTAGAATAATAATAAAAAACAAAATATAAAAGTTGAAAGCAAATAATCTATATCTCTATTTCTCTACGTCTACAATAATATTCTATAATCTAAATTAACACATATTCAGCCGTGTAACTGTATATTACATCGTTTCATTCACTTCTTCGTTCATAATTTCTCATTGGGCAAATCGTGTAGTGCCGCATGATGGTGTAAATCTACATAACATAAAGCTGCGCGCGCATTTTCGCTTTCTACCTCGCTCAAATTTTCTTTCCTTTTATAAGCTAAATGTTCACACACATACAAGCATTGTGGGCAATTCACGAAAATCACTCGCAAGAAAAAAAAAATTGTTTTCATCGATTGAGTTTTGTTCTTGTTTTTGCTTTTCGTTTTGACTACTGGATTTCCTCCACTTACGCGATGCTATCTACTAGTTAAATTAGAGTAGTTTTTGATTTGTATATGTATGTATATGAATTTTTAGGAAATTCGTCTAGGACGACCTAGATATATGTATATGTTTTTAAAAACTAACGGTAAAATAAAATTTACGGTATCAAAATTAGACATGGAACATGGAAGTGTAGTACGAATCATTTTTTTTCATTATGAAGTATTGTGAATTACAGTCAGGTTGCCTTTTTCATATTTTTAAACCAATTTGTGTGTTATAAAAAAATTAAATAATTAATTAAAAAGTTTCGGGCGTTATTGTTTTTTGTTACAATTTCATTTTTAAAACGTTCGTATATAAGCTTTATGTTACAATGTCTGTCGAAAATTTGAATTCTGTTGATTTTATTATTGAAAATTTGACAAAATTAACTTTTGAAGAAAAACTAAAAATAAAAAATATGGGCCCAGATCATCCGAATGTGGTAATTATCAATAATAACTCCAAAGCGTCAAACAGAAAATTCAACAAAGAGTGGTTTTCGAAAAAAAAATGGTTAACTGCCAGTTAACCTAAAAGTAACTTAAAAGTTTGTATTGCTTTCCATGTGTACTATTTGGAGGTGATAGTGTGTGGACGCGGCAAGGATATACCGATATAAAGCATTTATCTACGGCTTTATCGCGCCATGAGTTGTCGGCGGAACATATAGACAATAATATTAAGTAGATGCGGTCTCCTCAACAGGTTTTGATTTTCAAGATCTTAGTTCTAATAAAGATTTTCCTTTCCGGACAGAAGTTCCTCTGAGTTTAAAAAACTGTTATTTTTATTGAAATTATAATAATTTATTCTTTAAATTTATGTTTTGCAATAAACGGTTATAACCCTAACTAATATATTTTATTTTTCGATTTTAACCACCAGTTTTAAAATTTTGCCCACCCTGAATTAAGACCCACGGACCGCTACTGGCTATAGCCCACAAGTTTTTGGGCGGCAAAAATCTAAAATGGTCCGATTAAGATGGTTGATACCTCTATCAATAGGTTTCGGGACTTGTAATTGCTTTGACAATTTTCATTTTGATTGCTCGATTATTTCTAAACATTTCTTAGAAAGTTCAATTTTATTGAAAATCAACTGTGCTATAGCCCACAAGTTTTTGGGCGGCAAAAATCTAAAATGGTCCGATTAAGATGGTTGATACCTCTATCAATAGGTTTCGGGACTTGTAATTGCTGTGACAATTTTCATTTTGATTGCTCGATTATTTCTAAACATTTCTTAGAAAGTTCAATTTTATTGAAAATCAACTGTGCTATAGCCCACAAGTTTTTGGGCGGCAAAAATCTAAAATGGTCCGATTACGATGGTTGATACCTCTATCAATAGGTTTCGGGACCTGTAATTGCTGTGACAATTTTCATTTTGATTGCTCGATTATTTCTAAACATTTCTTAGAAAGTTCAATTTTATTGAAAATCAACTGTGCTATAGCCCACAAGTTTTTGGGCGGCAAAAATCTAAAATGGTCCGATTACGATGGTTGATACCTCTATCAATAGGTTACGGGACTTTTAATTGCTGTGACAATTTTCATTTTGATTGCTCGATTATTTATAAACATTTCTTAGAAAGTTCAATTTTATTGAAAATCAACTGTGCTATAGCCCACAAGTTTTTGGGCGGCAAAAATCTTACATGGTCCGATTACGATGGTTGATACCTCTATCAATAGGTTTCGAGACCTGTAATTGCTGTGACAATTTTCATTTTGATTGCTCGATTATTTCTAAACATTTCTTAGAAAGTTCAATTTTATTGAAAATCAACTGTGCTATTATAGCCCACAAGTTTTTGGGCGGCAAAAATCTTACATGGTCCGATTACGATGGTTGATACCTCTATCAATAGGTTTCGGGACCTGTAATTGCTGTGACAATTTTCATTTTGATTGCTCGATTATTTCTAAACATTTCTTTGAAAGTTCAATTTTATTGAAAATCAACTGTGCTATAGCCCACAAGTTTTTGGGCGGCAAAAATCTAACATGGTCCGATTACGATGGTTGATACCTCTATCAATAGGTTTCGGGACCTGTAATTGCTGTGACAATTTTCATTTTGATTGCTCGATTATTTCTAAACATTTCTTAGAAAGTTCAATTTTATTGAAAATCAACTGTGCTATAGCCCACAAGTTTTTGGGCGGCAAAAATCTTACATGGTCCGATTACGATGGTTGATACCTCTATCAATAGGTTTCGGGACCTGTAATTGCTGTGACAATTTTCATTTTGATTGCTCGATTATTTCTAAACATTTCTTTGAAAGTTCAATTTTATTGAAAATCAACTGTGCTATAGCCCACAAGTTTTTGGGCGGCAAAAATCTAAAATGGTCCGATTACGATGGTAGATATCTCTATCAATAGGTTTCGGGACCTGTAATTGCTGTGACAATTTTCATTTTAATTGCTCGATTATTTCTAAACATTTCTTAGAAAGTTCAATTTTATTGAAAATCAACTGTGCTATAGCCCACAAGTTTTTGGGCGGCAAAAATCTAAAATGGTCCGATTACGATGGTTGATACCTCTATCAATAGGTTTCGGGACCTGTAATTGCTGTGACAATTTTCATTTTGATTGCTC
The DNA here is from genome assembly GCA_958295665.1 of Tipula vernalis. NCBI lineage: Eukaryota > Metazoa > Arthropoda > Insecta > Diptera > Tipulidae > Tipula > Tipula vernalis. The sequence continues at coordinate 4,661,608 of OY282558.1, forward strand.
GATTATTTCTAAACATTTCTTAGAAACTTCAATTTTATTGAAAATCAACTGTGCTATAGCCCACAAGTTTTTGGGCGGCAAAAATCTAAAATGGTCCGATTACGATGGTTGATATCTCTATCAATAGGTTTCGGGACCTGTAATTGCTGTGACAATTTTCATTTTAATAGCTCGATTATTTCTAAACATTTCTTAGAAAGTTCAATTTTATTGAAAATCAACTGTGCTATAGCCCACAAGTTTTTGGGCGGCAAAAATCTAAAATGGTCCGATTACGATGGTTGATACCTCTATCAATAGGTTTCGGGACCTGTAATTGCTGTGACAATTTTCATTTTGATTGCTCGATTATTTCTAAACATTTCTTAGAAAGTTCAATTTTATTGAAAATCAACTGTGCTATAGCCCACAAGTTTTTGGGCGGCAAAAATCTAACATGGTCCGATTACGATGGTTGATACCTCTATCAATAGGTTTCGGGACCTGTAATTGCTGTGACAATTTTCATTTTGATTGCTCGATTATTTCTAAACATTTCTTAGAAAGTTCAATTTTATTGAAAATCAACTGTGCTATAGCCCACAAGTTTTTGGGCGGCAAAAATCTAACATGGTCCGATTAGGATGGTTGATACCTCTATCAATAGGTTTCGGGACCTGTAATTGCTGTGACAATTTTCATTTTGATTGCTCGATTATTTCTAAACATTTCTTAGAAAGTTCAATTTTATTGAAAATCAACTGTGCTATAGCCCACAAGTTTTTGGGCGGCAAAAATCTAAAATGGTCCGATTACGATGGTTGATACCTCTATCAATAGGTTTCGGGACCTGTAATTGCTGTGACAATTTTCATTTTGATTGCTCGATTATTTCTAAACATTTCTTAGAAAGTTCAATTTTATTGAAAATCAACTGTGCTATAGCCCACAAGTTTTTGGGCGGCAAAAATCTAAAATGGTCCGATTACGATGGTTGATACCTCTATCAATAGGTTTCGGGACCTGTAATTGCTGTGACAATTTTCATTTTGATTGCTCGATTATTTCTAAACATTTCTTAGAAAGTTCAATTTTATTGAAAATCAACTGTGCTATAGCCCACAAGTTTTTGGGCGGCAAAAATCTAACATGGTCCGATTACGATGGTTGATACCTCTATCAATAGGTTTCGGGACCTGTAATTGCTGTGACAATTTTCATTTTGATTGCTCGATTATTTCTAAACATTTCTTAGAAAGTTCAATTTTATTGAAAATCAACTGTGCTATAGCCCACAAGTTTTTGGGCGGCAAAAATCTAACATGGTCCGATTACGATGGTTGATACCTCTATCAATAGGTTTCGGGACCTGTAATTGCTGTGACAATTTTCATTTTGATTGCTCGATTATTTCTAAACATTTCTTAGAAAGTTCAATTTGATTGAAAATCAACTGTGCTATAGCCCACAAGTTTTTGGGCGGCAAAAATCCTATCAATAGGTTTCGGGACCTGTAATTGCTGTGACAATTTTCATTTTGATTGCTCGATTATTTCTAAACATTTCTTAGAAAGTTCAATTTTATTGAAAATCAACTGTGCTATAGCCCACAAGTTTTTGGGCGGCAAAAATCTAACATGGTCCGATTACGATGGTTGATACCTCTATCAATAGGTTTCGGGACCTGTAATTGCTGTGACAATTTTTATTTTGATTGCTCGATTATTTCTAAACATTTCTTAGAAAGTTCAATTTTATTGAAAATCAACTGTGCTATAGCCAGGCGCGGTCGGTCATATTGGGCAACGTGGGCAGTGCCCACTCTTAAATTTGACCCAAATTTTTTCTTTTTATAAAAACAAATATCCATCGACATACAAATGTTAGCCTAAGTTGCACTGTAAATTTTCCACATTCATAATTTGTGTATAAGATTCAAATATGAAATACAACAACAAATCATATATACAAATTAGTGCATAAACTAGTTACTAGAGTGAAGCTACACACAAAATTGTTTTTGAATCTAGCTATTCACTGCTAGAATAATAATAAAAAACAAAATATAAAAGTTGAAAGCAAATAATCTATATCTCTATTTCTCTACGTCTACAATAATATTCTATAATCTAAATTAACACATATTCAGCCGTGTAACTGTATATTACATCGTTTCATTCACTTCTTCGTTCATAATTTCTCATTGGGCAAATCGTGTAGTGCCGCATGATGGTGTAAATCTACATAACATAAAGCTGCGCGCGCATTTTCGCTTTCTACCTCGCTCAAATTTTCTTTCCTTTTATAAGCTAAATGTTCACACACATACAAGCATTGTGGGCAATTCACGAAAATCACTCGCAAGAAAAAAAAAATTGTTTTCATCGATTGAGTTTTGTTCTTGTTTTTGCTTTTCGTTTTGACTACTGGATTTCCTCCACTTACGCGATGCTATCTACTAGTTAAATTAGAGTAGTTTTTGATTTGTATATGTATGTATATGAATTTTTAGGAAATTCGTCTAGGACGACCTAGATATATGTATATGTTTTTAAAAACTAACGGTAAAATAAAATTTACGGTATCAAAATTAGACATGGAACATGGAAGTGTAGTACGAATCATTTTTTTTCATTATGAAGTATTGTGAATTACAGTCAGGTTGCCTTTTTCATATTTTTAAACCAATTTGTGTGTTATAAAAAAATTAAATAATTAATTAAAAAGTTTCGGGCGTTATTGTTTTTTGTTACAATTTCATTTTTAAAACGTTCGTATATAAGCTTTATGTTACAATGTCTGTCGAAAATTTGAATTCTGTTGATTTTATTATTGAAAATTTGACAAAATTAACTTTTGAAGAAAAACTAAAAATAAAAAATATGGGCCCAGATCATCCGAATGTGGTAATTATCAATAATAACTCCAAAGCGTCAAACAGAAAATTCAACAAAGAGTGGTTTTCGAAAAAAAAATGGTTAACTGCCAGTTAACCTAAAAGTAACTTAAAAGTTTGTATTGCTTTCCATGTGTACTATTTGGAGGTGATAGTGTGTGGACGCGGCAAGGATATACCGATATAAAGCATTTATCTACGGCTTTATCGCGCCATGAGTTGTCGGCGGAACATATAGACAATAATATTAAGTAGATGCGGTCTCCTCAACAGGTTTTGATTTTCAAGATCTTAGTTCTAATAAAGATTTTCCTTTCCGGACAGAAGTTCCTCTGAGTTTAAAAAACTGTTATTTTTATTGAAATTATAATAATTTATTCTTTAAATTTATGTTTTGCAATAAACGGTTATAACCCTAACTAATATATTTTATTTTTCGATTTTAACCACCAGTTTTAAAATTTTGCCCACCCTGAATTAAGACCCACGGACCGCTACTGGCTATAGCCCACAAGTTTTTGGGCGGCAAAAATCTAAAATGGTCCGATTAAGATGGTTGATACCTCTATCAATAGGTTTCGGGACTTGTAATTGCTTTGACAATTTTCATTTTGATTGCTCGATTATTTCTAAACATTTCTTAGAAAGTTCAATTTTATTGAAAATCAACTGTGCTATAGCCCACAAGTTTTTGGGCGGCAAAAATCTAAAATGGTCCGATTAAGATGGTTGATACCTCTATCAATAGGTTTCGGGACTTGTAATTGCTGTGACAATTTTCATTTTGATTGCTCGATTATTTCTAAACATTTCTTAGAAAGTTCAATTTTATTGAAAATCAACTGTGCTATAGCCCACAAGTTTTTGGGCGGCAAAAATCTAAAATGGTCCGATTACGATGGTTGATACCTCTATCAATAGGTTTCGGGACCTGTAATTGCTGTGACAATTTACATTTTGATTGCTCGATTATTTCTAAACATTTCTTAGAAAGTTCAATTTTATTGAAAATCAACTGTGCTATAGCCCACAAGTTTTTGGGCGGCAAAAATCTAAAATGGTCCGATTACGATGGTTGATACCTCTATCAATAGGTTTCGGGACCTGTAATTGCTGTGACAATTTTCATTTTGATTGCTCGATTATTTCTAAACATTTCTTAGAAAGTTCAATTTTATTGAAAATCAACTGTGCTATAGCCCACAAGTTTTTGGGCGGCAAAAATCTAACATGGTCCGATTACGATGGTTGATACCTCTATCAATAGGTTTCGGGACCTGTAATTGCTGTGACAATTTTTATTTTGATTGCTCGATTATTTCTAAACATTTCTTAGAAAGTTCAATTTTATTGAAAATCAACTGTGCTATAGCCAGGCGCGGTCGGTCATATTGGGCAACGTGGGCAGTGCCCACTCTTAAATTTGACCCAAATTTTTTCTTTTTATAAAAACAAATATCCATCGACATACAAATGTTAGCCTAAGTTGCACTGTAAATTTTCCACATTCATAATTTGTGTATAAGATTCAAATATGAAATACAACAACAAATCATATATACAAATTAGTGCATAAACTAGTTACTAGAGTGAAGCTACACACAAAATTGTTTTTGAATCTAGCTATTCACTGCTAGAATAATAATAAAAAACAAAATATAAAAGTTGAAAGCAAATAATCTATATCTCTATTTCTCTACGTCTACAATAATATTCTATAATCTAAATTAACACATATTCAGCCGTGTAACTGTATATTACATCGTTTCATTCACTTCTTCGTTCATAATTTCTCATTGGGCAAATCGTGTAGTGCCGCATGATGGTGTAAATCTACATAACATAAAGCTGCGCGCGCATTTTCGCTTTCTACCTCGCTCAAATTTTCTTTCCTTTTATAAGCTAAATGTTCACACACATACAAGCATTGTGGGCAATTCACGAAAATCACTCGCAAGAAAAAAAAAATTGTTTTCATCGATTGAGTTTTGTTCTTGTTTTTGCTTTTCGTTTTGACTACTGGATTTCCTCCACTTACGCGATGCTATCTACTAGTTAAATTAGAGTAGTTTTTGATTTGTATATGTATGTATATGAATTTTTAGGAAATTCGTCTAGGACGACCTAGATATATGTATATGTTTTTAAAAACTAACGGTAAAATAAAATTTACGGTATCAAAATTAGACATGGAACATGGAAGTGTAGTACGAATCATTTTTTTTCATTATGAAGTATTGTGAATTACAGTCAGGTTGCCTTTTTCATATTTTTAAACCAATTTGTGTGTTATAAAAAAATTAAATAATTAATTAAAAAGTTTCGGGCGTTATTGTTTTTTGTTACAATTTCATTTTTAAAACGTTCGTATATAAGCTTTATGTTACAATGTCTGTCGAAAATTTGAATTCTGTTGATTTTATTATTGAAAATTTGACAAAATTAACTTTTGAAGAAAAACTAAAAATAAAAAATATGGGCCCAGATCATCCGAATGTGGTAATTATCAATAATAACTCCAAAGCGTCAAACAGAAAATTCAACAAAGAGTGGTTTTCGAAAAAAAAATGGTTAACTGCCAGTTAACCTAAAAGTAACTTAAAAGTTTGTATTGCTTTCCATGTGTACTATTTGGAGGTGATAGTGTGTGGACGCGGCAAGGATATACCGATATAAAGCATTTATCTACGGCTTTATCGCGCCATGAGTTGTCGGCGGAACATATAGACAATAATATTAAGTAGATGCGGTCTCCTCAACAGGTTTTGATTTTCAAGATCTTAGTTCTAATAAAGATTTTCCTTTCCGGACAGAAGTTCCTCTGAGTTTAAAAAACTGTTATTTTTATTGAAATTATAATAATTTATTCTTTAAATTTATGTTTTGCAATAAACGGTTATAACCCTAACTAATATATTTTATTTTTCGATTTTAACCACCAGTTTTAAAATTTTGCCCACCCTGAATTAAGACCCACGGACCGCTACTGGCTATAGCCCACAAGTTTTTGGGCGGCAAAAATCTAAAATGGTCCGATTAAGATGGTTGATACCTCTATCAATAGGTTTCGGGACTTGTAATTGCTTTGACAATTTTCATTTTGATTGCTCGATTATTTCTAAACATTTCTTAGAAAGTTCAATTTTATTGAAAATCAACTGTGCTATAGCCCACAAGTTTTTGGGCGGCAAAAATCTAAAATGGTCCGATTAAGATGGTTGATACCTCTATCAATAGGTTTCGGGACTTGTAATTGCTGTGACAATTTTCATTTTGATTGCTCGATTATTTCTAAACATTTCTTAGAAAGTTCAATTTTATTGAAAATCAACTGTGCTATAGCCCACAAGTTTTTGGGCGGCAAAAATCTAAAATGGTCCGATTACGATGGTTGATACCTCTATCAATAGGTTTCGGGACCTGTAATTGCTGTGACAATTTACATTTTGATTGCTCGATTATTTCTAAACATTTCTTAGAAAGTTCAATTTTATTGAAAATCAACTGTGCTATAGCCCACAAGTTTTTGGGCGGCAAAAATCTAAAATGGTCCGATTACGATGGTTGATACCTCTATCAATAGGTTTCGGGACCTGTAATTGCTGTGACAATTTTCATTTTGATTGCTCGATTATTTCTAAACATTTCTTAGAAAGTTCAATTTTATTGAAAATCAACTGTGCTATAGCCCACAAGTTTTTGGGCGGCAAAAATCTAAAATGGTCCGATTACGATGGTTGATACCTCTATCAATAGGTTTCGGGACCTGTAATTGCTGTGACAATTTTCATTTTGATTGCTCGATTATTTCTAAACATTTCTTAGAAAGTTCAATTTTATTGAAAATCAACTGTGCTATAGCCCACAAGTTTTTGGGCGGCAAAAATCTTACATGGTCCGATTACGATGGTTGATATCTCTATCAATAGGTTTCGGGACCTGTAATTGCTGTGACAATTTTCATTTTAATAGCTCGATTATTTCTAAACATTTCTTAGAAAGTTCAATTTTATTGAAAATCAACTGTGCTATAGCCCACAAGTTTTTGGGCGGCAAAAATCCTATCAATAGGTTTCGGGACCTGTAATTGCTGTGACAATTTTCATTTTAATAGCTCGATTATTTCTAAACATTTCTTAGAAAGTTCAATTTGATTGAAAATCAACTGTGCTATAGCCCACAAGTTTTTGGGCGGCAAAAATCCTATCAATAGGTTTCGGGACCTGTAATTGCTGTGACAATTTTCATTTTGATTGCTCGATTATTTCTAAACATTTCTTAGAAAGTTCAATTTTATTGAAAATCAACTGTGCTATAGCCCACAAGTTTTTGGGCGGCAAAAATCTAACATGGTCCGATTACGATGGTTGATACCTCTATCAATAGGTTTCGGGACCTGTAATTGCTGTGACAATTTTTATTTTGATTGCTCGATTATTTCTAAACATTTCTTAGAAAGTTCAATTTTATTGAAAATCAACTGTGCTATAGCCCACAAGTTTTTGGGCGGCAAAAATCTTACATGGTCCGATTACGATGGTTGATATCTCTATCAATAGGTTTCGGGACCTGTAATTGCTGTGACAATTTTCATTTTAATAGCTCGATTATTTCTAAACATTTCTTAGAAAGTTCAATTTTATTGAAAATCAACTGTGCTATAGCCCACAAGTTTTTGGGCGGCAAAAATCCTATCAATAGGTTTCGGGACCTGTAATTGCTGTGACAATTTTCATTTTAATAGCTCGATTATTTCTAAACATTTCTTAGAAAGTTCAATTTGATTGAAAATCAACTGTGCTATAGCCCACAAGTTTTTGGGCGGCAAAAATCCTATCAATAGGTTTCGGGACCTGTAATTGCTGTGACAATTTTCATTTTGATTGCTCGATTATTTCTAAACATTTCTTAGAAAGTTCAATTTTATTGAAAATCAACTGTGCTATAGCCCACAAGATTTTGGGCGGCAAAAATCTAACATGGTCCGATTACGATGGTTGATACCTCTATCAATAGGTTTCGGGACCTGTAATTGCTGTGACAATTTTTATTTTGATTGCTCGATTATTTCTAAACATTTCTTAGAAAGTTCAATTTTATTGAAAATCAACTGTGCTATAGCCAGGCGCGGTCGGTCATATTGGGCAACGTGGGCAGTGCCCACTCTTAAATTTGACCCAAATTTTTTCTTTTTATAAAAACAAATATCCATCGACATACAAATGTTAGCCTAAGTTGCACTGTAAATTTTCCACATTCATAATTTGTGTATAAGATTCAAATATGAAATACAACAACAAATCATATATACAAATTAGTGCATAAACTAGTTACTAGAGTGAAGCTACACACAAAATTGTTTTTGAATCTAGCTATTCACTGCTAGAATAATAATAAAAAACAAAATATAAAAGTTGAAAGCAAATAATCTATATCTCTATTTCTCTACGTCTACAATAATATTCTATAATCTAAATTAACACATATTCAGCCGTGTAACTGTATATTACATCGTTTCATTCACTTCTTCGTTCATAATTTCTCATTGGGCAAATCGTGTAGTGCCGCATGATGGTGTAAATCTACATAACATAAAGCTGCGCGCGCATTTTCGCTTTCTACCTCGCTCAAATTTTCTTTCCTTTTATAAGCTAAATGTTCACACACATACAAGCATTGTGGGCAATTCACGAAAATCACTCGCAAGAAAAAAAAAATTGTTTTCATCGATTGAGTTTTGTTCTTGTTTTTGCTTTTCGTTTTGACTACTGGATTTCCTCCACTTACGCGATGCTATCTACTAGTTAAATTAGAGTAGTTTTTGATTTGTATATGTATGTATATGAATTTTTAGGAAATTCGTCTAGGACGACCTAGATATATGTATATGTTTTTAAAAACTAACGGTAAAATAAAATTTACGGTATCAAAATTAGACATGGAACATGGAAGTGTAGTACGAATCATTTTTTTTCATTATGAAGTATTGTGAATTACAGTCAGGTTGCCTTTTTCATATTTTTAAACCAATTTGTGTGTTATAAAAAAATTAAATAATTAATTAAAAAGTTTCGGGCGTTATTGTTTTTTGTTACAATTTCATTTTTAAAACGTTCGTATATAAGCTTTATGTTACAATGTCTGTCGAAAATTTGAATTCTGTTGATTTTATTATTGAAAATTTGACAAAATTAACTTTTGAAGAAAAACTAAAAATAAAAAATATGGGCCCAGATCATCCGAATGTGGTAATTATCAATAATAACTCCAAAGCGTCAAACAGAAAATTCAACAAAGAGTGGTTTTCGAAAAAAAAATGGTTAACTGCCAGTTAACCTAAAAGTAACTTAAAAGTTTGTATTGCTTTCCATGTGTACTATTTGGAGGTGATAGTGTGTGGACGCGGCAAGGATATACCGATATAAAGCATTTATCTACGGCTTTATCGCGCCATGAGTTGTCGGCGGAACATATAGACAATAATATTAAGTAGATGCGGTCTCCTCAACAGGTTTTGATTTTCAAGATCTTAGTTCTAATAAAGATTTTCCTTTCCGGACAGAAGTTCCTCTGAGTTTAAAAAACTGTTATTTTTATTGAAATTATAATAATTTATTCTTTAAATTTATGTTTTGCAATAAACGGTTATAACCCTAACTAATATATTTTATTTTTCGATTTTAACCACCAGTTTTAAAATTTTGCCCACCCTGAATTAAGACCCACGGACCGCTACTGGCTATAGCCCACAAGTTTTTGGGCGGCAAAAATCTAAAATGGTCCGATTAAGATGGTTGATACCTCTATCAATAGGTTTCGGGACTTGTAATTGCTTTGACAATTTTCATTTTGATTGCTCGATTATTTCTAAACATTTCTTAGAAAGTTCAATTTTATTGAAAATCAACTGTGCTATAGCCCACAAGTTTTTGGGCGGCAAAAATCTAAAATGGTCCGATTAAGATGGTTGATACCTCTATCAATAGGTTTCGGGACTTGTAATTGCTGTGACAATTTTCATTTTGATTGCTCGATTATTTCTAAACATTTCTTAGAAAGTTCAATTTTATTGAAAATCAACTGTGCTATAGCCCACAAGTTTTTGGGCGGCAAAAATCTAAAATGGTCCGATTACGATGGTTGATACCTCTATCAATAGGTTTCGGGACCTGTAATTGCTGTGACAATTTTCATTTTGATTGCTCGATTATTTCTAAACATTTCTTAGAAAGTTCAATTTTATTGAAAATCAACTGTGCTATAGCCCACAAGTTTTTGGGCGGCAAAAATCTAAAATGGTCCGATTACGATGGTTGATACCTCTATCAATAGGTTTCGGGACCTGTAATTGCTGTGACAATTTTCATTTTGATTGCTCGATTATTTCTAAACATTTCTTAGAAAGTTCAATTTTATTGAAAATCAACTGTGCTATAGCCCACAAGTTTTTGGGCGGCAAAAATCTAAAATGGTCCGATTACGATGGTTGATACCTCTATCAATAGGTTTCGGGACCTGTAATTGCTGTGACAATTTTCATTTTGATTGCTCGATTATTTCTAAACATTTCTTAGAAAGTTCAATTTTATTGAAAATCAACTGTGCTATAGCCCACAAGTTTTTGGGCGGCAAAAATCTTACATGGTCCGATTACGATGGTTGATATCTCTATCAATAGGTTTCGGGACCTGTAATTGCTGTGACAATTTTCATTTTAATAGCTCGATTATTTCTAAACATTTCTTAGAAAGTTCAATTTTATTGAAAATCAACTGTGCTATAGCCCACAAGTTTTTGGGCGGCAAAAATCTAAAATGGTCCGATTACGATGGTTGATACCTCTATCAATAGGTTTCGGGACCTGTAATTGCTGTGACAATTTTCATTTTGATTGCTCGATTATTTCTAAACATTTCTTAGAAAGTTCAATTTTATTGAAAATCAACTGTGCTATAGCCCACAAGTTTTTGGGCGGCAAAAATCTAACATGGTCCGATTACGATGGTTGATACCTCTATCAATAGGTTTCGGGACCTGTAATTGCTGTGACAATTTTCATTTTGATTGCTCGATTATTTCTAAACATTTCTTAGAAAGTTCAATTTTATTGAAAATCAACTGTGCTATAGCCCACAAGTTTTTGGGCGGCAAAAATCTAACATGGTCCGATTACGATGGTTGATACCTCTATCAATAGGTTTCGGGACCTGTAATTGCTGTGACAATTTTCATTTTGATTGCTCGATTATTTCTAAACATTTCTTAGAAAGTTCAATTTTATTGAAAATCAACTGTGCTATAGCCCACAAGTTTTTGGGCGGCAAAAATCTAACATGGTCCGATTAGGATGGTTGATACCTCTATCAATAGGTTTCGGGACCTGTAATTGCTGTGACAATTTTCATTTTGATTGCTCGATTATTTCTAAACATTTCTTAGAAAGTTCAATTTTATTGAAAATCAACTGTGCTATAGCCCACAAGTTTTTGGGCGGCAAAAATCTAAAATGGTCCGATTACGATGGTTGATACCTCTATCAATAGGTTTCGGGACCTGTAATTGCTGTGACAATTTTCATTTTGATTGCTCGATTATTTCTAAACATTTCTTAGAAAGTTCAATTTTATTGAAAATCAACTGTGCTATAGCCCACAAGTTTTTGGGCGGCAAAAATCTAACATGGTCCGATTACGATGGTTGATACCTCTATCAATAGGTTTCGGGACCTGTAATTGCTGTGACAATTTTCATTTTGATTGCTCGATTATTTCTAAACATTTCTTAGAAAGTTCAATTTGATTGAAAATCAACTGTGCTATAGCCCACAAGTTTTTGGGCGGCAAAAATCCTATCAATAGGTTTCGGGACCTGTAATTGCTGTGACAATTTTCATTTTGATTGCTCGATTATTTCTAAACATTTCTTAGAAAGTTCAATTTTATTGAAAATCAACTGTGCTATAGCCCACAAGTTTTTGGGCGGCAAAAATCTAAAATGGTCCGATTACGATGGTTGATACCTCTATCAATAGGTTTCGGGACCTGTAATTGCTGTGACAATTTTCATTTTGATTGCTCGATTATTTCTAAACATTTCTTAGAAAGTTCAATTTTATTGAAAATCAACTGTGCTATAGCCCACAAGTTTTTGGGCGGCAAAAATCTAAAATGGTCCGATTACGATGGTTGATACCTCTATCAATAGGTTTCGGGACCTGTAATTGCTGTGACAATTTTCATTTTGATTGCTCGATTATTTCTAAACATTTCTTAGAAAGTTCAATTTTATTGAAAATCAACTGTGCTATAGCCCACAAGTTTTTGGGCGGCAAAAATCTTACATGGTCCGATTACGATGGTTGATATCTCTATCAATAGGTTTCGGGACCTGTAATTGCTGTGACAATTTTCATTTTAATAGCTCGATTATTTCTAAACATTTCTTAGAAAGTTCAATTTTATTGAAAATCAACTGTGCTATAGCCCACAAGTTTTTGGGCGGCAAAAATCTAAAATGGTCCGATTACGATGGTTGATACCTCTATCAATAGGTTTCGGGACCTGTAATTGCTGTGACAATTTTCATTTTGATTGCTCGATTATTTCTAAACATTTCTTAGAAAGTTCAATTTTATTGAAAATCAACTGTGCTATAGCCCACAAGTTTTTGGGCGGCAAAAATCTAACATGGTCCGATTACGATGGTTGATACCTCTATCAATAGGTTTCGGGACCTGTAATTGCTGTGACAATTTTCATTTTGATTGCTCGATTATTTCTAAACATTTCTTAGAAAGTTCAATTTTATTGAAAATCAACTGTGCTATAGCCCACAAGTTTTTGGGCGGCAAAAATCTAACATGGTCCGATTACGATGGTTGATACCTCTATCAATAGGTTTCGGGACCTGTAATTGCTGTGACAATTTTCATTTTGATTGCTCGATTATTTCTAAACATTTCTTAGAAAGTTCAATTTTATTGAAAATCAACTGTGCTATAGCCCACAAGTTTTTGGGCGGCAAAAATCTAAAATGGTCCGATTACGATGGTTGATACCTCTATCAATAGGTTTCGGGACCTGTAATTGCTGTGACAATTTTCATTTTGATTGCTCGATTATTTCTAAACATTTCTTAGAAAGTTCAATTTTATTGAAAATCAACTGTGCTATAGCCCACAAGTTTTTGGGCGGCAAAAATCTTACATGGTCCGATTACGATGGTTGATATCTCTATCAATAGGTTTCGGGACCTGTAATTGCTGTGACAATTTTCATTTTAATAGCTCGATTATTTCTAAACATTTCTTAGAAAGTTCAATTTTATTGAAAATCAACTGTGCTATAGCCCACAAGTTTTTGGGCGGCAAAAATCTAAAATGGTCCGATTACGATGGTTGATACCTCTATCAATAGGTTTCGGGACCTGTAATTGCTGTGACAATTTTCATTTTGATTGCTCGATTATTTCTAAACATTTCTTAGAAAGTTCAATTTTATTGAAAATCAACTGTGCTATAGCCCACAAGTTTTTGGGCGGCAAAAATCTAACATGGTCCGATTACGATGGTTGATACCTCTATCAATAGGTTTCGGGACCTGTAATTGCTGTGACAATTTTCATTTTGATTGCTCGATTATTTCTAAACATTTCTTAGAAAGTTCAATTTTATTGAAAATCAACTGTGCTATAGCCCACAAGTTTTTGGGCGGCAAAAATCTAACATGGTCCGATTACGATGGTTGATACCTCTATCAATAGGTTTCGGGACCTGTAATTGCTGTGACAATTTTCATTTTGATTGCTCGATTATTTCTAAACATTTCTTAGAAAGTTCAATTTTATTGAAAATCAACTGTGCTATAGCCCACAAGTTTTTGGGCGGCAAAAATCTAACATGGTCCGATTAGGATGGTTGATACCTCTATCAATAGGTTTCGGGACCTGTAATTGCTGTGACAATTTTCATTTTGATTGCTCGATTATTTCTAAACATTTCTTAGAAAGTTCAATTTTATTGAAAATCAACTGTGCTATAGCCCACAAGTTTTTGGGCGGCAAAAATCTAAAATGGTCCGATTACGATGGTTGATACCTCTATCAATAGGTTTCGGGACCTGTAATTGCTGTGACAATTTTCATTTTGATTGCTCGATTATTTCTAAACATTTCTTAGAAAGTTCAATTTTATTGAAAATCAACTGTGCTATAGCCCACAAGTTTTTGGGCGGCAAAAATCTAACATGGTCCGATTACGATGGTTGATACCTCTATCAATAGGTTTCGGGACCTGTAATTGCTGTGACAATTTTCATTTTGATTGCTCGATTATTTCTAAACATTTCTTAGAAAGTTCAATTTGATTGAAAATCAACTGTGCTATAGCCCACAAGTTTTTGGGCGGCAAAAATCCTATCAATAGGTTTCGGGACCTGTAATTGCTGTGACAATTTTCATTTTGATTGCTCGATTATTTCTAAACATTTCTTAGAAAGTTCAATTTTATTGAAAATCAACTGTGCTATAGCCCACAAGTTTTTGGGCGGCAAAAATCTAAAATGGTCCGATTACGATGGTTGATACCTCTATCAATAGGTTTCGGGACCTGTAATTGCTGTGACAATTTTCATTTTGATTGCTCGATTATTTCTAAACATTTCTTAGAAAGTTCAATTTTATTGAAAATCAACTGTGCTATAGCCCACAAGTTTTTGGGCGGCAAAAATCTAAAATGGTCCGATTACGATGGTTGATACCTCTATCAATAGGTTTCGGGACCTGTAATTGCTGTGACAATTTTCATTTTGATTGCTCGATTATTTCTAAACATTTCTTAGAAAGTTCAATTTTATTGAAAATCAACTGTGCTATAGCCCACAAGTTTTTGGGCGGCAAAAATCTTACATGGTCCGATTACGATGGTTGATATCTCTATCAATAGGTTTCGGGACCTGTAATTGCTGTGACAATTTTCATTTTAATAGCTCGATTATTTCTAAACATTTCTTAGAAAGTTCAATTTTATTGAAAATCAACTGTGCTATAGCCCACAAGTTTTTGGGCGGCAAAAATCTAAAATGGTCCGATTACGATGGTTGATACCTCTATCAATAGGTTTCGGGACCTGTAATTGCTGTGACAATTTTCATTTTGATTGCTCGATTATTTCTAAACATTTCTTAGAAAGTTCAATTTTATTGAAAATCAACTGTGCTATAGCCCACAAGTTTTTGGGCGGCAAAAATCTAACATGGTCCGATTACGATGGTTGATACCTCTATCAATAGGTTTCGGGACCTGTAATTGCTGTGACAATTTTCATTTTGATTGCTCGATTATTTCTAAACATTTCTTAGAAAGTTCAATTTTATTGAAAATCAACTGTGCTATAGCCCACAAGTTTTTGGGCGGCAAAAATCTAAAATGGTCCGATTACGATGGTTGATACCTCTATCAATAGGTTTCGGGACCTGTAATTGCTGTGACAATTTTCATTTTGATTGCTCGATTATTTCTAAACATTTCTTAGAAAGTTCAATTTTATTGAAAATCAACTGTGCTATAGCCCACAAGTTTTTGGGCGGCAAAAATCTTACATGGTCCGATTACGATGGTTGATATCTCTATCAATAGGTTTCGGGACCTGTAATTGCTGTGACAATTTTCATTTTAATAGCTCGATTATTTCTAAACATTTCTTAGAAAGTTCAATTTTATTGAAAATCAACTGTGCTATAGCCCACAAGTTTTTGGGCGGCAAAAATCTAAAATGGTCCGATTACGATGGTTGATACCTCTATCAATAGGTTTCGGGACCTGTAATTGCTGTGACAATTTTCATTTTGATTGCTCGATTATTTCTAAACATTTCTTAGAAAGTTCAATTTTATTGAAAATCAACTGTGCTATAGCCCACAAGTTTTTGGGCGGCAAAAATCTAACATGGTCCGATTACGATGGTTGATACCTCTATCAATAGGTTTCGGGACCTGTAATTGCTGTGACAATTTTCATTTTGATTGCTCGATTATTTCTAAACATTTCTTAGAAAGTTCAATTTTATTGAAAATCAACTGTGCTATAGCCCACAAGTTTTTGGGCGGCAAAAATCTAACATGGTCCGATTACGATGGTTGATACCTCTATCAATAGGTTTCGGGACCTGTAATTGCTGTGACAATTTTCATTTTGATTGCTCGATTATTTCTAAACATTTCTTAGAAAGTTCAATTTTATTGAAAATCAACTGTGCTATAGCCCACAAGTTTTTGGGCGGCAAAAATCTAACATGGTCCGATTAGGATGGTTGATACCTCTATCAATAGGTTTCGGGACCTGTAATTGCTGTGACAATTTTCATTTTGATTGCTCGATTATTTCTAAACATTTCTTAGAAAGTTCAATTTTATTGAAAATCAACTGTGCTATAGCCCACAAGTTTTTGGGCGGCAAAAATCTAAAATGGTCCGATTACGATGGTTGATACCTCTATCAATAGGTTTCGGGACCTGTAATTGCTGTGACAATTTTCATTTTGATTGCTCGATTATTTCTAAACATTTCTTAGAAAGTTCAATTTTATTGAAAATCAACTGTGCTATAGCCCACAAGTTTTTGGGCGGCAAAAATCTAACATGGTCCGATTACGATGGTTGATACCTCTATCAATAGGTTTCGGGACCTGTAATTGCTGTGACAATTTTCATTTTGATTGCTCGATTATTTCTAAACATTTCTTAGAAAGTTCAATTTGATTGAAAATCAACTGTGCTATAGCCCACAAGTTTTTGGGCGGCAAAAATCCTATCAATAGGTTTCGGGACCTGTAATTGCTGTGACAATTTTCATTTTGATTGCTCGATTATTTCTAAACATTTCTTAGAAAGTTCAATTTTATTGAAAATCAACTGTGCTATAGCCCACAAGTTTTTGGGCGGCAAAAATCTAAAATGGTCCGATTACGATGGTTGATACCTCTATCAATAGGTTTCGGGACCTGTAATTGCTGTGACAATTTTCATTTTGATTGCTCGATTATTTCTAAACATTTCTTAGAAAGTTCAATTTTATTGAAAATCAACTGTGCTATAGCCCACAAGTTTTTGGGCGGCAAAAATCTAAAATGGTCCGATTACGATGGTTGATACCTCTATCAATAGGTTTCGGGACCTGTAATTGCTGTGACAATTTTCATTTTGATTGCTCGATTATTTCTAAACATTTCTTAGAAAGTTCAATTTTATTGAAAATCAACTGTGCTATAGCCCACAAGTTTTTGGGCGGCAAAAATCTTACATGGTCCGATTACGATGGTTGATATCTCTATCAATAGGTTTCGGGACCTGTAATTGCTGTGACAATTTTCATTTTAATAGCTCGATTATTTCTAAACATTTCTTAGAAAGTTCAATTTTATTGAAAATCAACTGTGCTATAGCCCACAAGTTTTTGGGCGGCAAAAATCTAAAATGGTCCGATTACGATGGTTGATACCTCTATCAATAGGTTTCGGGACCTGTAATTGCTGTGACAATTTTCATTTTGATTGCTCGATTATTTCTAAACATTTCTTAGAAAGTTCAATTTTATTGAAAATCAACTGTGCTATAGCCCACAAGTTTTTGGGCGGCAAAAATCTTACATGGTCCGATTACGATGGTTGATATCTCTATCAATAGGTTTCGGGACCTGTAATTGCTGTGACAATTTTCATTTTAATAGCTCGATTATTTCTAAACATTTCTTAGAAAGTTCAATTTTATTGAAAATCAACTGTGCTATAGCCCACAAGTTTTTGGGCGGCAAAAATCTAAAATGGTCCGATTACGATGGTTGATACCTCTATCAATAGGTTTCGGGACCTGTAATTGCTGTGACAATTTTCATTTTGATTGCTCGATTATTTCTAAACATTTCTTAGAAAGTTCAATTTTATTGAAAATCAACTGTGCTATAGCCCACAAGTTTTTGGGCGGCAAAAATCTAACATGGTCCGATTACGATGGTTGATACCTCTATCAATAGGTTTCGGGACCTGTAATTGCTGTGACAATTTTCATTTTGATTGCTCGATTATTTCTAAACATTTCTTAGAAAGTTCAATTTTATTGAAAATCAACTGTGCTATAGCCCACAAGTTTTTGGGCGGCAAAAATCTAACATGGTCCGATTACGATGGTTGATACCTCTATCAATAGGTTTCGGGACCTGTAATTGCTGTGACAATTTTCATTTTGATTGCTCGATTATTTCTAAACATTTCTTAGAAAGTTCAATTTTATTGAAAATCAACTGTGCTATAGCCCACAAGTTTTTGGGCGGCAAAAATCTAACATGGTCCGATTAGGATGGTTGATACCTCTATCAATAGGTTTCGGGACCTGTAATTGCTGTGACAATTTTCATTTTGATTGCTCGATTATTTCTAAACATTTCTTAGAAAGTTCAATTTTATTGAAAATCAACTGTGCTATAGCCCACAAGTTTTTGGGCGGCAAAAATCTAAAATGGTCCGATTACGATGGTTGATACCTCTATCAATAGGTTTCGGGACCTGTAATTGCTGTGACAATTTTCATTTTGATTGCTCGATTATTTCTAAACATTTCTTAGAAAGTTCAATTTTATTGAAAATCAACTGTGCTATAGCCCACAAGTTTTTGGGCGGCAAAAATCTAACATGGTCCGATTACGATGGTTGATACCTCTATCAATAGGTTTCGGGACCTGTAATTGCTGTGACAATTTTCATTTTGATTGCTCGATTATTTCTAAACATTTCTTAGAAAGTTCAATTTGATTGAAAATCAACTGTGCTATAGCCCACAAGTTTTTGGGCGGCAAAAATCCTATCAATAGGTTTCGGGACCTGTAATTGCTGTGACAATTTTCATTTTGATTGCTCGATTATTTCTAAACATTTCTTAGAAAGTTCAATTTTATTGAAAATCAACTGTGCTATAGCCCACAAGTTTTTGGGCGGCAAAAATCTAAAATGGTCCGATTACGATGGTTGATACCTCTATCAATAGGTTTCGGGACCTGTAATTGCTGTGACAATTTTCATTTTGATTGCTCGATTATTTCTAAACATTTCTTAGAAAGTTCAATTTTATTGAAAATCAACTGTGCTATAGCCCACAAGTTTTTGGGCGGCAAAAATCTAAAATGGTCCGATTACGATGGTTGATACCTCTATCAATAGGTTTCGGGACCTGTAATTGCTGTGACAATTTTCATTTTGATTGCTCGATTATTTCTAAACATTTCTTAGAAAGTTCAATTTTATTGAAAATCAACTGTGCTATAGCCCACAAGTTTTTGGGCGGCAAAAATCTTACATGGTCCGATTACGATGGTTGATATCTCTATCAATAGGTTTCGGGACCTGTAATTGCTGTGACAATTTTCATTTTAATAGCTCGATTATTTCTAAACATTTCTTAGAAAGTTCAATTTTATTGAAAATCAACTGTGCTATAGCCCACAAGTTTTTGGGCGGCAAAAATCTAAAATGGTCCGATTACGATGGTTGATACCTCTATCAATAGGTTTCGGGACCTGTAATTGCTGTGACAATTTTCATTTTGATTGCTCGATTATTTCTAAACATTTCTTAGAAAGTTCAATTTTATTGAAAATCAACTGTGCTATAGCCCACAAGTTTTTGGGCGGCAAAAATCTAACATGGTCCGATTACGATGGTTGATACCTCTATCAATAGGTTTCGGGACCTGTAATTGCTGTGACAATTTTCATTTTGATTGCTCGATTATTTCTAAACATTTCTTAGAAAGTTCAATTTTATTGAAAATCAACTGTGCTATAGCCCACAAGTTTTTGGGCGGCAAAAATCTAACATGGTCCGATTACGATGGTTGATACCTCTATCAATAGGTTTCGGGACCTGTAATTGCTGTGACAATTTTCATTTTGATTGCTCGATTATTTCTAAACATTTCTTAGAAAGTTCAATTTTATTGAAAATCAACTGTGCTATAGCCCACAAGTTTTTGGGCGGCAAAAATCTAAAATGGTCCGATTACGATGGTTGATACCTCTATCAATAGGTTTCGGGACCTGTAATTGCTGTGACAATTTTCATTTTGATTGCTCGATTATTTCTAAACATTTCTTAGAAAGTTCAATTTTATTGAAAATCAACTGTGCTATAGCCCACAAGTTTTTGGGCGGCAAAAATCTTACATGGTCCGATTACGATGGTTGATATCTCTATCAATAGGTTTCGGGACCTGTAATTGCTGTGACAATTTTCATTTTAATAGCTCGATTATTTCTAAACATTTCTTAGAAAGTTCAATTTTATTGAAAATCAACTGTGCTATAGCCCACAAGTTTTTGGGCGGCAAAAATCTAAAATGGTCCGATTACGATGGTTGATACCTCTATCAATAGGTTTCGGGACCTGTAATTGCTGTGACAATTTTCATTTTGATTGCTCGATTATTTCTAAACATTTCTTAGAAAGTTCAATTTTATTGAAAATCAACTGTGCTATAGCCCACAAGTTTTTGGGCGGCAAAAATCTAACATGGTCCGATTACGATGGTTGATACCTCTATCAATAGGTTTCGGGACCTGTAATTGCTGTGACAATTTTCATTTTGATTGCTCGATTATTTCTAAACATTTCTTAGAAAGTTCAATTTTATTGAAAATCAACTGTGCTATAGCCCACAAGTTTTTGGGCGGCAAAAATCTAACATGGTCCGATTACGATGGTTGATACCTCTATCAATAGGTTTCGGGACCTGTAATTGCTGTGACAATTTTCATTTTGATTGCTCGATTATTTCTAAACATTTCTTAGAAAGTTCAATTTTATTGAAAATCAACTGTGCTATAGCCCACAAGTTTTTGGGCGGCAAAAATCTAACATGGTCCGATTAGGATGGTTGATACCTCTATCAATAGGTTTCGGGACCTGTAATTGCTGTGACAATTTTCATTTTGATTGCTCGATTATTTCTAAACATTTCTTAGAAAGTTCAATTTTATTGAAAATCAACTGTGCTATAGCCCACAAGTTTTTGGGCGGCAAAAATCTAAAATGGTCCGATTACGATGGTTGATACCTCTATCAATAGGTTTCGGGACCTGTAATTGCTGTGACAATTTTCATTTTGATTGCTCGATTATTTCTAAACATTTCTTAGAAAGTTCAATTTTATTGAAAATCAACTGTGCTATAGCCCACAAGTTTTTGGGCGGCAAAAATCTAACATGGTCCGATTACGATGGTTGATACCTCTATCAATAGGTTTCGGGACCTGTAATTGCTGTGACAATTTTCATTTTGATTGCTCGATTATTTCTAAACATTTCTTAGAAAGTTCAATTTGATTGAAAATCAACTGTGCTATAGCCCACAAGTTTTTGGGCGGCAAAAATCCTATCAATAGGTTTCGGGACCTGTAATTGCTGTGACAATTTTCATTTTGATTGCTCGATTATTTCTAAACATTTCTTAGAAAGTTCAATTTGATTGAAAATCAACTGTGCTATAGCCCACAAGTTTTTGGGCGGCAAAAATCCTATCAATAGGTTTCGGGACCTGTAATTGCTGTGACAATTTTCATTTTGATTGCTCGATTATTTCTAAACATTTCTTAGAAAGTTCAATTTTATTGAAAATCAACTGTGCTATAGCCCACAAGTTTTTGGGCGGCAAAAATCTAAAATGGTCCGATTACGATGGTTGATACCTCTATCAATAGGTTTCGGGACCTGTAATTGCTGTGACAATTTACATTTTGATTGCTCGATTATTTCTAAACATTTCTTAGAAAGTTCAATTTTATTGAAAATCAACTGTGCTATAGCCCACAAGTTTTTGGGCGGCAAAAATCTAAAATGGTCCGATTACGATGGTTGATACCTCTATCAATAGGTTTCGGGACCTGTAATTGCTGTGACAATTTTCATTTTGATTGCTCGATTATTTCTAAACATTTCTTAGAAAGTTCAATTTTATTGAAAATCAACTGTGCTATAGCCCACAAGTTTTTGGGCGGCAAAAATCTAAAATGGTCCGATTACGATGGTTGATACCTCTATCAATAGGTTTCGGGACCTGTAATTGCTGTGACAATTTTCATTTTGATTGCTCGATTATTTCTAAACATTTCTTAGAAAGTTCAATTTTATTGAAAATCAACTGTGCTATAGCCCACAAGTTTTTGGGCGGCAAAAATCTTACATGGTCCGATTACGATGGTTGATATCTCTATCAATAGGTTTCGGGACCTGTAATTGCTGTGACAATTTTCATTTTAATAGCTCGATTATTTCTAAACATTTCTTAGAAAGTTCAATTTTATTGAAAATCAACTGTGCTATAGCCCACAAGTTTTTGGGCGGCAAAAATCTAAAATGGTCCGATTACGATGGTTGATACCTCTATCAATAGGTTTCGGGACCTGTAATTGCTGTGACAATTTTCATTTTGATTGCTCGATTATTTCTAAACATTTCTTAGAAAGTTCAATTTTATTGAAAATCAACTGTGCTATAGCCCACAAGTTTTTGGGCGGCAAAAATCTAACATGGTCCGATTACGATGGTTGATACCTCTATCAATAGGTTTCGGGACCTGTAATTGCTGTGACAATTTTCATTTTGATTGCTCGATTATTTCTAAACATTTCTTAGAAAGTTCAATTTTATTGAAAATCAACTGTGCTATAGCCCACAAGTTTTTGGGCGGCAAAAATCTAACATGGTCCGATTACGATGGTTGATACCTCTATCAATAGGTTTCGGGACCTGTAATTGCTGTGACAATTTTCATTTTGATTGCTCGATTATTTCTAAACATTTCTTAGAAAGTTCAATTTTATTGAAAATCAACTGTGCTATAGCCCACAAGTTTTTGGGCGGCAAAAATCTAACATGGTCCGATTAGGATGGTTGATACCTCTATCAATAGGTTTCGGGACCTGTAATTGCTGTGACAATTTTCATTTTGATTGCTCGATTATTTCTAAACATTTCTTAGAAAGTTCAATTTTATTGAAAATCAACTGTGCTATAGCCCACAAGTTTTTGGGCGGCAAAAATCTAAAATGGTCCGATTACGATGGTTGATACCTCTATCAATAGGTTTCGGGACCTGTAATTGCTGTGACAATTTTCATTTTGATTGCTCGATTATTTCTAAACATTTCTTAGAAAGTTCAATTTTATTGAAAATCAACTGTGCTATAGCCCACAAGTTTTTGGGCGGCAAAAATCTAACATGGTCCGATTACGATGGTTGATACCTCTATCAATAGGTTTCGGGACCTGTAATTGCTGTGACAATTTTCATTTTGATTGCTCGATTATTTCTAAACATTTCTTAGAAAGTTCAATTTGATTGAAAATCAACTGTGCTATAGCCCACAAGTTTTTGGGCGGCAAAAATCCTATCAATAGGTTTCGGGACCTGTAATTGCTGTGACAATTTTCATTTTGATTGCTCGATTATTTCTAAACATTTCTTAGAAAGTTCAATTTTATTGAAAATCAACTGTGCTATAGCCCACAAGTTTTTGGGCGGCAAAAATCTAACATGGTCCGATTACGATGGTTGATACCTCTATCAATAGGTTTCGGGACCTGTAATTGCTGTGACAATTTTCATTTTGATTGCTCGATTATTTCTAAACATTTCTTAGAAAGTTCAATTTTATTGAAAATCAACTGTGCTATAGCCCACAAGTTTTTGGGCGGCAAAAATCTAAAATGGTCCGATTAAGATGGTTGATACCTCTATCAATAGGTTTCGGGACTTGTAATTGCTGTGACAATTTTCATTTTGATTGCTCGATTATTTCTAAACATTTCTTAGAAAGTTCAATTTTATTGAAAATCAACTGTGCTATAGCCCACAAGTTTTTGGGCGGCAAAAATCTAAAATGGTCCGATTACGATGGTTGATACCTCTATCAATAGGTTTCGGGACCTGTAATTGCTGTGACAATTTACATTTTGATTGCTCGATTATTTCTAAACATTTCTTAGAAAGTTCAATTTTATTGAAAATCAACTGTGCTATAGCCCACAAGTTTTTGGGCGGCAAAAATCTAAAATGGTCCGATTACGATGGTTGATACCTCTATCAATAGGTTTCGGGACCTGTAATTGCTGTGACAATTTTCATTTTGATTGCTCGATTATTTCTAAACATTTCTTAGAAAGTTCAATTTTATTGAAAATCAACTGTGCTATAGCCCACAAGTTTTTGGGCGGCAAAAATCTAAAATGGTCCGATTACGATGGTTGATACCTCTATCAATAGGTTTCGGGACCTGTAATTGCTGTGACAATTTCCATTTTGATTGCTCGATTATTTCTAAACATTTCTTAGAAAGTTCAATTTTATTGAAAATCAACTGTGCTATAGCCCACAAGTTTTTGGGCGGCAAAAATCTAAAATGGTCCGATTACGATGGTTGATATCTCTATCAATAGGTTTCGGGACCTGTAATTGCTGTGACAATTTTCATTTTAATAGCTCGATTATTTCTAAACATTTCTTAGAAAGTTCAATTTTATTGAAAATCAACTGTGCTATAGCCCACAAGTTTTTGGGCGGCAAAAATCTAAAATGGTCCGATTACGATGGTTGATACCTCCATCAATAGGTTTCGGGACCTGTAATTGCTGTGACAATTTTCATTTTAATTGCTCGACTATTTCTAAACATTTCTTAGAAAGTTCAATTTTATTGAAAATCAACTGTGCTATAGCCCACAAGTTTTTGGGCGGCAAAAATCTAAAATGGTCCGATTACGATGGTTGATACCTCTATCAATAGGTTTCGGGACCTGTAATTGCTGTGACAATTTTTATTTTGATTGCTCGATTATTTCTAAACATTTCTTAGAAAGTTCAATTTTATTGAAAATCAACTGTGCTATAGCCCACAAGTTTTTGGGCGGCAAAAATCTAAAATGGTCCGATTACGATGGTTGATACCTCTATCAATAGGTTTCGGGACCTGTAATTGCTGTGACAATTTTCATTTTGATTGCTCGATTATTTCTAAACATTTCTTAGAAAGTTCAATTTTATTGAAAATCAACTGTGCTATAGCCCACAAGTTTTTGGGCGGCAAAAATCTAACATGGTCCGATTACGATGGTTGATATCTCTATCAATAGGTTTCGGGACCTGTAATTGCTGTGACAATTTTCATTTTAATAGCTCGATTATTTCTAAACATTTCTTAGAAAGTTCAATTTTATTGAAAATCAACTGTGCTATAGCCCACAAGTTTTTGGGCGGCAAAAATCTAAAATGGTCCGATTACGATGGTTGATACCTCTATCAATAGGTTTCGGGACCTGTAATTGCTGTGACAATTTTCATTTTAATTGCTCGACTATTTCTAAACATTTCTTAGAAAGTTCAATTTTATTGAAAATCAACTGTGCTATAGCCCACAAGTTTTTGGGCGGCAAAAATCTAACATGGTCCGATTACGATGGTTGATACCTCTATCAATAGGTTTCGGGACCTGTAATTGCTGTGACAATTTTCATTTTGATTGCTCGATTATTTCTAAACATTTCTTAGAAAGTTCAATTTTATTGAAAATCAACTGTGCTATAGCCCACAAGTTTTTGGGCGGCAAAAATCTAAAATGGTCCGATTACGATGGTTGATACCTCTATCAATAGGTTTCGGGACCTGTAATTGCTGTGACAATTTTCATTTTGATTGCTCGATTATTTCTAAACATTTCTTAGAAAGTTCAATTTTATTGAAAATCAACTGTGCTATAGCCCACAAGTTTTTGGGCGGCAAAAATCTAAAATGGTCCGATTACGATGGTTGATACCTCTATCAATAGGTTTCGGGACCTGTAATTGCTGTGACAATTTTCATTTTGATTGCTCGATTATTTCTAAACATTTCTTAGAAAGTTCAATTTTATTGAAAATCAACTGTGCTATAGCCCACAAGTTTTTGGGCGGCAAAAATCTAAAATGGTCCGATTACGATGGTTGATACCTCTATCAATAGGTTTCGGGACCTGTAATTGCTGTGACAATTTTCATTTTGATTGCTCGATTATTTCTAAACATTTCTTAGAAAGTTCAATTTTATTGAAAATCAACTGTGCTATAGCCCACAAGTTTTTGGGCGGCAAAAATCTAAAATGGTCCGATTACGATGGTTGATACCTCTATCAATAGGTTTCGGGACCTGTAATTGCTGTGACAATTTTCATTTTGATTGCTCGATTATTTCTAAACATTTCTTAGAAAGTTCAATTTTATTGAAAATCAACTGTGCTATAGCCCACAAGTTTTTGGGCGGCAAAAATCTAAAATGGTCCGATTAAGATGGTTGATACCTCTATCAATAGGTTTCGGGACTTGTAATTGCTGTGACAATTTTCATTTTGATTGCTCGATTATTTCTAAACATTTCTTAGAAAGTTCAATTTTATTGAAAATCAACTGTGCTATAGCCCACAAGTTTTTGGGCGGCAAAAATCTAAAATGGTCCGATTACGATGGTTGATACCTCTATCAATAGGTTTCGGGACCTGTAATTGCTGTGACAATTTACATTTTGATTGCTCGATTATTTCTAAACATTTCTTAGAAAGTTCAATTTTATTGAAAATCAACTGTGCTATAGCCCACAAGTTTTTGGGCGGCAAAAATCTAAAATGGTCCGATTACGATGGTTGATACCTCTATCAATAGGTTTCGGGACCTGTAATTGCTGTGACAATTTTCATTTTGATTGCTCGATTATTTCTAAACATTTCTTAGAAAGTTCAATTTTATTGAAAATCAACTGTGCTATAGCCCACAAGTTTTTGGGCGGCAAAAATCTAAAATGGTCCGATTACGATGGTTGATACCTCTATCAATAGGTTTCGGGACCTGTAATTGCTGTGACAATTTCCATTTTGATTGCTCGATTATTTCTAAACATTTCTTAGAAAGTTCAATTTTATTGAAAATCAACTGTGCTATAGCCCACAAGTTTTTGGGCGGCAAAAATCTAAAATGGTCCGATTACGATGGTTGATATCTCTATCAATAGGTTTCGGGACCTGTAATTGCTGTGACAATTTTCATTTTAATAGCTCGATTATTTCTAAACATTTCTTAGAAAGTTCAATTTTATTGAAAATCAACTGTGCTATAGCCCACAAGTTTTTGGGCGGCAAAAATCTAAAATGGTCCGATTACGATGGTTGATACCTCTATCAATAGGTTTCGGGACCTGTAATTGCTGTGACAATTTTCATTTTAATTGCTCGACTATTTCTAAACATTTCTTAGAAAGTTCAATTTTATTGAAAATCAACTGTGCTATAGCCCACAAGTTTTTGGGCGGCAAAAATCTAAAATGGTCCGATTACGATGGTTGATACCTCTATCAATAGGTTTCGGGACCTGTAATTGCTGTGACAATTTTTATTTTGATTGCTCGATTATTTCTAAACATTTCTTAGAAAGTTCAATTTTATTGAAAATCAACTGTGCTATAGCCCACAAGTTTTTGGGCGGCAAAAATCTAAAATGGTCCGATTACGATGGTTGATACCTCTATCAATAGGTTTCGGGACCTGTAATTGCTGTGACAATTTTCATTTTGATTGCTCGATTATTTCTAAACATTTCTTAGAAAGTTCAATTTTATTGAAAATCAACTGTGCTATAGCCCACAAGTTTTTGGGCGGCAAAAATCTAACATGGTCCGATTACGATGGTTGATACCTCTATCAATAGGTTTCGGGACCTGTAATTGCTGTGACAATTTTCATTTTGATTGCTCGATTATTTCTAAACATTTCTTAGAAAGTTCAATTTTATTGAAAATCAACTGTGCTATAGCCCACAAGTTTTTGGGCGGCAAAAATCTAAAATGGTCCGATTACGATGGTTGATATCTCTATCAATAGGTTTCGGGACCTGTAATTGCTGTGACAATTTTCATTTTAATAGCTCGATTATTTCTAAACATTTCTTAGAAAGATCAATTTTATTGAAAATCAAATGTGCTATAGCCCACAAGTTTTTGGGCGGCAAAAATCTAAAATGGTCCGATTACGATGGTTGATACCTCTATCAATAGGTTTCGGGACCTGTAATTGCTGTGACAATTTTCATTTTAATTGCTCGACTATTTCTAAACATTTCTTAGAAAGTTCAATTTTATTGAAAATCAACTGTGCTATAGCCCACAAGTTTTTGGGCGGCAAAAATCTAACATGGTCCGATTACGATGGTTGATACCTCTATCAATAGGTTTCGGGACCTGTAATTGCTGTGACAATTTTCATTTTGATTGCTCGATTATTTCTAAACATTTCTTAGAAAGTTCAATTTTATTGAAAATCAACTGTGCTATAGCCCACAAGTTTTTGGGCGGCAAAAATCTAAAATGGTCCGATTACGATGGTTGATACCTCTATCAATAGGTTTCGGGACCTGTAATTGCTGTGACAATTTTCATTTTGATTGCTCGATTATTTCTAAACATTTCTTAGAAAGTTCAATTTTATTGAAAATCAACTGTGCTATAGCCCACAAGTTTTTGGGCGGCAAAAATCTAAAATGGTCCGATTACGATGGTTGATACCTCTATCAATAGGTTTCGGGACTTGTAATTGCTGTGACAATTTTCATTTTGATTGCTCGATTATTTCTAAACATTTCTTAGAAAGTTCAATTTTATTGAAAATCAACTGTGCTATAGCCCACAAGTTTTTGGGCGGCAAAAATCTAAAATGGTCCGATTACGATGGTTGATACCTCTATCAATAGGTTTCGGGACCTGTAATTGCTGTGACAATTTTCATTTTGATTGCTCGATTATTTCTAAACATTTCTTAGAAAGATCAATTTTATTGAAAATCAACTGTGCTATAGCCCACAAGTTTTTGGGCGGCAAAAATCTAAAATGGTCCGATTACGATGGTTGATACCTCTATCAATAGGTTTCGGGACCTGTAATTGCTGTGACAATTTTCATTTTAATTGCTCGACTATTTCTAAACATTTCTTAGAAAGTTCAATTTTATTGAAAATCAACTGTGCTATAGCCCACAAGTTTTTGGGCGGCAAAAATCTAACATGGTCCGATTACGATGGTTGATACCTCTATCAATAGGTTTCGGGACCTGTAATT
Organism: Tipula vernalis; assembly: GCA_958295665.1. Classification (NCBI taxonomy): domain Eukaryota; kingdom Metazoa; phylum Arthropoda; class Insecta; order Diptera; family Tipulidae; genus Tipula; species Tipula vernalis. The sequence goes on from OY282558.1 coordinate 4,690,646, forward strand.
GCTGTGACAATTTTCATTTTGATTGCTCGATTATTTCTAAACATTTCTTAGAAAGTTCAATTTTATTGAAAATCAACTGTGCTATAGCCCACAAGTTTTTGGGCGGCAAAAATCTAAAATGGTCCGATTACGATGGTTGATACCTCTATCAATAGGTTTCGGGACCTGTAATTGCTGTGACAATTTTCATTTTGATTGCTCGATTATTTCTAAACATTTCTTAGAAAGTTCAATTTTATTGAAAATCAACTGTGCTATAGCCCACAAGTTTTTGGGCGGCAAAAATCTAAAATGGTCCGATTACGATGGTTGATACCTCTATCAATAGGTTTCGGGACCTGTAATTGCTGTGACAATTTTCATTTTGATTGCTCGATTATTTCTAAACATTTCTTAGAAAGTTCAATTTTATTGAAAATCAACTGTGCTATAGCCCACAAGTTTTTGGGCGGCAAAAATCTAAAATGGTCCGATTACGATGGTTGATACCTCTATCAATAGGTTTCGGGACCTGTAATTGCTGTGACAATTTTCATTTTGATTGCTCGATTATTTCTAAACATTTCTTAGAAAGTTCAATTTTATTGAAAATCAACTGTGCTATAGCCCACAAGTTTTTGGGCGGCAAAAATCTAAAATGGTCCGATTACGATGGTTGATACCTCTATCAATAGGTTTCGGGACCTGTAATTGCTGTGACAATTTTCATTTTGATTGCTCGATTATTTCTAAACATTTCTTAGAAAGTTCAATTTTATTGAAAATCAACTGTGCTATAGCCCACAAGTTTTTGGGCGGCAAAAATCTAACATGGTCCGATTACGATGGTTGATACCTCTATCAATAGGTTTCGGGACCTGTAATTGCTGTGACAATTTTCATTTTGATTGCTCGATTATTTCTAAACATTTCTTAGAAAGTTCAATTTTATTGAAAATCAACTGTGCTATAGCCCACAAGTTTTTGGGCGGCAAAAATCTAACATGGTCCGATTACGATGGTTGATACCTCTATCAATAGGTTTCGGGACCTGTAATTGCTGTGACAATTTTCATTTTGATTGCTCGATTATTTCTAAACATTTCTTAGAAAGTTCAATTTGATTGAAAATCAACTGTGCTATAGCCCACAAGTTTTTGGGCGGCAAAAATCCTATCAATAGGTTTCGGGACCTGTAATTGCTGTGACAATTTTCATTTTGATTGCTCGATTATTTCTAAACATTTCTTAGAAAGTTCAATTTTATTGAAAATCAACTGTGCTATAGCCCACAAGTTTTTGGGCGGCAAAAATCTAACATGGTCCGATTACGATGGTTGATACCTCTATCAATAGGTTTCGGGACCTGTAATTGCTGTGACAATTTTCATTTTGATTGCTCGATTATTTCTAAACATTTCTTAGAAAGTTCAATTTTATTGAAAATCAACTGTGCTATAGCCCACAAGTTTTTGGGCGGCAAAAATCTAAAATGGTCCGATTACGATGGTTGATACCTCTATCAATAGGTTTCGGGACTTGTAATTGCTGTGACAATTTTCATTTTGATTGCTCGATTATTTCTAAACATTTCTTAGAAAGTTCAATTTTATTGAAAATCAACTGTGCTATAGCCCACAAGTTTTTGGGCGGCAAAAATCTAAAATGGTCCGATTACGATGGTTGATACCTCTATCAATAGGTTTCGGGACCTGTAATTGCTGTGACAATTTTCATTTTAATTGCTCGACTATTTCTAAACATTTCTTAGAAAGTTCAATTTTATTGAAAATCAACTGTGCTATAGCCCACAAGTTTTTGGGCGGCAAAAATCTAAAATGGTCCGATTACGATGGTTGATACCTCTATCAATAGGTTTCGGGACCTGTAATTGCTGTGACAATTTTTATTTTGATTGCTCGATTATTTCTAAACATTTCTTAGAAAGTTCAATTTTATTGAAAATCAACTGTGCTATAGCCCACAAGTTTTTGGGCGGCAAAAATCTAAAATGGTCCGATTACGATGGTTGATACCTCTATCAATAGGTTTCGGGACCTGTAATTGCTGTGACAATTTTCATTTTGATTGCTCGATTATTTCTAAACATTTCTTAGAAAGTTCAATTTTATTGAAAATCAACTGTGCTATAGCCCACAAGTTTTTGGGCGGCAAAAATCTAACATGGTCCGATTACGATGGTTGATACCTCTATCAATAGGTTTCGGGACCTGTAATTGCTGTGACAATTTTCATTTTGATTGCTCGATTATTTCTAAACATTTCTTAGAAAGTTCAATTTTATTGAAAATCAACTGTGCTATAGCCCACAAGTTTTTGGGCGGCAAAAATCTAAAATGGTCCGATTACGATGGTTGATATCTCTATCAATAGGTTTCGGGACCTGTAATTGCTGTGACAATTTTCATTTTAATAGCTCGATTATTTCTAAACATTTCTTAGAAAGTTCAATTTTATTGAAAATCAACTGTGCTATAGCCCACAAGTTTTTGGGCGGCAAAAATCTAAAATGGTCCGATTACGATGGTTGATACCTCTATCAATAGGTTTCGGGACCTGTAATTGCTGTGACAATTTTCATTTTAATTGCTCGACTATTTCTAAACATTTCTTAGAAAGTTCAATTTTATTGAAAATCAACTGTGCTATAGCCCACAAGTTTTTGGGCGGCAAAAATCTAAAATGGTCCGATTACGATGGTTGATACCTCTATCAATAGGTTTCGGGACCTGTAATTGCTGTGACAATTTTTATTTTGATTGCTCGATTATTTCTAAACATTTCTTAGAAAGTTCAATTTTATTGAAAATCAACTGTGCTATAGCCCACAAGTTTTTGGGCGGCAAAAATCTAAAATGGTCCGATTACGATGGTTGATACCTCTATCAATAGGTTTCGGGACCTGTAATTGCTGTGACAATTTTCATTTTGATTGCTCGATTATTTCTAAACATTTCTTAGAAAGTTCAATTTTATTGAAAATCAACTGTGCTATAGCCCACAAGTTTTTGGGCGGCAAAAATCTAACATGGTCCGATTACGATGGTTGATACCTCTATCAATAGGTTTCGGGACCTGTAATTGCTGTGACAATTTTCATTTTGATTGCTCGATTATTTCTAAACATTTCTTAGAAAGTTCAATTTTATTGAAAATCAACTGTGCTATAGCCCACAAGTTTTTGGGCGGCAAAAATCTAAAATGGTCCGATTACGATGGTTGATATCTCTATCAATAGGTTTCGGGACCTGTAATTGCTGTGACAATTTTCATTTTAATAGCTCGATTATTTCTAAACATTTCTTAGAAAGATCAATTTTATTGAAAATCAACTGTGCTATAGCCCACAAGTTTTTGGGCGGCAAAAATCTAAAATGGTCCGATTACGATGGTTGATACCTCTATCAATAGGTTTCGGGACCTGTAATTGCTGTGACAATTTTCATTTTAATTGCTCGACTATTTCTAAACATTTCTTAGAAAGTTCAATTTTATTGAAAATCAACTGTGCTATAGCCCACAAGTTTTTGGGCGGCAAAAATCTAACATGGTCCGATTACGATGGTTGATACCTCTATCAATAGGTTTCGGGACCTGTAATTGCTGTGACAATTTTCATTTTGATTGCTCGATTATTTCTAAACATTTCTTAGAAAGTTCAATTTTATTGAAAATCAACTGTGCTATAGCCCACAAGTTTTTGGGCGGCAAAAATCTAACATGGTCCGATTACGATGGTTGATACCTCTATCAATAGGTTTCGGGACCTGTAATTGCTGTGACAATTTTCATTTTGATTGCTCGATTATTTCTAAACATTTCTTAGAAAGTTCAATTTTATTGAAAATCAACTGTGCTATAGCCCACAAGTTTTTGGGCGGCAAAAATCTAAAATGGTCCGATTACGATGGTTGATACCTCTATCAATAGGTTTCGGGACCTGTAATTGCTGTGACAATTTTCATTTTGATTGCTCGATTATTTCTAAACATTTCTTAGAAAGTTCAATTTTATTGAAAATCAACTGTGCTATAGCCCACAAGTTTTTGGGCGGCAAAAATCTAAAATGGTCCGATTACGATGGTTGATACCTCTATCAATAGGTTTCGGGACCTGTAATTGCTGTGACAATTTTCATTTTGATTGCTCGATTATTTCTAAACATTTCTTAGAAAGTTCAATTTTATTGAAAATCAACTGTGCTATAGCCCACAAGTTTTTGGGCGGCAAAAATCTAAAATGGTCCGATTACGATGGTTGATACCTCTATCAATAGGTTTCGGGACCTGTAATTGCTGTGACAATTTTCATTTTGATTGCTCGATTATTTCTAAACATTTCTTAGAAAGTTCAATTTTATTGAAAATCAACTGTGCTATAGCCCACAAGTTTTTGGGCGGCAAAAATCTAAAATGGTCCGATTACGATGGTTGATACCTCTATCAATAGGTTTCGGGACCTGTAATTGCTGTGACAATTTTCATTTTGATTGCTCGATTATTTCTAAACATTTCTTAGAAAGTTCAATTTTATTGAAAATCAACTGTGCTATAGCCCACAAGTTTTTGGGCGGCAAAAATCTAAAATGGTCCGATTACGATGGTTGATACCTCTATCAATAGGTTTCGGGACCTGTAATTGCTGTGACAATTTTCATTTTGATTGCTCGATTATTTCTAAACATTTCTTAGAAAGTTCAATTTTATTGAAAATCAACTGTGCTATAGCCCACAAGTTTTTGGGCGGCAAAAATCTAAAATGGTCCGATTACGATGGTTGATACCTCTATCAATAGGTTTCGGGACCTGTAATTGCTGTGACAATTTTCATTTTGATTGCTCGATTATTTCTAAACATTTCTTAGAAAGTTCAATTTTATTGAAAATCAACTGTGCTATAGCCCACAAGTTTTTGGGCGGCAAAAATCTAAAATGGTCCGATTACGATGGTTGATACCTCTATCAATAGGTTTCGGGACCTGTAATTGCTGTGACAATTTTCATTTTGATTGCTCGATTATTTCTAAACATTTCTTAGAAAGTTCAATTTTATTGAAAATCAAATGTGCTATAGCCCACAAGTTTTTGGGCGGCAAAAATCTAACATGGTCCGATTACGATGGTTGATACCTCTATCAATAGGTTTCGGGACCTGTAATTGCTGTGACAATTTTCATTTTGATTGCTCGATTATTTCTAAACATTTCTTAGAAAGTTCAATTTTATTGAAAATCAACTGTGCTATAGCCCACAAGTTTTTGGGCGGCAAAAATCTAACATGGTCCGATTACGATGGTTGATACCTCTATCAATAGGTTTCGGGACCTGTAATTGCTGTGACAATTTTCATTTTGATTGCTCGATTATTTCTAAACATTTCTTAGAAAGTTCAATTTGATTGAAAATCAACTGTGCTATAGCCCACAAGTTTTTGGGCGGCAAAAATCCTATCAATAGGTTTCGGGACCTGTAATTGCTGTGACAATTTTCATTTTGATTGCTCGATTATTTCTAAACATTTCTTAGAAAGTTCAATTTTATTGAAAATCAACTGTGCTATAGCCCACAAGTTTTTGGGCGGCAAAAATCTAACATGGTCCGATTACGATGGTTGATACCTCTATCAATAGGTTTCGGGACCTGTAATTGCTGTGACAATTTTCATTTTGATTGCTCGATTATTTCTAAACATTTCTTAGAAAGTTCAATTTTATTGAAAATCAACTGTGCTATAGCCCACAAGTTTTTGGGCGGCAAAAATCTAAAATGGTCCGATTACGATGGTTGATACCTCTATCAATAGGTTTCGGGACTTGTAATTGCTGTGACAATTTTCATTTTGATTGCTCGATTATTTCTAAACATTTCTTAGAAAGTTCAATTTTATTGAAAATCAACTGTGCTATAGCCCACAAGTTTTTGGGCGGCAAAAATCTAACATGGTCCGATTACGATGGTTGATACCTCTATCAATAGGTTTCGGGACCTGTAATTGCTGTGACAATTTTCATTTTGATTGCTCGATTATTTCTAAACATTTCTTAGAAAGTTCAATTTTATTGAAAATCAACTGTGCTATAGCCCACAAGTTTTTGGGCGGCAAAAATCTAAAATGGTCCGATTACGATGGTTGATACCTCTATCAATAGGTTTCGGGACCTGTAATTGCTGTGACAATTTTCATTTTGATTGCTCGATTATTTCTAAACATTTCTTAGAAAGTTCAATTTTATTGAAAATCAACTGTGCTATAGCCCACAAGTTTTTGGGCGGCAAAAATCTAACATGGTCCGATTACGATGGTTGATACCTCTATCAATAGGTTTCGGGACCTGTAATTGCTGTGACAATTTTCATTTTGATTGCTCGATTATTTCTAAACATTTCTTAGAAAGTTCAATTTTATTGAAAATCAACTGTGCTATAGCCCACAAGTTTTTGGGCGGCAAAAATCTAACATGGTCCGATTACGATGGTTGATACCTCTATCAATAGGTTTCGGGACCTGTAATTGCTGTGACAATTTTCATTTTGATTGCTCGATTATTTCTAAACATTTCTTAGAAAGTTCAATTTTATTGAAAATCAACTGTGCTATAGCCCACAAGTTTTTGGGCGGCAAAAATCTAAAATGGTCCGATTACGATGGTTGATACCTCTATCAATAGGTTTCGGGACCTGTAATTGCTGTGACAATTTTCATTTTGATTGCTCGATTATTTCTAAACATTTCTTAGAAAGTTCAATTTTATTGAAAATCAACTGTGCTATAGCCCACAAGTTTTTGGGCGGCAAAAATCTAAAATGGTCCGATTACGATGGTTGATACCTCTATCAATAGGTTTCGGGACCTGTAATTGCTGTGACAATTTTCATTTTAATTGCTCGACTATTTCTAAACATTTCTTAGAAAGTTCAATTTTATTGAAAATCAACTGTGCTATAGCCCACAAGTTTTTGGGCGGCAAAAATCTAAAATGGTCCGATTACGATGGTTGATACCTCTATCAATAGGTTTCGGGACCTGTAATTGCTGTGACAATTTTTATTTTGATTGCTCGATTATTTCTAAACATTTCTTAGAAAGTTCAATTTTATTGAAAATCAACTGTGCTATAGCCCACAAGTTTTTGGGCGGCAAAAATCTAAAATGGTCCGATTACGATGGTTGATACCTCTATCAATAGGTTTCGGGACCTGTAATTGCTGTGACAATTTTCATTTTGATTGCTCGATTATTTCTAAACATTTCTTAGAAAGTTCAATTTTATTGAAAATCAACTGTGCTATAGCCCACAAGTTTTTGGGCGGCAAAAATCTAACATGGTCCGATTACGATGGTTGATACCTCTATCAATAGGTTTCGGGACCTGTAATTGCTGTGACAATTTTCATTTTGATTGCTCGATTATTTCTAAACATTTCTTAGAAAGTTCAATTTTATTGAAAATCAACTGTGCTATAGCCCACAAGTTTTTGGGCGGCAAAAATCTAAAATGGTCCGATTACGATGGTTGATATCTCTATCAATAGGTTTCGGGACCTGTAATTGCTGTGACAATTTTCATTTTAATAGCTCGATTATTTCTAAACATTTCTTAGAAAGTTCAATTTTATTGAAAATCAACTGTGCTATAGCCCACAAGTTTTTGGGCGGCAAAAATCTAAAATGGTCCGATTACGATGGTTGATACCTCTATCAATAGGTTTCGGGACCTGTAATTGCTGTGACAATTTTCATTTTAATTGCTCGACTATTTCTAAACATTTCTTAGAAAGTTCAATTTTATTGAAAATCAACTGTGCTATAGCCCACAAGTTTTTGGGCGGCAAAAATCTAAAATGGTCCGATTACGATGGTTGATACCTCTATCAATAGGTTTCGGGACCTGTAATTGCTGTGACAATTTTTATTTTGATTGCTCGATTATTTCTAAACATTTCTTAGAAAGTTCAATTTTATTGAAAATCAACTGTGCTATAGCCCACAAGTTTTTGGGCGGCAAAAATCTAAAATGGTCCGATTACGATGGTTGATACCTCTATCAATAGGTTTCGGGACCTGTAATTGCTGTGACAATTTTCATTTTGATTGCTCGATTATTTCTAAACATTTCTTAGAAAGTTCAATTTTATTGAAAATCAACTGTGCTATAGCCCACAAGTTTTTGGGCGGCAAAAATCTAAAATGGTCCGATTACGATGGTTGATACCTCTATCAATAGGTTTCGGGACCTGTAATTGCTGTGACAATTTTCATTTTGATTGCTCGATTATTTCTAAACATTTCTTAGAAAGTTCAATTTTATTGAAAATCAACTGTGCTATAGCCCACAAGTTTTTGGGCGGCAAAAATCTAAAATGGTCCGATTACGATGGTTGATACCTCTATCAATAGGTTTCGGGACCTGTAATTGCTGTGACAATTTTCATTTTGATTGCTCGATTATTTCTAAACATTTCTTAGAAAGTTCAATTTTATTGAAAATCAACTGTGCTATAGCCCACAAGTTTTTGGGCGGCAAAAATCTAAAATGGTCCGATTACGATGGTTGATACCTCTATCAATAGGTTTCGGGACCTGTAATTGCTGTGACAATTTTCATTTTGATTGCTCGATTATTTCTAAACATTTCTTAGAAAGTTCAATTTTATTGAAAATCAACTGTTATATAGCCCACAAGTTTTTGGGCGGCAAAAATCTAACATGGTCCGATTACGATGGTTGATACCTCTATCAATAGGTTTCGGGACCTGTAATTGCTGTGACAATTTTCATTTTGATTGCTCGATTATTTCTAAACATTTCTTAGAAAGTTCAATTTTATTGAAAATCAACTGTGCTATAGCCCACAAGTTTTTGGGCGGCAAAAATCTAACATGGTCCGATTACGATGGTTGATACCTCTATCAATAGGTTTCGGGACCTGTAATTGCTGTGACAATTTTCATTTTGATTGCTCGATTATTTCTAAACATTTCTTAGAAAGTTCAATTTGATTGAAAATCAACTGTGCTATAGCCCACAAGTTTTTGGGCGGCAAAAATCCTATCAATAGGTTTCGGGACCTGTAATTGCTGTGACAATTTTCATTTTGATTGCTCGATTATTTCTAAACATTTCTTAGAAAGTTCAATTTTATTGAAAATCAACTGTGCTATAGCCCACAAGTTTTTGGGCGGCAAAAATCTAACATGGTCCGATTACGATGGTTGATACCTCTATCAATAGGTTTCGGGACCTGTAATTGCTGTGACAATTTTCATTTTGATTGCTCGATTATTTCTAAACATTTCTTAGAAAGTTCAATTTTATTGAAAATCAACTGTGCTATAGCCCACAAGTTTTTGGGCGGCAAAAATCTAAAATGGTCCGATTACGATGGTTGATACCTCTATCAATAGGTTTCGGGACTTGTAATTGCTGTGACAATTTTCATTTTGATTGCTCGATTATTTCTAAACATTTCTTAGAAAGTTCAATTTTATTGAAAATCAACTGTGCTATAGCCCACAAGTTTTTGGGCGGCAAAAATCTAAAATGGTCCGATTACGATGGTTGATACCTCTATCAATAGGTTTCGGGACCTGTAATTGCTGTGACAATTTTCATTTTAATTGCTCGACTATTTCTAAACATTTCTTAGAAAGTTCAATTTTATTGAAAATCAACTGTGCTATAGCCCACAAGTTTTTGGGCGGCAAAAATCTAAAATGGTCCGATTACGATGGTTGATACCTCTATCAATAGGTTTCGGGACCTGTAATTGCTGTGACAATTTTTATTTTGATTGCTCGATTATTTCTAAACATTTCTTAGAAAGTTCAATTTTATTGAAAATCAACTGTGCTATAGCCCACAAGTTTTTGGGCGGCAAAAATCTAAAATGGTCCGATTACGATGGTTGATACCTCTATCAATAGGTTTCGGGACCTGTAATTGCTGTGACAATTTTCATTTTGATTGCTCGATTATTTCTAAACATTTCTTAGAAAGTTCAATTTTATTGAAAATCAACTGTGCTATAGCCCACAAGTTTTTGGGCGGCAAAAATCTAACATGGTCCGATTACGATGGTTGATACCTCTATCAATAGGTTTCGGGACCTGTAATTGCTGTGACAATTTTCATTTTGATTGCTCGATTATTTCTAAACATTTCTTAGAAAGTTCAATTTTATTGAAAATCAACTGTGCTATAGCCCACAAGTTTTTGGGCGGCAAAAATCTAAAATGGTCCGATTACGATGGTTGATATCTCTATCAATAGGTTTCGGGACCTGTAATTGCTGTGACAATTTTCATTTTAATAGCTCGATTATTTCTAAACATTTCTTAGAAAGTTCAATTTTATTGAAAATCAACTGTGCTATAGCCCACAAGTTTTTGGGCGGCAAAAATCTAAAATGGTCCGATTACGATGGTTGATACCTCTATCAATAGGTTTCGGGACCTGTAATTGCTGTGACAATTTTCATTTTAATTGCTCGACTATTTCTAAACATTTCTTAGAAAGTTCAATTTTATTGAAAATCAACTGTGCTATAGCCCACAAGTTTTTGGGCGGCAAAAATCTAAAATGGTCCGATTACGATGGTTGATACCTCTATCAATAGGTTTCGGGACCTGTAATTGCTGTGACAATTTTCATTTTGATTGCTCGATTATTTCTAAACATTTCTTAGAAAGTTCAATTTTATTGAAAATCAACTGTGCTATAGCCCACAAGTTTTTGGGCGGCAAAAATCTAAAATGGTCCGATTACGATGGTTGATACCTCTATCAATAGGTTTCGGGACCTGTAATTGCTGTGACAATTTTCATTTTGATTGCTCGATTATTTCTAAACATTTCTTAGAAAGTTCAATTTTATTGAAAATCAACTGTGCTATAGCCCACAAGTTTTTGGGCGGCAAAAATCTAACATGGTCCGATTACGATGGTTGATACCTCTATCAATAGGTTTCGGGACCTGTAATTGCTGTGACAATTTTCATTTTGATTGCTCGATTATTTCTAAACATTTCTTAGAAAGTTCAATTTTATTGAAAATCAACTGTGCTATAGCCCACAAGTTTTTGGGCGGCAAAAATCTAAAATGGTCCGATTACGATGGTTGATATCTCTATCAATAGGTTTCGGGACCTGTAATTGCTGTGACAATTTTCATTTTAATAGCTCGATTATTTCTAAACATTTCTTAGAAAGTTCAATTTTATTGAAAATCAACTGTGCTATAGCCCACAAGTTTTTGGGCGGCAAAAATCTAAAATGGTCCGATTACGATGGTTGATACCTCTATCAATAGGTTTCGGGACCTGTAATTGCTGTGACAATTTTCATTTTAATTGCTCGACTATTTCTAAACATTTCTTAGAAAGTTCAATTTTATTGAAAATCAACTGTGCTATAGCCCACAAGTTTTTGGGCGGCAAAAATCTAAAATGGTCCGATTACGATGGTTGATACCTCTATCAATAGGTTTCGGGACCTGTAATTGCTGTGACAATTTTTATTTTGATTGCTCGATTATTTCTAAACATTTCTTAGAAAGTTCAATTTTATTGAAAATCAACTGTGCTATAGCCCACAAGTTTTTGGGCGGCAAAAATCTAAAATGGTCCGATTACGATGGTTGATACCTCTATCAATAGGTTTCGGGACCTGTAATTGCTGTGACAATTTTCATTTTGATTGCTCGATTATTTCTAAACATTTCTTAGAAAGTTCAATTTTATTGAAAATCAACTGTGCTATAGCCCACAAGTTTTTGGGCGGCAAAAATCTAACATGGTCCGATTACGATGGTTGATACCTCTATCAATAGGTTTCGGGACCTGTAATTGCTGTGACAATTTTCATTTTGATTGCTCGATTATTTCTAAACATTTCTTAGAAAGTTCAATTTTATTGAAAATCAACTGTGCTATAGCCCACAAGTTTTTGGGCGGCAAAAATCTAAAATGGTCCGATTACGATGGTTGATATCTCTATCAATAGGTTTCGGGACCTGTAATTGCTGTGACAATTTTCATTTTAATAGCTCGATTATTTCTAAACATTTCTTAGAAAGATCAATTTTATTGAAAATCAACTGTGCTATAGCCCACAAGTTTTTGGGCGGCAAAAATCTAAAATGGTCCGATTACGATGGTTGATACCTCTATCAATAGGTTTCGGGACCTGTAATTGCTGTGACAATTTTCATTTTAATTGCTCGACTATTTCTAAACATTTCTTAGAAAGTTCAATTTTATTGAAAATCAACTGTGCTATAGCCCACAAGTTTTTGGGCGGCAAAAATCTAACATGGTCCGATTACGATGGTTGATACCTCTATCAATAGGTTTCGGGACCTGTAATTGCTGTGACAATTTTCATTTTGATTGCTCGATTATTTCTAAACATTTCTTAGAAAGTTCAATTTTATTGAAAATCAACTGTGCTATAGCCCACAAGTTTTTGGGCGGCAAAAATCTAAAATGGTCCGATTACGATGGTTGATACCTCTATCAATAGGTTTCGGGACCTGTAATTGCTGTGACAATTTTCATTTTGATTGCTCGATTATTTCTAAACATTTCTTAGAAAGTTCAATTTTATTGAAAATCAACTGTGCTATAGCCCACAAGTTTTTGGGCGGCAAAAATCTAAAATGGTCCGATTACGATGGTTGATACCTCTATCAATAGGTTTCGGGACCTGTAATTGCTGTGACAATTTTCATTTTGATTGCTCGATTATTTCTAAACATTTCTTAGAAAGTTCAATTTTATTGAAAATCAACTGTGCTATAGCCCACAAGTTTTTGGGCGGCAAAAATCTAAAATGGTCCGATTACGATGGTTGATACCTCTATCAATAGGTTTCGGGACCTGTAATTGCTGTGACAATTTTCATTTTGATTGCTCGATTATTTCTAAACATTTCTTAGAAAGTTCAATTTTATTGAAAATCAACTGTGCTATAGCCCACAAGTTTTTGGGCGGCAAAAATCTAAAATGGTCCGATTACGATGGTTGATACCTCTATCAATAGGTTTCGGGACCTGTAATTGCTGTGACAATTTTCATTTTGATTGCTCGATTATTTCTAAACATTTCTTAGAAAGTTCAATTTTATTGAAAATCAACTGTGCTATAGCCCACAAGTTTTTGGGCGGCAAAAATCTAAAATGGTCCGATTACGATGGTTGATACCTCTATCAATAGGTTTCGGGACCTGTAATTGCTGTGACAATTTTCATTTTGATTGCTCGATTATTTCTAAACATTTCTTAGAAAGTTCAATTTTATTGAAAATCAACTGTGCTATAGCCCACAAGTTTTTGGGCGGCAAAAATCTAAAATGGTCCGATTACGATGGTTGATACCTCTATCAATAGGTTTCGGGACCTGTAATTGCTGTGACAATTTTCATTTTGATTGCTCGATTATTTCTAAACATTTCTTAGAAAGTTCAATTTTATTGAAAATCAACTGTGCTATAGCCCACAAGTTTTTGGGCGGCAAAAATCTAACATGGTCCGATTACGATGGTTGATACCTCTATCAATAGGTTTCGGGACCTGTAATTGCTGTGACAATTTTCATTTTGATTGCTCGATTATTTCTAAACATTTCTTAGAAAGTTCAATTTTATTGAAAATCAACTGTGCTATAGCCCACAAGTTTTTGGGCGGCAAAAATCTAACATGGTCCGATTACGATGGTTGATACCTCTATCAATAGGTTTCGGGACCTGTAATTGCTGTGACAATTTTCATTTTGATTGCTCGATTATTTCTAAACATTTCTTAGAAAGTTCAATTTGATTGAAAATCAACTGTGCTATAGCCCACAAGTTTTTGGGCGGCAAAAATCCTATCAATAGGTTTCGGGACCTGTAATTGCTGTGACAATTTTCATTTTGATTGCTCGATTATTTCTAAACATTTCTTAGAAAGTTCAATTTTATTGAAAATCAACTGTGCTATAGCCCACAAGTTTTTGGGCGGCAAAAATCTAACATGGTCCGATTACGATGGTTGATACCTCTATCAATAGGTTTCGGGACCTGTAATTGCTGTGACAATTTTCATTTTGATTGCTCGATTATTTCTAAACATTTCTTAGAAAGTTCAATTTTATTGAAAATCAACTGTGCTATAGCCCACAAGTTTTTGGGCGGCAAAAATCTAAAATGGTCCGATTACGATGGTTGATACCTCTATCAATAGGTTTCGGGACTTGTAATTGCTGTGACAATTTTCATTTTGATTGCTCGATTATTTCTAAACATTTCTTAGAAAGTTCAATTTTATTGAAAATCAACTGTGCTATAGCCCACAAGTTTTTGGGCGGCAAAAATCTAAAATGGTCCGATTACGATGGTTGATACCTCTATCAATAGGTTTCGGGACCTGTAATTGCTGTGACAATTTTCATTTTAATTGCTCGACTATTTCTAAACATTTCTTAGAAAGTTCAATTTTATTGAAAATCAACTGTGCTATAGCCCACAAGTTTTTGGGCGGCAAAAATCTAAAATGGTCCGATTACGATGGTTGATACCTCTATCAATAGGTTTCGGGACCTGTAATTGCTGTGACAATTTTTATTTTGATTGCTCGATTATTTCTAAACATTTCTTAGAAAGTTCAATTTTATTGAAAATCAACTGTGCTATAGCCCACAAGTTTTTGGGCGGCAAAAATCTAAAATGGTCCGATTACGATGGTTGATACCTCTATCAATAGGTTTCGGGACCTGTAATTGCTGTGACAATTTTCATTTTGATTGCTCGATTATTTCTAAACATTTCTTAGAAAGTTCAATTTTATTGAAAATCAACTGTGCTATAGCCCACAAGTTTTTGGGCGGCAAAAATCTAACATGGTCCGATTACGATGGTTGATACCTCTATCAATAGGTTTCGGGACCTGTAATTGCTGTGACAATTTTCATTTTGATTGCTCGATTATTTCTAAACATTTCTTAGAAAGTTCAATTTTATTGAAAATCAACTGTGCTATAGCCCACAAGTTTTTGGGCGGCAAAAATCTAAAATGGTCCGATTACGATGGTTGATATCTCTATCAATAGGTTTCGGGACCTGTAATTGCTGTGACAATTTTCATTTTAATAGCTCGATTATTTCTAAACATTTCTTAGAAAGTTCAATTTTATTGAAAATCAACTGTGCTATAGCCCACAAGTTTTTGGGCGGCAAAAATCTAAAATGGTCCGATTACGATGGTTGATACCTCTATCAATAGGTTTCGGGACCTGTAATTGCTGTGACAATTTTCATTTTAATTGCTCGACTATTTCTAAACATTTCTTAGAAAGTTCAATTTTATTGAAAATCAACTGTGCTATAGCCCACAAGTTTTTGGGCGGCAAAAATCTAAAATGGTCCGATTACGATGGTTGATACCTCTATCAATAGGTTTCGGGACCTGTAATTGCTGTGACAATTTTCATTTTGATTGCTCGATGATTATTTCTAAACATTTCTTAGAAAGTTCAATTTTATTGAAAATCAACTGTGCTATAGCCCACAAGTTTTTGGGCGGCAAAAATCTAACATGGTCCGATTACGATGGTTGATACCTCTATCAATAGGTTTCGGGACCTGTAATTGCTGTGACAATTTTCATTTTGATTGCTCGATTATTTCTAAACATTTCTTAGAAAGTTCAATTTTATTGAAAATCAACTGTGCTATAGCCCACAAGTTTTTGGGCGGCAAAAATCTAAAATGGTCCGATTACGATGGTTGATATCTCTATCAATAGGTTTCGGGACCTGTAATTGCTGTGACAATTTTCATTTTAATAGCTCGATTATTTCTAAACATTTCTTAGAAAGATCAATTTTATTGAAAATCAACTGTGCTATAGCCCACAAGTTTTTGGGCGGCAAAAATCTAAAATGGTCCGATTACGATGGTTGATACCTCTATCAATAGGTTTCGGGACCTGTAATTGCTGTGACAATTTTCATTTTAATTGCTCGACTATTTCTAAACATTTCTTAGAAAGTTCAATTTTATTGAAAATCAACTGTGCTATAGCCCACAAGTTTTTGGGCGGCAAAAATCTAACATGGTCCGATTACGATGGTTGATACCTCTATCAATAGGTTTCGGGACCTGTAATTGCTGTGACAATTTTCATTTTGATTGCTCGATTATTTCTAAACATTTCTTAGAAAGTTCAATTTTATTGAAAATCAACTGTGCTATAGCCCACAAGTTTTTGGGCGGCAAAAATCTAAAATGGTCCGATTACGATGGTTGATACCTCTATCAATAGGTTTCGGGACCTGTAATTGCTGTGACAATTTTCATTTTGATTGCTCGATTATTTCTAAACATTTCTTAGAAAGTTCAATTTTATTGAAAATCAACTGTGCTATAGCCCACAAGTTTTTGGGCGGCAAAAATCTAAAATGGTCCGATTACGATGGTTGATACCTCTATCAATAGGTTTCGGGACCTGTAATTGCTGTGACAATTTTCATTTTGATTGCTCGATTATTTCTAAACATTTCTTAGAAAGTTCAATTTTATTGAAAATCAACTGTGCTATAGCCCACAAGTTTTTGGGCGGCAAAAATCTAAAATGGTCCGATTACGATGGTTGATACCTCTATCAATAGGTTTCGGGACCTGTAATTGCTGTGACAATTTTCATTTTGATTGCTCGATTATTTCTAAACATTTCTTAGAAAGTTCAATTTTATTGAAAATCAACTGTGCTATAGCCCACAAGTTTTTGGGCGGCAAAAATCTAAAATGGTCCGATTACGATGGTTGATACCTCTATCAATAGGTTTCGGGACCTGTAATTGCTGTGACAATTTTCATTTTGATTGCTCGATTATTTCTAAACATTTCTTAGAAAGTTCAATTTTATTGAAAATCAACTGTGCTATAGCCCACAAGTTTTTGGGCGGCAAAAATCTAACATGGTCCGATTACGATGGTTGATACCTCTATCAATAGGTTTCGGGACCTGTAATTGCTGTGACAATTTTCATTTTGATTGCTCGATTATTTCTAAACATTTCTTAGAAAGTTCAATTTTATTGAAAATCAACTGTGCTATAGCCCACAAGTTTTTGGGCGGCAAAAATCTAACATGGTCCGATTACGATGGTTGATACCTCTATCAATAGGTTTCGGGACCTGTAATTGCTGTGACAATTTTCATTTTGATTGCTCGATTATTTCTAAACATTTCTTAGAAAGTTCAATTTGATTGAAAATCAACTGTGCTATAGCCCACAAGTTTTTGGGCGGCAAAAATCCTATCAATAGGTTTCGGGACCTGTAATTGCTGTGACAATTTTCATTTTGATTGCTCGATTATTTCTAAACATTTCTTAGAAAGTTCAATTTTATTGAAAATCAACTGTGCTATAGCCCACAAGTTTTTGGGCGGCAAAAATCTAACATGGTCCGATTACGATGGTTGATACCTCTATCAATAGGTTTCGGGACCTGTAATTGCTGTGACAATTTTCATTTTGATTGCTCGATTATTTCTAAACATTTCTTAGAAAGTTCAATTTTATTGAAAATCAACTGTGCTATAGCCCACAAGTTTTTGGGCGGCAAAAATCTAACATGGTCCGATTACGATGGTTGATACCTCTATCAATAGGTTTCGGGACTTGTAATTGCTGTGACAATTTTCATTTTGATTGCTCGATTATTTCTAAACATTTCTTAGAAAGTTCAATTTTATTGAAAATCAACTGTGCTATAGCCCACAAGTTTTTGGGCGGCAAAAATCTAAAATGGTCCGATTACGATGGTTGATACCTCTATCAATAGGTTTCGGGACCTGTAATTGCTGTGACAATTTTCATTTTGATTGCTCGATTATTTCTAAACATTTCTTAGAAAGTTCAATTTTATTGAAAATCAACTGTGCTATAGCCCACAAGTTTTTGGGCGGCAAAAATCTAAAATGGTCCGATTACGATGGTTGATACCTCTATCAATAGGTTTCGGGACCTGTAATTGCTGTGACAATTTTCATTTTGATTGCTCGATTATTTCTAAACATTTCTTAGAAAGTTCAATTTTATTGAAAATCAACTGTGCTATAGCCCACAAGTTTTTGGGCGGCAAAAATCTAAAATGGTCCGATTACGATGGTTGATACCTCTATCAATAGGTTTCGGGACCTGTAATTGCTGTGACAATTTTCATTTTGATTGCTCGATTATTTCTAAACATTTCTTAGAAAGTTCAATTTTATTGAAAATCAACTGTGCTATAGCCCACAAGTTTTTGGGCGGCAAAAATCTAAAATGGTCCGATTACGATGGTTGATATCTCTATCAATAGGTTTCGGGACCTGTAATTGCTGTGACAATTTTCATTTTAATAGCTCAATTATTTCTAAACATTTCTTAGAAAGTTCAATTTTATTGAAAATCAACTGTGCTATAGCCCACAAGTTTTTGGGCGGCAAAAATCTAAAATGGTCCGATTACGATGGTTGATACCTCTATCAATAGGTTTCGGGACCTGTAATTGCTGTGACAATTTTCATTTTGATTGCTCGATTATTTCTAAACATTTCTTAGAAAGTTCAATTTTATTGAAAATCAACTGTGCTATAGCCCACAAGTTTTTGGGCGGCAAAAATCTAAAATGGTCCGATTACGATGGTTGATATCTCTATCAATAGGTTTCGGGACCTGTAATTGCTGTGACAATTTTCATTTTAATAGCTCGATTATTTCTAAACATTTCTTAGAAAGTTCAATTTTATTGAAAATCAACTGTGCTATAGCCCACAAGTTTTTGGGCGGCAAAAATCTAAAATGGTCCGATTACGATGGTTGATACCTCTATCAATAGGTTTCGGGACCTGTAATTGCTGTGACAATTTTCATTTTAATTGCTCGACTATTTCTAAACATTTCTTAGAAAGTTCAATTTTATTGAAAATCAACTGTGCTATAGCCCACAAGTTTTTGGGCGGCAAAAATCTAAAATGGTCCGATTACGATGGTTGATACCTCTATCAATAGGTTTCGGGACCTGTAATTGCTGTGACAATTTTCATTTTGATTGCTCGATTATTTCTAAACATTTCTTAGAAAGTTCAATTTTATTGAAAATCAACTGTGCTATAGCCCACAAGTTTTTGGGCGGCAAAAATCCTATCAATAGGTTTCGGGACCTGTAATTGCTGTGACAATTTTCATTTTGATTGCTCGATTATTTCTAAACATTTCTTAGAAAGTTCAATTTTATTGAAAATCAACTGTGCTATAGCCCACAAGTTTTTGGGCGGCAAAAATCTAACATGGTCCGATTACGATGGTTGATACCTCTATCAATAGGTTTCGGGACCTGTAATTGCTGTGACAATTTTCATTTTGATTGCTCGATTATTTCTAAACATTTCTTAGAAAGTTCAATTTTATTGAAAATCAACTGTGCTATAGCCCACAAGTTTTTGGGCGGCAAAAATCTAACATGGTCCGATTACGATGGTTGATACCTCTATCAATAGGTTTCGGGACTTGTAATTGCTGTGACAATTTTCATTTTGATTGCTCGATTATTTCTAAACATTTCTTAGAAAGTTCAATTTTATTGAAAATCAACTGTGCTATAGCCCACAAGTTTTTGGGCGGCAAAAATCTAAAATGGTCCGATTACGATGGTTGATACCTCTATCAATAGGTTTCGGGACCTGTAATTGCTGTGACAATTTTCATTTTGATTGCTCGATTATTTCTAAACATTTCTTAGAAAGTTCAATTTTATTGAAAATCAACTGTGCTATAGCCCACAAGTTTTTGGGCGGCAAAAATCTAAAATGGTCCGATTACGATGGTTGATACCTCTATCAATAGGTTTCGGGACCTGTAATTGCTGTGACAATTTTCATTTTGATTGCTCGATTATTTCTAAACATTTCTTAGAAAGTTCAATTTTATTGAAAATCAACTGTGCTATAGCCCACAAGTTTTTGGGCGGCAAAAATCTAAAATGGTCCGATTACGATGGTTGATATCTCTATCAATAGGTTTCGGGACCTGTAATTGCTGTGACAATTTTCATTTTAATAGCTCAATTATTTCTAAACATTTCTTAGAAAGTTCAATTTTATTGAAAATCAACTGTGCTATAGCCCACAAGTTTTTGGGCGGCAAAAATCTAAAATGGTCCGATTACGATGGTTGATACCTCTATCAATAGGTTTCGGGACCTGTAATTGCTGTGACAATTTTCATTTTAATTGCTCGACTATTTCTAAACATTTCTTAGAAAGTTCAATTTTATTGAAAATCAACTGTGCTATAGCCCACAAGTTTTTGGGCGGCAAAAATCTAAAATGGTCCGATTACGATGGTTGATACCTCTATCAATAGGTTTCGGGACTTTTAATTGCTGTGACAATTTTTATTTTGATTGCTCGATTATTTCTAAACATTTCTTAGAAAGTTCAATTTTATTGAAAATCAACTGTGCTATAGCCCACAAGTTTTTGGGCGGCAAAAATCTAAAATGGTCCGATTACGATGGTTGATACCTCTATCAATAGGTTTCGGGACCTGTAATTGCTGTGACAATTTTCATTTTGATTGCTCGATTATTTCTAAACATTTCTTAGAAAGTTCAATTTTATTGAAAATCAACTGTGCTATAGCCCACAAGTTTTTGGGCGGCAAAAATCTAAAATGGTCCGATTACGATGGTTGATACCTCTATCAATAGGTTTCGGGACCTGTAATTGCTGTGACAATTTTCATTTTGATTGCTCGATTATTTCTAAACATTTCTTAGAAAGTTCAATTTTATTGAAAATCAACTGTGCTATAGCCCACAAGTTTTTGGGCGGCAAAAATCTAAAATGGTCCGATTACGATGGTTGATATCTCTATCAATAGGTTTCGGGACCTGTAATTGCTGTGACAATTTTCATTTTAATAGCTCGATTATTTCTAAACATTTCTTAGAAAGTTCAATTTTATTGAAAATCAACTGTGCTATAGCCCACAAGTTTTTGGGCGGCAAAAATCTAAAATGGTCCGATTACGATGGTTGATACCTCTATCAATAGGTTTCGGGACCTGTAATTGCTGTGACAATTTTCATTTTAATTGCTCGACTATTTCTAAACATTTCTTAGAAAGTTCAATTTTATTGAAAATCAACTGTGCTATAGCCCACAAGTTTTTGGGCGGCAAAAATCTAAAATGGTCCGATTACGATGGTTGATACCTCTATCAATAGGTTTCGGGACCTGTAATTGCTGTGACAATTTTCATTTTGATTGCTCGATTATTTCTAAACATTTCTTAGAAAGTTCAATTTGATTGAAAATCAACTGTGCTATAGCCCACAAGTTTTTGGGCGGCAAAAATCCTATCAATAGGTTTCGGGACCTGTAATTGCTGTGACAATTTTCATTTTGATTGCTCGATTATTTCTAAACATTTCTTAGAAAGTTCAATTTTATTGAAAATCAACTGTGCTATAGCCCACAAGTTTTTGGGCGGCAAAAATCTAAAATGGTCCGATTACGATGGTTGATACCTCTATCAATAGGTTTCGGGACCTGTAATTGCTGTGACAATTTTCATTTTGATTGCTCGATTATTTCTAAACATTTCTTAGAAAGTTCAATTTTATTGAAAATTAACTGTGCTATAGCCCACAAGTTTTTGGGCGGCAAAAATCTAAAATGGTCCGATTACGATGGTTGATACCTCTATCAATAGGTTTCGGGACCTGTAATTGCTGTGACAATTTTCATTTTGATTGCTCGATTATTTCTAAACATTTCTTAGAAAGTTCAATTTTATTGAAAATCAACTGTGCTATAGCCCACAAGTTTTTGGGCGGCAAAAATCTAAAATGGTCCGATTACGATGGTTGATACCTCTATCAATAGGTTTCGGGACTTTTAATTGCTGTGACAATTTTCATTTTGATTGCTCGATTATTTCTAAACATTTCTTAGAAAGTTCAATTTTATTGAAAATCAACTGTGCTATAGCCCACAAGTTTTTGGGCGGCAAAAATCTAAAATGGTCCGATTACGATGGTTGATACCTCTATCAATAGGTTTCGGGACCTGTAATTGCTGTGACAATTTTCATTTTGATTGCTCCATTATTTCTAAACATTTCTTAGAAAGTTCAATTTTATTGAAAATCAACTGTGCTATAGCCCACAAGTTTTTGGGCGGCAAAAATCTAAAATGGTCCGATTACGATGGTTGATACCTCTATCAATAGGTTTCGGGACCTGTAATTGCTGTGACAGTTTTCATTTTGATTGCTCGATTATTTCTAAACATTTCTTAGAAAGTTCAATTTTATTGAAAATCAACTGTGCTATAGCCCACAAGTTTTTGGGCGGCAAAAATCTAAAATGGTCCGATTACGATGGTTGATACCTCTATCAATAGGTTTCGGGACCTGTAATTGCTGTGACAGTTTTCATTTTGATTGCTCGATTATTTCTAAACATTTCTTAGAAAGTTCAATTTTATTGAAAATCAACTGTAGCCCACAAGTTTTTGGGCGGCAAAAATCTAAAATGGTCCGATTACGATGGTTGATATCTCTATCAATAGGTTTCGGGACCTGTAATTGCTGTGACAATTTTCATTTTAATTGCTCGACTATTTCTAAACATTTCTTAGAAAGTTCAATTTTATTGAAAATCAACTGTGCTATAGCCCACAAGTTTTTGGGCGGCAAAAATCTAAAATGGTCCGATTACGATGGTTGATACCTCTATCAATAGGTTTCGGGACCTGTAATTGCTGTGACAATTTTCATTTTGATTGCTCGATTATTTCTAAACATTTCTTAGAAAGTTCAATTTTATTGAAAATCAACTGTGCTATAGCCCACAAGTTTTTGGGCGGCAAAAATCTAAAATGGTCCGATTACGATGGTTGATATCTCTATCAATAGGTTTCGGGACTTGTAATTGCTGTGACAATTTTCATTTTGATAGCTCGATTATTTCTAAAAATTTCTTAGAAAGTTCAATTTTATTGAAAATCAACTGTGCTATAGCCCACAAGTTTTTGGGCGGCAAAAATCTAAAATGGTCCGATTACGATGGTTGATACCTCCATCAATAGGTTTCGGGACCTGTAATTGCTGTGACAATTTTCATTTTGATTGCTCGATTATTTCTAAACATTTCTTAGAAAGTTCAATTTTATTGAAAATCAACTGTGTTATAGCCCACAAGTTTTTGGGCGGCAAAAATCTAAAATGGTCCGATTACGATGGTTGATACCTCTATCAATAGGTTTCGGGACCTGTAATTGCTGTGACAATTTTCATTTTAATAGCTCGATTATTTCTAAACATTTCTTAGAAAGTTCAATTTTATTGAAAATCAACTGTAATAGCCCACAAGTTTTTGGGCGGCAAAAATCTAAAATGGTCCGATTACGATGGTTGATACCTCTATCAATAGGTTTCGGGACCTGTAATTGCTGTGACAATTTTCATTTTGATTGCTCGATTATTTCTAAACATTTCTTAGAAAGTTCAATTTTATTGAAAATCAACTGTAATAGCCCACAAGTTTTTGGGCGGCAAAAATCTAAAATGGTCCGATTACGATGGTTGATACCTCTATCAATAGGTTTCGGGACCTGTAATTGCTGTGACAATTTTCATTTTCATTGCTCTATTATTTCTAAACATTTCTTAGAAAGTTCAATTTTATTGAAAATCAACTGTGCTATAGCCCACAAGTTTTTGGGCGGCAAAAATCTAAAATGGTCCGATTACGATGGTTGATACCTCTATCAATAGGTTTCGGGACCTGTAATTGCTGTGACAATTTTCATTTTGATTGCTCGATTATTTCTAAACATTTCTTAGAAAGTTCAATTTTATTGAAAATCAACTGTGCTATAGCCCTCAAGTGTTTGGGCTGCAAAAATCTAAAATGGTCCGATTACGATGGTTGATATCTCTATCAATAGGTTTCGGGACCTGTAATTGCTGTGACAATTTTCATTTTAATAGCTCGATTATTTCTAAACATTTCTTAGAAAGTTCAATTTTATTGAAAATCAACTGTGCTATAGCCCACAAGTTTTTGGGCGGCAAAAATCTAAAATGGTCCGATTACGATGGTTGATACCTCTATCAATAGGTTTCGGGACCTGTAATTGCTGTGACAATTTTCATTTTGATTGCTCGATTATTTCTAAACATTTCTTAGAAAGTTCAATTTTATTGAAAATCAACTGTGCTATAGCCCACAAGTTTTTGGGCGGCAAAAATATAAAATGGTCCGATTACGATGGTTGATACCTCTATCAATAGGTTTCGGGACCTGTAATTGCTGTGACAATTTTCATTTTGATTGCTCGATTATTTCTAAACATTTCTTAGAAAATTCAATTTTATTGAAAATCAACTGTGCTATAGCCCACAAGTTTTTGGGCGGCAAAAATCTAAAATGGTCCGATTACGATGGTTGATACCTCTATCAATAGGTTTCGGGACCTGTAATTGCTGTGACAATTTTCATTTTGATTGCTCGATTATTTCTAAACATTTCTTAGAAAATTCAATTTTATTGAAAATCAACTGTGTTATAGCCCACAAGTTTTTGGGCGGCAAAAATCTAAAATGGTCCGATTACGATGGTTGATACCTCTATCAATAGGTTTCGGGACCTGTAATTGCTGTGACAGTTTTCATTTTGATTGCTCGATTATTTCTAAACATTTCTTAGAAAGTTCAATTTTATTGAAAATCAACTGTGCTATAGCCCACAAGTTTTTGGGCGGCAAAAATCTAAAATGGTCCGATTACGATGGTTGATATCTCTATCAATAGGTTTCGGGACCTGTAATTGCTGTGACAATTTTCATTTTGATTGCTCGATTATTTCTAAACATTTCTTAGAAAATTCAATTTTATTGAAAATCAACTGTGCTATAGCCCACAAGTTTTTGGGCGGCAAAAATCTAAAATGGTCCGATTACGATGGTTGATACCTCTATCAATAGGTTTCGGGACCTGTAATTGCTGTGACAATTTTCATTTTGATTGCTCGATTATTTCTAAACATTTATTAGAAAGTTCAATTTTATTGAAAATCAACTGTGCTATAGCCCACAAGTTTTTGGGCGGCAAAAATCTAAAATGGTCCGATTACGATGGTTGATACCTCTATCAATAGGTTTCGGGACCTGTAATTGCTGTGACAATTTTCATTTTGATTGCTCGATTATTTCTAAACATTTCTTAGAAAATTCAATTTTATTGAAAATCAACTGTGCTATAGCCCACAAGTTTTTGGGCGGCAAAAATCTAAAATGGTCCGATTACGATGGTTGATACCTCTATCAATAGGTTTCGGGACCTGTAATTGCTGTGACAGTTTTCATTTTGATTGCTCGATTATTTCTAAACATTTCTTAGAAAGTTCAATTTTATTGAAAATCAACTGTGCTATAGCCCACAAGTTTTTGGGCGGCAAAAATCTAAAATGGTCCGATTACGATGGTTGATATCTCTATCAATAGGTTTCGGGACCTGTAATTGCTGTGACAATTTTCATTTTGATTGCTCGATTATTTCTAAACATTTCTTAGAAAGTTCAATTTTATTGAAAATCAACTGTGCTGTAGCCCACAAGTTTTTGGGCGGCAAAAATCTAAAATGGTCCGATTACGATGGTTGATACCTCTATCAATAGGTTTCGGGACCTGTAATTGCTGTGACAATTTTCATTTTGATTGCTCGATTATTTCTAAACATTTCTTAGAAAATTCAATTTTATTGAAAATCAACTGTGTTATAGCCCACAAGTTTTTGGGCGGCAAAAATCTAAAATGGTCCGATTACGATGGTTGATACCTCTATCAATAGGTTTCGGGACCTGTAATTGCTGTGACAGTTTTCATTTTGATTGCTCGATTATTTCTAAACATTTCTTAGAAAGTTCAATTTTATTGAAAATCAACTGTGCTATAGCCCACAAGTTTTTGGGCGGCAAAAATCTAAAATGGTCCGATTACGATGGTTGATACCTCTATCAATAGGTTTCGGGACCTGTAATTGCTGTGACAATTTTCATTTTGATTGCTCGATTATTTCTAAACATTTCTTAGAAAATTCAATTTTATTGAAAATCAACTGTGCTATAGCCCACAAGTTTTTGGGCGGCAAAAATCTAAAATGGTCCGATTACGATGGTTGATACCTCTATCAATAGGTTTCGGGACCTGTAATTGCTGTGACAATTTTCATTTTGATTGCTCGATTATTTCTAAACATTTCTTAGAAAATTCAATTTTATTGAAAATCAACTGTGCTATAGCCCACAAGTTTTTGGGCGGCAAAAATCTAAAATGGTCCGATTACGATGGTTGATACCTCTATCAATAGGTTTCGGGACCTGTAATTGCTGTGACAATTTTCATTTTGATTGCTCGATTATTTCTAAACATTTCTTAGAAAATTCAATTTTATTGAAAATCAACTGTGTTATAGCCCACAAGTTTTTGGGCGGCAAAAATCTAAAATGGTCCGATTACGATGGTTGATACCTCTATCAATAGGTTTCGGGACCTGTAATTGCTGTGACAGTTTTCATTTTGATTGCTCGATTATTTCTAAACATTTCTTAGAAAGTTCAATTTTATTGAAAATCAACTGTGCTATAGCCCACAAGTTTTTGGGCGGCAAAAATCTAAAATGGTCCGATTACGATGGTTGATACCTCTATCAATAGGTTTCGGGACCTGTAATTGCTGTGACAATTTTCATTTTGATTGCTCGATTATTTCTAAACATTTCTTAGAAAATTCAATTTTATTGAAAATCAACTGTGTTATAGCCCACAAGTTTTTGGGCGGCAAAAATCTAAAATGGTCCGATTACGATGGTTGATACCTCTATCAATAGGTTTCGGGACCTGTAATTGCTGTGACAGTTTTCATTTTGATTGCTCGATTATTTCTAAACATTTCTTAGAAAGTTCAATTTTATTGAAAATCAACTGTGCTATAGCCCACAAGTTTTTGGGCGGCAAAAATCTAAAATGGTTCGATTACGATGGTTGATACCTCTATCAATAGGTTTCGGGACCTGTAATTGCTGTGACAATTTTCATTTTGATTGCTCGATTATTTCTAAACATTTCTTAGAAAATTCAATTTTATTGAAAATCAACTGTGCTATAGCCCACAAGTTTTTGGGCGGCAAAAATCTAAAATGGTCCGATTACGATGGTTGATACCTCTATCAATAGGTTTCGGGACCTGTAATTGCTGTGACAATTTTCATTTTGATTGCTCGATTATTTCTAAACATTTCTTAGAAAATTCAATTTTAATGAAAATCAACTGTGCTATAGCCCACAAGTTTTTGGGCGGCAAAAATCTAAAATGGTCCGATTACGATGGTTGATACCTCTATCAATAGGTTTCGGGACCTGTAATTGCTGTGACAATTTTCATTTTGATTGCTCGATTATTTCTAAACATTTCTTAGAAAATTCAATTTTATTGAAAATCAACTGTGCTATAGCCCACAAGTTTTTGGGCGGCAAAAATCTAAAATGGTCCGATTACGATGGTTGATACCTCTATCAATAGGTTTCGGGACCTGTAATTGCTGTGACAATTTTCATTTTGATTGCTCGATTATTTCTAAACATTTCTTAGAAATTTCAATTTTATTGAAAATCAACTGTGCTATAGCCCACAAGTTTTTGGGCGGCAAAAATCTAAAATGGTCCGATTACGATGGTTGATACCTCTATCAATAGGTTTCGGGACCTGTAATTGCTGTGACAATTTTCATTTTGATTGCTCGATTATTTCTAAACATTTCTTAGAAAATTCAATTTTATTGAAAATCAACTGTGCTATTATAGCCCACAAGTTTTTGGGCGGCAAAAATCTAAAATGGTCCGATTACGATGGTTGATACCTCTATCAATAGGTTTCGGGACCTGTAATTGCTGTGACAATTTTCATTTTGATTGCTGGATTATTTCTAAACATTTCTTAGAAAGTTCAATTTTATTGAAAATCAACTGTGCTATAGCCCACAAGTTTTTGGGCGGCAAAAATCTAAAATGGTCCGATTACGATGGTTGATACCTCTATCAATAGGTTTCGGGACCTGTAATTGCTGTGACAGTTTTCATTTTGATTGCTCGATTATTTCTAAACATTTCTTAGAAAGTTCAATTTTATTGAAAATCAACTGTGCTGTAGCCCACAAGTTTTTGGGCGGCAAAAATCTAAAATGGTCCGATTACGATGGTTGATACCTCTATCAATAGGTTTCGGGACCTGTAATTGCTGTGACAATTTTCATTTTGATTGCTCGATTATTTCTAAACATTTATTAGAAATTTCAATTTTATTGAAAATCAACTGTGCTATAGCCAACAAGTTTTTGGGCCGCAAAAATCTAAAATGGTCCGATTACGATGGTTGATACCTCTATCAATAGGTTTCGGGACCTGTAATTGCTGTGACAGTTTTCATTTTGATTGCTCGATTATTTCTAAACATTTCTTAGAAAGTTCAATTTTATTGAAAATCAACTGTGCTATAGCCCACAAGTTTTTGGGCGGCAAAAATCTAAAATGGTCCGATTACGATGGTTGATACCTCTATCAATAGGTTTCGGGACCTGTAATTGCTGTGACAGTTTTCATTTTGATTGCTCGATTATTTCTAAACATTTCTTAGAAAGTTCAATTTTATTGAAAATCAACTGTGCTATAGCCCACAAGTTTTTGGGCGGCAAAAATCTAAAATGGTCCGATTACGATGGTTGATATCTCTATCAATAGGTTTCGGGACCTGTAATTGCTGTGACAGTTTTCATTTTGATTGCTCGATTATTTCTAAACATTTCTTAGAAAGTTCAATTTTATTGAAAATCAACTGTGCTGTAGCCCACAAGTTTTTGGGCGGCAAAAATCTAAAATGGTCCGATTACGATGGTTGATACCTCTATCAATAGGTTTCGGGACCTGTAATTGCTGTGACAGTTTTCATTTTGATTGCTCGATTATTTCTAAACATTTCTTAGAAAGTTCAATTTTATTGAAAATCAACTGTGCTGTAGCCCACAAGTTTTTGGGCGGCAAAAATCTAAAATGGTCCGATTACGATGGTTGATACCTCTATCAATAGGTTTCGGGACCTGTAATTGCTGTGACAATTTTCATTTTGATTGCTCGATTATTTCTAAACATTTCTTAGAAATTTCAATTTTATTGAAAATCAACTGTGCTATAGCCCACAAGTTTTTGGGCGGCAAAAATCTAAAATGGTCCGATTACGATGGTTGATACCTCTATCAATAGGTTTCGGGACCTGTAATTGCTGTGACAATTTTCATTTTGATTGCTCGATTATTTCTAAACATTTCTTAGAAAATTCAATTTTATTGAAAATCAACTGTGCTATTATAGCCCACAAGTTTTTGGGCGGCAAAAATCTAAAATGGTCCGATTACGATGGTTGATACCTCTATCAATAGGTTTCGGGACCTGTAATTGCTGTGACAATTTTCATTTTGATTGCTGGATTATTTCTAAACATTTCTTAGAAAGTTCAATTTTATTGAAAATCAACTGTGCTATAGCCCACAAGTTTTTGGGCGGCAAAAATCTAAAATGGTCCGATTACGATGGTTGATACCTCTATCAATAGGTTTCGGGACCTGTAATTGCTGTGACAGTTTTCATTTTGATTGCTCGATTATTTCTAAACATTTCTTAGAAAGTTCAATTTTATTGAAAATCAACTGTGCTGTAGCCCACAAGTTTTTGGGCGGCAAAAATCTAAAATGGTCCGATTACGATGGTTGATACCTCTATCAATAGGTTTCGGGACCTGTAATTGCTGTGACAATTTTCATTTTGATTGCTCGATTATTTCTAAACATTTATTAGAAATTTCAATTTTATTGAAAATCAACTGTGCTATAGCCAACAAGTTTTTGGGCCGCAAAAATCTAAAATGGTCCGATTACGATGGTTGATACCTCTATCAATAGGTTTCGGGACATGTAATTGCTGTGACAGTTTTCATTTTGATTGCTCGATTATTTCTAAACATTTCTTAGAAAGTTCAATTTTATTGAAAATCAACTGTGCTATAGCCCACAAGTTTTTGGGCGGCAAAAATCTAAAATGGTCCGATTACGATGGTTGATACCTCTATCAATAGGTTTCGGGACCTGTAATTGCTGTGACAATTTTCATTTTGATTGCTCGATTATTTCTAAACATTTCTTAGAAATTTCAATTTTATTGAAAATCAACTGTGCTATAGCCCACAAGTTTTTGGGCGGCAAAAATCTAAAATGGTCCGATTACGATGGTTGATACCTCTATCAATAGGTTTCGGGACCTGTAATTGCTGTGACAGTTTTCATTTTGATTGCTCGATTATTTCTAAACATTTCTTAGAAAGTTCAATTTTATTGAAAATCAACTGTGCTATAGCCCACAAGTTTTTGGGCGGCAAAAATCTAAAATGGTCCGATTACGATGGTTGATATCTCTATCAATAGGTTTCGGGACCTGTAATTGCTGTGACAATTTTCATTTTGATTGCTCGATTATTTCTAAACATTTCTTAGAAAGTTCAATTTTATTGAAAATCAACTGTGCTATAGCCCACAAGTTTTTGGGCGGCAAAAATCTAAAATGGTCCGATTACGATGGTTGATACCTCTATCAATAGGTTTCGGGACCTGTAATTGCTGTGACAATTTTCATTTTGATTGCTCGATTATTTCTAAACATTTCTTAGAAAGTTCAATTTTATTGAAAATCAACTGTGCTATATATAGCCCACAAGTTTTTGGGCGGCAAAAATCTAAAATGGTCCGATTACGATGGTTGATACCTCTATCAATAGGTTTCGGGACCTGTAATTGCTGTGACAATTTTCATTTTCATTGCTCTATTATTTCTAAACATTTCTTAGAAAGTTCAATTTTATTGAAAATCAACTGTGCTATAGCCCACAAGTATTTGGGCGGCAAAAATCTAAAATGGTCCGATTACGATGGTTGATACCTCTATCAATAGGTTTCGGGACCTGTAATTGCTGTGACAATTTTCATTTTGATTGCTCGATTATTTCTAAACATTTCTTAGAAAGTTCAATTTTATTGAAAATCAACTGTGCTATAGCCCACAAGTTTTTGGGCGGCAAAAATCTAAAATGGTCCGATTAAGATGGTTGATACCTCTATCAATAGGTTTCGGGACTTGTAATTGCTGTGACAATTTTCATTTTGATTGCTCGATTATTTCTAAACATTTCTTAGAAAGTTCAATTTTATTGAAAATCAACTGTGCTATAGCCCACAAGTTTTTGGGCGGCAAAAATCTAACATGGTCCGATTACGATGGTTGATACCTCTATCAATAGGTTTCGGGACCTGTAATTGCTGTGACAATTTTCATTTTGATTGCTCGATTATTTCTAAACATTTCTTAGAAAGTTCAATTTTATTGAAAATCAACTGTGCTATAGCCCACAAGTTTTTGGGCGGCAAAAATCTAAAATGGTCCGATTACGATGGTTGATACCTCTATCAATAGGTTTCGGGACCTGTAATTGCTGTGACAATTTTCATTTTGATTGCTCGATTATTTCTAAACATTTCTTAGAAAGTTCAATTTTATTGAAAATCAACTGTGCTATAGCCCACAAGTTTTTGGGCGGCAAAAATCTAAAATGGTCCGATTACGATGGTTGATACCTCTATCAATAGGTTTCGGGACCTGTAATTGCTGTGACAATTTTCATTTTCATTGCTCTATTATTTCTAAACATTTCTTAGAAAGTTCAATTTTATTGAAAATCAACTGTGCTATAGCCCACAAGTATTTGGGCGGCAAAAATCTAAAATGGTCCGATTACGATGGTTGATACCTCTATCAATAGGTTTCGGGACCTGTAATTGCTGTGACAATTTTCATTTTGATTGCTCGATTATTTCTAAACATTTCTTAGAAAGTTCAATTTTATTGAAAATCAACTGTGCTATAGCCCACAAGTTTTTGGGCGGCAAAAATCTAAAATGGTCCGATTACGATGGTTGATACCTCTATCAATAGGTTTCGGGACCTGTAATTGCTGTGACAATTTTCATTTTGATTGCTCGATTATTTCTAAACATTTCTTAGAAAGTTCAATTTTATTGAAAATCAACTGTGCTATAGCCCACAAGTTTTTGGGCGGCAAAAATCTAAAATGGTCCGATTACGATGGTTGATACCTCTATCAATAGGTTTCGGGACCTGTAATTGCTGTGACAATTTTCATTTTGATTGCTCGATTATTTCTAAACATTTCTTAGAAAGTTCAATTTTATTGAAAATCAACTGTGCTATAGCCCACAAGTTTTTGGGCGGCAAAAATCTAAAATGGTCCGATTACGATGGTTGATACCTCTATCAATAGGTTTCGGGACCTGTAATTGCTGTGACAATTTTCATTTTGATTGCTCGATTATTTCTAAACATTTCTTAGAAAGTTCAATTTTATTGAAAATCAACTGTAATAGCCCACAAGTTTTTGGGCGGCAAAAATCTAAAATGGTCCGATTACGATGGTTGATACCTCTATCAATAGGTTTCGGGACCTGTAATTGCTGTGACAATTTTCATTTTGATTGCTCGATTATTTCTAAACATTTCTTAGAAAGTTCAATTTTATTGAAAATCAACTGTGCTATAGCCCACAAGTTTTTGGGCGGCAAAAATCTAAAATGGTCCGATTACGATGGTTGATATCTCTATCAATAGGTTTCGGGACCTGTAATTGCTGTGACAATTTTCATTTTAATAGCTCGATTATTTCTAAACATTTCTTAGAAAGTTCAATTTTATTGAAAATCAACTGTGCTATAGCCCACAAGTTTTTGGGCGGCAAAAATCTAAAATGGTCCGATTACGATGGTTGATACCTCTATCAATAGGTTTCGGGACCTGTAATTGCTGTGACAATTTTCATTTTGATTGCTCGATTATTTCTAAACATTTCTTAGAAAGTTCAATTTTATTGAAAATCAATCTAAAATGGTCCGATTACGATGGTTGATACCTCTATCAATAGGTTTCGGGACCTGTAATTGCTGTGACAATTTTCATTTTGATTGCTCGATTATTTCTAAACATTTCTTAGAAAGTTCAATTTTATTGAAAATCAACTGTGCTATAGCCCACAAGTTTTTGGGCGGCAAAAATCTAAAATGGTCCGATTACGATGGTTGATACCTCTATCAATAGGTTTCGGGACCTGTAATTGCTGTGACAATTTTCATTTTGATTGCTCGATTATTTCTAAATATTTCTTCTAATTTTATTGAAAATCAACTGTAATAGCCCACAAGTTTTTGGGCGGCAAAAATCTAAAATGGTCCGATTACGATGGTTGATACCTCTATCAATAGGTTTCGGGACCTGTAATTGCTGTGACAATTTTCATTTTGATTGCTCGATTATTTCTAAACATTTCTTAGAAAGTTCAATTTTATTGAAAATCAACTGTAATAGCCCACAAGTTTTTGGGCGGCAAAAATCTAAAATGGTCCGATTACGATGGTTGATACCTCTATCAATAGGTTTCGGGACCTGTAATTGCTGTGACAATTTTCATTTTGATTGCTCGATTATTTCTAAACATTTCTTAGAAAGTTCAATTTTATTGAAAATCAACTGTGCTATAGCCCACAAGTTTTTGGGCGGCAAAAATCTAAAATGGTCCGATTACGATGGTTGATACCTCTATCAATAGGTTTCGGGACCTGTAATTGCTGTGACAATTTTCATTTTGATTGCTCGATTATTTCTAAACATTTCTTAGAAAGTTCAATTTTATTGAAAATCAACTGTGCTATAGCCCACAAGTTTTTGGGCGGCAAAAATCTAAAACCATAGAGGTTTCTCGAGTTCGATTCTCGCACCTGAAGGATTTTTTTTTGTAATAAAAATCTCTAAATTATTTATTTGGGTGGTTGGTTGCCTTTTAAAAAAAGTTTATTTTTATTTACCAGGTAAGCAGAAATTTAAAAAAATTTTTTTTTTTTTTATAAAAATCGCAAAAAAATTTTGTCATTTTAACAGGCGAACAGAAATTACAAGAAGGTAGAATTGTCAGCAATATGACTTTATTTTGTATGTTCAAGTGTCACATAACTTGAAGTGGCACGCTTTGATACAAAATAATGTCACGTTGCTGACAATTATGTTGTTTTTTAAATTCTGTTCGCCTGGTAAAATAACAAAAATTTCTATACGATTTTTCACTAAGTCCGAATTTATCAGTATTTTACACGAAAAAATGAGTAAATTTGATATAGAGATGAGTGGTTGGGTGGTAAGATGACGGAGTGATGTGTGAAAGGTCTGGAGTTCGATTCTTTAAACTTCCGACCTTATTTTTTTTTTTTTTACGCGAATTTATTCGAATTTTACCAATTTTTTTTTTTTTTTCAGCGATCTCGGGATCCCGATAATCTTCTCGAATTATCTCTAATTTTTTTCATCTAAAAATATATTTTTTCGTTGGCTTTGCTTGGACTCGAACTCAAGATCTTCGTCACTCCAATCCATCACCTTACTACCTCCGCTACCACATCATATACAAGTTAATATAAATTTGTTTGTTTTATGCAATCGTGCAAAGCAAAATAAATGTCTCTGTTGTGTGGGCATACGTACTACATTTAGTACAAAGTGTTTCTTATACAGTTTTCTTGTTATAAACAGAATGCAGATAAATTTTTCGTTGCTTATTTGCAACTATGTTGGTTTTCGAAATATATTCTTACCTCAAATGTACCTACCATTTTCTTTTCGATACCGCATTAAATTCTCATCCTGTAACCATTGTAAATTATAAAAATACAAAAAACGCACGATTGCATAAAACAAACAAAATTATATTAACTTGTATATGATGTGGTAGCCGAGGTAGTAAGCAGAATCATTTGTGTTTGAGATTATGTTTGCCTGGTATCAGAAAAATCTGTTTCTAATAAAAATCCTCGATCGAACAAGAAAGAACAAATTGGCAAAATTCTCAAAAAAAAAATTCAATTCTATCAGGCAAGCAAGAATCGCAGCAGTTGCTGCGTTCCATTTAATGTGGCAAAGTACACACACAAGTACTTCTGACTGCACGCAGTTACTCTTGCTAAATTTTATGAGTAGTTTGCTTTTTGAATTTATAGCGACTTCGTTACCAGAATATTTAGTACAACTAATCGGTAAGAAATGGCTGATCAGTTTTCAAATTAATAATTAATTTTCCAACTTTCCATGTTGCATGTAAATTTTTTTTAATTAATTTTTATTTTACTCCCAAGTACTTATTTGTACTTTGCCACGTCAAATGGAACGCAGCAATTGAATAATTTTAATTTTTTTTAGACGTCGGTCGCGGAATGACTAGAAGAAAATTCCAAAAATGAATTTTTTTTAATTTTAACCTTCTGTATTAACTACAAAGAGCACAAATAATAGTGGCCTTCCAATAAACCACCGCAAGTACGTACTTATTGTATAAGCACTTATGGTTCATGCCTTCGCTAGATATAGTTAATCTAGCAAACACGTGAACCATAAGTGCTTACAGGCGTATTTTATTTGATGAAATTCAAATTGGTATTCATTTCGAAATCGCGTCCCTGCTGAATTTCGAAAAAAAATCACGGCTATATTTTTGAGTCACACACAACAATTATTTTGTAATTTACGTTAGAAACTTGCACGAAAAATAAAAAATCACAATCACCAAACAACAATTTTTGTTATGTCAAAATAAATTGAATGTACATTACATTTCGATAACTTCTGGAAGTTTAAAAATAAAATTTAGCAAAGATTTCACGAGCCTGGTGCTAAACACAATAACTAAAAACACATTATTGAATTTTGAATACCACATCCACAGCGGGTATTCACGAATACCTAAATGGTATAGTAATGAGTATTCGGGCCTATGTTGTTTTGTTTTAGAGCTAATTTAGTAGTCTAGTAAATTCAATAAAATTTTCCATATGGAAAACAATTAAGATACAACTTTCAAAAATCGTGAAAGAAAAAAGAGAAAAACTATAAATAAAAACAAACCCGAGAAACAAACCTAAAATATTTGTGTAATTTATGGTAAATTTTTATTAGTTACTATAAAATTACGCCAAGACATATTTAAAATTTGTCAAGTATACAATTTAAGGCTATAAAACTGTTAAAAACTAAATTACGTTCTGATTTTTTTTGATCTCAAATTATCTCGCAGAGTTTCTTGTGTTTTGTAAATGCTAAGCTCCGTCAACATAGGAGATTTTAAATTCAATGTTTGGTTTTATGATAGCTTTGTTCCATTGACGTGAGCAAACTACTCACAAGTATCTAATTGAGCACAGCTACTCATACTAAATCGATAGTGTAGTTCTTTTACATGTATGTATTATTAAAGCTTGCGTTTCATTGTGTATCCCACTTTAGACGTATTTGTTGTACGTACTATATCGAATAGCTCGCGTGCGCTGCTAGGTGTGAAAAATAAATTTTTTATTTTTATTTATTGAGTAACAAATAAGAAAATATTTTGGTTTTCCCATTCGGTGAAAAAATTAATAAATTTTTTGGCGTTCCTACTCTAGAGCAACCAACATATAATAGACCAGCAATTTTCTGTGATTATTGTTGCTTCAATCACATTCGGCATCAGTTTTTTCACACAAAATCGTGCGGTGGTATTCCAGACACCTCCAAAGAATTAAGAAACTCTATTGTATAATTGACAGCTTGATCCTTACCTATAACTGTGTCAACAGACCGGTATTTTATGAATTGACGTCGTTATTCTTGGGAGCTATGATTGCACGTTCGCAAAGTCAATCGTGATACTTGACGTTGTTTTAAATGTTTGAAAAATCTTGATTACAAACCTTCATTAAAACGTATAGTGTTTTGTCTGCTCGACTCATTTCATAGAAATTGCGATTGTTTTGAGAATCACCTTGCTATAACAACTCAATAACAGCAATCGAAACCAAAAAAAAAAAAAAATCTGCAATTGTGCTCCGATGGCCGTTCTTGATACCTGTAAAGATAGGTTTCCTGTAATAGTTGTGCCAACATGCATTTAGATTGCTTGATTATTATTTCCATACGTTTCATAGCAAATTCGATTTTTTTGAAAATCACCTTACTATAAATAAGAAAAATCTGAGCTAATATTATCTGAGGTTCTTGACACCTCTAAAGATAGGTTTCGAGATCTGTGATTGCTATTCCAACTCACATTTGGATTATTTGCTTATTTCCGTAATTTTACAGAAAACTCGATTTTTTTTTAAAATTAGCAAATTCTGAGCGTTAAAAAATCCATAATCTGCAATTGTGCTCCGAATGCGGTTCTTAATATCTCTAAAGATAGGTTTCGGGACCTGTAATTTTTGTGCATTTAGGTTGCTTGATTATTTCCATACATTCAAAAAAATTAAAAATTAAAAAAGGAAAATTAGCTTACACAGAAATAGAGCTGTGTGAATGTCGTGAAGAAGAAAAAATTGTAAGAGAATTTATCTGTATTAGTATGATTCGCTAGTACATAACGCACAGTACATTCTGTATATATAGAATGTAAATTGTGGTATAATCAGTCCAGTCGCCGCGGCCTGATGAGACGATTGATTTTTCATAATCATAAGCTCATCAGTTCGAAACTGGATTGAATTCTCTTACAATCTTAGGAACATATTAAAATCATATAAATTAACAAATTTTACTCCTTCAGGGTGCTTTTTTTGATTCAATCGAAAACAACATAAATAGTAACGTCATTTTACGATTAGGTTATTTATGGTTGTATTTAGTTGACCGTTAACCGTACCAATAAACCTTAACTTCTATAAGCGATATACACCACTAATTTATGTAATCTAAATACCTGTAACTTTATCTATTAGCTAGCATGCACATTGTTATTCTTGAATCCATTCATTCAGTTTTGTTTAAATGTTCAAGATAGAAACATGTTTCTAAAGTATTTGATCGCCGTTTTGTTTTTTAATTTTATAAATGGTAATCGATTTGTTCAAGTTAAAACTAAAAATGGTATTGTACGAGGTGAAAAAAAAGTGACGCTATTCGAACAAAAAGAATTCAATT
Source organism: Tipula vernalis (assembly GCA_958295665.1). Taxonomy (NCBI): domain Eukaryota; kingdom Metazoa; phylum Arthropoda; class Insecta; order Diptera; family Tipulidae; genus Tipula; species Tipula vernalis. Next base: position 4,728,835 of record OY282558.1, read on the forward strand.
AATTTCGTGGAATTCCTTATGCCAAACCACCATTAAATCATCTTAGGTTTTTAGTAAGTAAAATTATAAAAATTACAATATTGCTGATAGTGTGGGAATATAGTTAACATTACATTAAACAAAATTTCCATTTAGATTCCGTTTGATAAAAATACTTAGAGTTTTTTTTCGTTTTTCTATATAATTTAGCCACCACAGCAATCAGATAATTGGGATGGAATTTTAGACACATTGAATTACAAACCGGAATGCATTCAAATTCAAGATAGGTACACCGAAATAACAGGCGATGAAGACTGTTTATACTTGAACGTATTTGGTCCGGCTATAAAATCAGAAGAAAAGTTACCAGTTATGCTTTTTGCATATGGTGGTGGATTTTATCAAGGATCTGGAGACGGAACGCTACATGGTCCCGATTTTCTGGTAGAAAAGGATATTATTCTAGTCACATTTAATTATCGAGTATCAATATTTGGATTTCTATCACTTAACGATGAATTATACTCTGGAAATATGGCTTTGAAAGATTATTTGATGGCACTGAAATGGGTTAATGAAAATATTGAATCGTTTAATGGTGACCCAAATCGAATAACAATTTTTGGGCATAGTTCTGGTTCGGCGATCACCCATTTATTAGCAATATCACCGTCCAGTAAAGGTTTATTTCAACGAGCAATTATGTTAGGCGGAACAGCTTCACTTGGATTCTCCACTAACAATCAAAATCATCGTGACGCAATGTTTGATTTAGGTGATACATAGTTAAAAATTAAGATCATTATGATTAACAAATTTTAAAATTTCAGCAAGAAAAGAACAGTCGACGGTAAATGATTTTGATAGTCTTATACATTTTTTACAAACATATGACAGTCATAAATTATTTCATGGAAGCCAATTCAACTTTCCGATTAATCCTGGAAGGCGTGAAACTAAATTTTACTGGGCACCAATTGTTGAGCCAAAGAATTCGATTGAACCCATTATAACTGATTACCCCGAAAAGATGTTTGATGACCAAGGCATTTACAATTATGATGCAATGTTCGGAATAGCCGCACATGTAAATATTTAATGCATTGAAAAACACACTAATTAAATCAAGCCTCCCGTTTTTTATTTTTTTTTTAGGAAATGTTATATGCGGTGAGAGCAGAAGCTGAAAATCCGGCGAAGCTTGAACCATTCAATGAACAATTTGAAATTAGTTTACCCCATAAGGATTTCCAACTGGATTTTAAGTCCGATCAGTACAAAGAAATGGCCGAAGAAATACGAGAATTTTATTTTGGCGTAGATGGTTCCGTCAACAATGATACATTTTATGAGTACATCCGTTTATTGTCGGACGTTGTGTTTGTGTACGATATTGATAGAATTGTAAAGAAAAATGCAGCTCGTTCTTTGGGGGCAACATACTACTTTAGGTTTTCGGTAGATGCCAAATTGAACGCGCTCAAATATTGGAAAGGAATGACCGAATGGAGTGGTACCAGTCATGGTGATGAATTGTGTTATGCGTTCAAGTGTGCGGTTTATACGGATGAAATATATCTAAGTTTTGATCAAAATTCTACAGAACGTCAGACAATCGATCGTTTAACCACGATGTGGACAAATTTTGCAAAATACGGGTAAGATCAGTGGACAAATTTTTTTTGGGTGACAATATTTTATGCAAGTTTTCATTTTAGTAATCCAACGCCGAATAATATTCCAACAAAATGGAAACCGGTGACCACAGAACAACATAATTTCTTGGATATCGGAAATGAGGGTCTAACATTGGCACAAAATCCAAATTACAGGTATATGAAATTTTGGGACGATTTATTTGAGAAATATAAAGATTACGCAAAAAAGTCAAATGATGGCGTGGATATTAAATAATAACCGAACTCAAAACAAAAATATGAAACCTATAATTCCGAAGGTTTAACACCGCGAGGTCTGAGATTCAACCATGATTATAATATATATATGTACTATTTTTCACTACTAATAGCGCTTGCTATTATTTAAGGCTTTTATATTGATAATAAATTTCACACTTAAACGGTGAACTAAAAACAGTCATTTTTTCAAATCTAATGCAATAGCCGAACTTCGATGAAAGGAAAATATTAATGTTCTCCAAAGATGTTTCAATGCTTGCACTAGGTTTATGGTTGCTATTCTAGCCTTGTTTTAGGATGAAGTTTATCTATTTTTAACGAATTTCGTGTTTGTCTTTTTATTTTTAAACTTCTCAAAGCTAAGGAGCCTGGTTATCTTTATGGGAAATTAACGTTTAGTATAGGTTCCATTCCTCTAACTTTCACCTAATTCCAGCCAAAAGTTAGATGGAATTTCAAATAGTGTTGTTAAAAAAATGACTTGTTACCTTGTGGACGTCTTGTCTTTAACTTAAGTGTAGAATTAGGAGTTTTCCCTGCAGCCTTGGAAAGAGCTGTTGTTGTTCCTTTATTTAAGAGAAATAATAAAACTTTTGTAAATAACTATCGACCACTATATCTTCGTTCCGCCTTCTCTAAAATATTTGAAAAGACTATGATGAATAGAATTGTTGATTTCTTGGATAAAAATGAATTTCTATCTCCAAAAAGAGTTAAGAATTTCTGCTTAAGACTTCAGCAATGTTTCTCCGATTAAAACTTTATGGTGCCGGTTTTCCTTGGAATGATACACAAGTGGCGCAGTGAGACATTAGTAAACTACTCACAAGTACTTGTATCTACTTACAGGTACTCATGCTCAAGTGATCTTGTAGTTGTTAAAATCAGTTACGCATAAAATTTTTTGCACAGCGAAATCTCATTTTTATTTACTCATAATCACTTTCAGTTGCAATTAGAGCATTTGCGCCATTATGATTATGTACAGTAAAAATATAAGCACTCTTTTAATTCCTACTCTTAACATACTCTATAATTTACGGTTAGACAAGAGTAATCTGGAAATCAGGTCAACCAATTAAAATGAAAACGTGATCACGTTACATTGTTCAACGAAATATTTAATAATTTTAAATTTAAATGGAAATGGTGACAACTTACGATTTAGCTGTGATTTGATTTACCATATGGCTGCAATATTACTTGCTTTACCTCGAATTCCAGGTATAATTCGTCCTAAATAATAACCAATTGCATTTACATTTACAGCTGACTGAATGAATCCAACAGGCGGAAATTATTTTTCCATTTACGTTGCAATGGTTCAACTTCCGTCATAGGATCCGGATGCCAATATAGAAGCGCTGTATAGAGCAGATAGAGAGCATGAATTATTATTTCTGTTTTTTTCTCAACAGCCAAATAGTAATTTTAAAGGGGGTAGGGTGTGATTAAAGGTGCTAGAAAAAACTGCATTAACACTAAATTGGATACTGGAGTTAGTTTTGAGGATGAAGGTATTGGAAGTAGAAATGACGATGTTTCCCTTACAATTTTTTATCCTGTCCGACTTAATTTATTGTTTCGTTGTTTATAAAGTTTGCGATTAAAACAATTAATAATTGTTTTATGTTCTAACAATTTTAAAAAGGTTGGTTAACAAAATCCTTTATATATCCGAAAAACCTCAACAGAGTAACATTCAAGTAAATTTAGATTCGTCCCCTTAGAATGCTAGAACGCTTAATGCAGGAACGAAGTGTAGTTGATATAATTATCGGTCCTTTCTCAAGCATTGTAAACAAAGACGAACGGACGGCAAACATAAATCAAACAACAACTTTTTTTTGTTTACAAAAAAGCTTAAAAATGACATTAAACTGGGAGGCTATTTGTGTATTCAATTCGAACATATTCCAGTCTTCGAAGTATCGGATTCTTATTTGAATTGAATCAGATTCGCTCGTTTCTTGTTCAAATCAAATACGAATCTAATACTTCGTAGAATCGAATACGTTCGAATCGAATTCATAATTAGCCCATTATATTACGACTGTCTTGATTTTGGTACTAAAAACTGGGAAACGAACGAACCGGGAAACTTTGTTTTGGTTTGTTTCTTTGATATTATAATAATTAGAAATTAATTTAAAAATCGGACCAAAACAATTATTTAACTTTAATTTAAGTTTTGTTTGACAATTAAACTATAAAATACAAATATAACTAATTATTAAAGGGACATTAAAACCACCCAATATTCATTTTATTTACAGTCTTTAATTATCAATTTAAATAATTTTTTATGTTTCATTTATTCTTTTGAGACCGGTTTATTTTTTATTTATTATGTTTCTTTAACAAAATATTTTCCACATTACTGTTTAAATCATTTTTTATATAAAAAAAGGAGGACAACGTTTTTTTTTAAATTTATTTTAATTTTTTAATAGGTTTAATTTTAACCAGTTTTAATATATGTATATAAAAAAGAAAATTACATTTACAATATTTTAAAAACAAATTAGGATTTATTAATAATTACAAAAATTTGACATGGCACTATCGTAATACTTATTATAAAATATTAATTCTAATTTCATTTTTATTTTTTCTTAGGGGGAGGGGGGGGGGGGGTGAGAGATTTACATTTATTTTATTTGAACAATCGGAGTTTAGCGACGAGGCCTCCTCGCACGGAAAAATAATTTTAATAATAAATTATAAGGAATTATTATTATACATACATATAATTAATTTAATATCAAAATAATCTCAATGAGTGTAGTATTATTGTGTATATGTAGTACTTGATTTATTTGTTGCTGTTGGATGGATAATTTTTACATTTATTTAGCTGCATTATTTATAAATTAAAAGTATGCAAATATAAAAACTACAATTTTCCAAATATGTTTATTGTGGATGAGTGAAATTTAAAAGCCACAATTTAAATGAATGCATCAATAATGCAATTTATCTTGTGTATGTCTGTATATATGTACATGCGATACCGTTCAATTTATTATGACTAGGAAATGCTAAACGGCAGATTTAGGTCTCAGCCCGCAGAATACATTGTCAATAACTTAAGTTATATTTAAATTGTAATTTTAATCTAATTAAAAATAGTATTTTTAATTAATTTTCTTTCATTTATTTTAGTTTAAATTCGATCACTGCTTTCTGTATTTCATCATTGTCTGATGTTGGTTATTCTTTTTATAATATATTTAACCAAAAGTAATGGTGTACAATAAATTAAAATTAGTTTTCAAAATTTTTGAATTGTTTGGTTTTTTTACACAATAATAAATTTAATTTAATTTTTTCCTAGAAAAAATTTTATTTACTTTAAAAAAAATAAAAAAATAAAATAAAAACAAAATTACTAAATTTAATTATTTACAATAAAATAAAATAATAATATAAGATATAACAAATAATAATTATAATTAAAAAACAATTATTTTTTTCGTTTTCTTAAATAATATACGACTATAATTTAAAACTTTTTATTATCATGCAGATGATTCATCTTGAGTATGTTGCAGTAAACCTTTTTTCTCTTCGGGTGCACCGCACGCCAATGGTGCGGCGGGCTCATTTGATCCGCTCGCATACATCGATTCATAGACAGGATTTGCAAAATGTACTTTATCCTGTTCGTGAATAAATGCTGGGGCTTCGTCTATGTCACCCAAATACATGGGATTGGTGATTTCGACATTATCGGTCAAGCGGGCGTGCGAAAAAGGTTGACCAATTCGTCGTTTTCTAAAGGATAAATTATAAAATTTATAAAATTTGAATCTAGTTTTCGTTTGAATTTGTTGTGTTCTGCTTTTTCAGTTTTCATCTTTCATCGTAGCGTAGAACCAATTGAATTCAACAATATTGTTTCTATACAGTAACTGTAGTAAAACAGTAATATTTTATCTAAAATTAATACATTACCTATATAATAAAAGTGCAAATTAATTATATACAAGTTTCATTGTATTTATCAAAAATGTGGTTCATTAACAAGTATAATGAGGAATATCTCTGATTTACATTTAATCTATTTATCTTTTTAAAATAAAATAGAACAACCAAGCGTCTTATTCAGATCTTAAAAAAAAAAATTTTCAATAGTATTGCGTGCCTTCAGTGATGTATAGTTACAAAAATTATAAAAACTTTGATGGGTCGCATTTATTTTACAGAGTAATCCTAAATAAAATAATAAATAATGATTAAAATGTATTATATTTCAGTTTCAATACACAAAACATTCAAAATGATTATGATTTTATGTTATTGCAATCATATTTCATGTGAAAATTAATAGGTGAAAAAAAAAAATTGCACGCCTATGAAAACAACGTCTTTGGAAAACTTTTGCCACGAACTAAGGAACCTATGCATTTTTTCTGCGCGTGAACTGTCAGAATTCCAGCGAGAATTGAATACTACTATATGTGCTAATTGTCATCATGAGCAACACATTACATCACTACTACTATGGTACTATGTGGAATCGAGATGTTAATACTGGAATAAACATTTTATATCTAGGGCTGTGCGTAATAGGAAAAAGGATACATATTAAAGAGATACATAGTTACATAAGTAAATCTACCTATGGCATTGTTAGTGTAAAATATTGCAATCCTGTTGATATAAACTGTGCGTTTACATGACTTTGACTTCACATAAAATATGAAATGTATGTAGGGTTTTAGTAGGGTAGAGAAAAGGACTGTCAAAATAAGAAAGTGAATAAAGCGCTGTAAATAAAATAAGAATAAAAGTATCCTTAAACTGTGTTTTAAATACAAGAGATAAAACTATATTACGATTGCCGGATATACCAATTACAATTACAACAACTTGGCGACGAGGATGTTTTAAAATTTACAAACCTACGTAAAATAATTTTTTTTTTGTTCGAAATCAACATGTCGGATAAGGAAGAAACCACCATTGTACAATAATCATTTACAATTGATAAATTTGACCACAAGATTACAAAGTGGAATAGGTGGATTCAGCGGTTAGAAGGTGCTTTCGCCGTTTTTAATATAAAGAAAGCAAACCATTTGCATTTTTTATTACATTATATGGGTCAAGAAGTGTTCGACATCGTGTACGATAAATTGGCTCCAACATCAGCGTATACAAAAACGTATGATGAGATTGTAAAACTGTTGGAAATGCATTACAATCCGGCACCATTAGAAATAATGGAAAATTATAGATTTCATCTTCGTATACAAAAAGAGGGTGAAACGATACAAGAATTTTTATCTGAGCTACGGCGGTTGGCAATTAAATGTAACTTTGGGGACTATTTGAAAATAGCTCTCCGAAATCAATTTGTTTTCGGTTTAAGGAGCGAGCGTATACAAGGACGACTACTTAAATCGAGAACGTTGGATTTGGAAAAAGCAGTTGAACTTGCGACGGCACTGGAATTGTCATCAAGGGATGCAGCACAACTACACAGACATCCAAATACAGTCAACTTCGTGAATTCAAATGAGGGTAAAAAAAAAAATCAAAAATTTAATAACAAAAATAATAAAGGAAATGGACCTAGCACAGCACGTCAGGTAAAAATTCAAATACAAATCAAAATAAAAATATAATTAGTAGTTCTATGCAAAATAAGTTGAGCTGTTATAGATATGGGTTAAAAACTCATTTAGCAAAAAATTGTGTCCATGTCAAATCGACATGTGAATTTTGTAAAAAAGTAGGGCATTTAGTGTCCGTATGTACTAAATTAAAACAAACAAAGCATACGAATTTAATAGAAATTGATTCTAATAAACCAGTAGTTAACGTAAATGATCTCGAAATTTTTAAAATTGATAATTGTAACGTAGATGATTCAAAGGTATGGCTGGATATAAAAGTTAACGCGTTAGAAATTAAATTCGAGGTTGATACAGGAAGCCCTGTCTCAATTATGAGTTTGAAAGAAAAAAGTAAGTTTTTTCCCGAACTGGAGATTCTGTCTACGGATGTTGGGTTGGTGACGTATTGTGGAAATATTCTTGATGTTGTAGGAGTTATAGACGTTAGTGTAAAAGATGGTAGCATTGATATACGTTTACCATTATATATCGTAAAGACAAATCGACATGCATTATTAGGGCGCGAGTGGATGCGTAAACTAAGTTGTGATTGGAACAAAATTTTTAATGTAGAAACCGTTAGTACTATTTCTGTGAAGGTACATGATATTCGAGTTACAAATGTATTAAACAAATTTGATTTGGTTTTCTCTGATACTATAGGGAAAATTGAGGGAATGCAGGCTAAACTAAATTTAAAAGAGGGGTGCATACCGGTTTTCTATAAAGCAAGGCAAATTCCTTTTGCTATAAAATCGGTCGCAGAATCAGAAATTGATAGTCTGGTTCAAAACGGAGTTTTAGAAAAGGTCAGTCACAGTGAATGGGCAACTCCGTTGGTAACTGTTATGAAATCAAATGGTACAGTACGATTGTGCGGGAATTTCAAAATAACCGTCAATCCAAATTTAATAATTGATGATCACCCTCTTCCAACCATTGAGGAGTTATTCCTCAGAGGTTTTCAGTATGAGATAAAATACCGGAACACAAAGCAGCACGGGAATACGGACGCCATGTGTAGATTGCCGGTCAAAAATATACCAGATTTTCAGTATGAGGGCGTTGATGTGTTGGGAATAAATCTAATAGAGGCCTTACAATTACGCGTTCAAGATTTGTCCGAGGTTACAATGAAGGATAAATCGTTGTCTACAATAATACACGGCCTGAGAACAGGAAGACAAGTTCCATCTAATAATCGATTTGGAATCGACCAAATTGAATTTTCCCTTCAAGAAGTTTGTTTGATGCGGGGAATGAGAGTTTTTATTCCTTTGCAATTACGGAAAATTGTTCTCGACGAGTTACATTCTACTCAATTCGAGATAAGCCGTATGAAATCCCTTGCTAGAAGTTATTTCTGGTGGGAAGAAATGGACAAAGATTTAGAAGTATTGGCAAAGAATTGCTCGAAATGTCAAATCATACAGGCAAATCCAGTTAAAGTGCCTTTGCACTGCTGGGAAACTGCAACTAAGCCTTTCCAAAAGAGTTCATGCAGATTTTGCTGGTCGTTTCATGGGTATATACTTCTTTGTACTGGTAGATGCTTATACAAAATGGCCAGAAGTTCATATATGTACTACGAAATTTGACTTCGGAGAAAACAATTAAAGTCTGTCGTTCTATATTTTCGTTTTTTGGCATACCATCCGTTCTAGTGACAGATCACGGAAGTCAGTTTACAGGCGGTGATTTCAAAAATTTTCTAAAAATGAATGGAATAGTTCATAAAATGGGCGCTCCGTATCACCCAGCAACCAACGGACAAGCGGAACGATACGTACGTACGATAAAGGAAAAATTAAAAGCATTAGACTGCGATCGCGAGGAAATACATTTTCATTTAGCAAATATTTTGTTGACCTATAGAAAGACAATGCATCCATACACTGGGAAAACTCCTGCAATGATTATGTTTAATAGGGAGATTAGATCGCGTATGGATTTAATGTTGCCATCTGAAAAAAAATCACAAAATAATAGTTTATCGGGAAAAGTACGACATTTTAAAATTGGTGCACGAGTTGCGGCTCGGGAATATTTGTCCAGACAAATCAAGTGGAGATTTGGTTACATTTCTAAAAAAAATGGGCGAATTACATTACCTTGTTGTTCTTGATGACAATCGTATATGGAAGAGAGAAGTAGATCAAATCAGAGAAATTGGATCTCATATCACTGATCTAGAGTTGAATTTGAATGTTCCATCAGAAAGTGATGATTCGATTAATGACGACATAAAATTACAAACGTCAGGGGCACAGGGCAAAAACAATAGTGCGTGCCCAGACCAGATGCAGGGCCGATGTGACAGATCTTCAGTCGGTAGGGAAAATGTTTTTTGTAGTTCAGAGAACGAAACGGAAGTACACCTATATGTGTATTAGTGCTCAATGTGAAATAAACTTTATACAAGAGAACATAATATTTTGAGTATAAAAGTAAATAATACACAGAAAGAATGGAACTTGAGCAAAGCATTATAATACGCACAAACCTTTTAATAATTTTGGTTTTGAATGATTTTCAGGTTGTTGTATTTTGGTTTCTACCTCTTGCTAATATTTGAGTACACAAATTAATTTTGAAATTTTTGGAATTTTTTCATAGTTCTGCTCGGGTGAATCGGAAATTGGATGGTAGAAAATGATGATCCAAAATTGGCTGAAAGATTTTTTTGTCACACTTGGGTCGTATTTTATTATTTTGGTTTAGTACAAATAATTAGTGTTATTTTAATAAAAGTTGCGAAGCTTTGAAATCTTCAAAGTATTAAAAGAATCCTTTTCATTGTAATAAATCATTTAAATTTTTAAAAATTATTTTGAATTTTTCTATTTATAAATTACTCATGCTAATTTATCAAAAAATAAGCAAATTAAATTTTTCTACCGCCTTATAGCGCTAAGGTTATGTTTACCCTTATATTAAGTCACATAAGCTTTAAATTTGTATACCACTACGATATAATACGTAAATTTTCTTATTGAACCGTAAGTGAGGTTAATTGTTTAAGGTCGACAACCGTTTAAGGTAAGCCAACTGATATGAATAAGTAGCATCCACCAGACTTAAAACAAAGCTAAGTTTATTTTATTATATATATGCTGCTAATGTATTCGGAAGCAAAATTTAGGATTGGCACTCAATCATTAGTTCATCACAAAAACGGGGCACGCTTAAGGGCCTAAGGAACATGTTGGAAGGCAAGGAAGGCTATTTAAATGGCTTTACAGTGGAGATAGCCTTGACAACCTTGGGATCGGTTTCGATCCGATAGCCAGGCCAACTAAAAAGAACATGTTACCACCATTTGGATGATCTGATGTTATCTGTACCAGCCAGCATCTGAATTACGGTACTACGACAAACGAGAATGAGAAACACCGTTCACACTCCCGATACGACATTTCGACCGATAACAGAAGGATGATGTACTTACACGATCTTATAAAATGATAACCATATACTTTCAAGACTAAAAGTTCCATTAACAAACTTGGACTCACCCATGCAAAATTTTTCAAAGAAAAATTGACCATTACAAAAAAGTACTGTGTCGCCAAATCTCTTTAATTTCCTGTTGGAGTATCGAGCGTAAAAATGGCACACCTCAGACACTGGGCACCATCTAAGCCGTTATCGTCTTTGCAGATGATATCTGCGTGATTGGACTCAATGGAGACGGATTTGATCCGATTGTACATTTTTCTGCGTCCATATTTGAACGGAATATTTCAGATCTGGTTTTAAATTGTTTATCAATATTCAGATACATATTATGATCTCTGTGTGTGGGTGGACATCAATGGCTTCGACAGCAGTGCTTTTTGTTCTCTAGGTTCTCTTCACACTGCTAAATTCTAAATATCTTGAAAATATTGACAAGCTGAATTTGCACTCACTGTTGATCGGGCCCATTGTCAAAATGTGTGTGAGAGTTAGATTTTGATGGATGACTACGAAGGTGGCCGAGTTCTGTTTAATCGTGAGAACACGAATTTAATTCGAATTCCTAAACTCATGCAAGAAATTATAGGATATCGAGTAGGCTAGTGGCTCGGTCACATTTTGCTTTCTAATCCAAAACGAATTGTGTCCAGCGATCTCTGAGAGATGAGCCAATCTTGGTAGGTGCCGAAATCCTTATTTATGATGATGGCTCCTTGACGAAGAGCAAAATCTTACATCTGCCGTTATTGGTGACAATTCAAATAGCTGATTCGCGATCAAAATCAAAAGCACCAGATTGTTGAAACAGTTACCAGTACATACCTGAGGGAGAGGTATTGGTAGTAAACACCTTCTTTAGCTTTGCAGAAATTGAGATATTGAGATATTTCTGACCCTTATTGAGACATTTCTGACCCTTATATGCCCCTCTACAAGGAATGAATCGTCAAGGGCTAGTAAAACCGTTTATTATTAGTCAGCTCGATTATAGAATTCGCAAGAGTGATTATGAATAAAATTCGAAAACCCCATAAAAATGCATGTAATTATGCATGTGGTAAAATGTATTATGCATGTGCTTTTATCCTACAATGCATAAACTTTTTTCTGTATTGTATACGTGTGGGCCCACATTAAGAGGTTCTTACAATTTGTCGAAAAAAATATTATCTTTGCACAGGTACCCATAAAACTGAATAGCCTAAATAAACTCGAACGGTGGGATGCGCCGAAGCCCTTTTAAAGGCCTAAATAATTTAAATAAAAGTAAAATCATTGACACTATATGCTATAATAGTATACAAGGTTACCATTCTATATTTAAACGGTGTGTAAACGGCTTATGCCGGTCCTGAGCATTGAATTTGTTTAGGCTATAAAGGAAATCAATAGTTCCAGGATGTACCGCAATTATTTTTAATTTTTCTGTAGGCGTGTTTTAGTATTCGTGTCTGCTCTGGATCGCGGCAGTAATTATTCCAATTTAAAATTAGGTAGATCTAAATCATTGCTACATTCAACAAAAACAACCCACACAAAATCATAGTTAAATTGCTTGTTCTACTCTTGTTCTGGATAAACTCTCCAACTGGAGAGATTATACAGAACTAGCATATTGCATATTGCATAAAAACTAAATAATTTTTTCAGTAGAATTTTTTTTGTTAAATATAGAATACGTTTAGATTTACATTATAAAATTAAAAAATTTGACAATATTTCATTTCAAATGAACTAAATTCGAATAATTGCCATCGCGATCTAGAGCAGACATGAATGCTAAAACACGTCTTATATCGCTTCCGTGCATTCTATAATCGAGCTAAATCTATTTATAAAAGTGGAACTAAGCCGCAAATACAATAAGCAGAGAGCATTTCTATAATATTCGCTTTCACTTCGACGAAATAGACAAACCCAAAGTGGCTTTTTGAATAAAGCTTAACAGGGTTAAGAGGGTTGAACCATAACCGCTTAGATCTAAACTCTACCTGTCTGAAATATGTCGACCACATTCAATTCTAATACAAAATTAATAATATATACACAATAAGAAATTATTTTCTATATTTTTTAGTCGAAACATTAACCTCTTAAAATTAACAATTTTGATTGTGAAATGTTTTGCTCTGCTACCCACTTAGAATGTTTTCTTAACAATACTAAAATCATAAAATCTAAAATAGCATAATGATGACCGCAACAAGCATTGTTCCGGTTTAATATGTTTTCAAATTCCGATTTTGATTTAATAATTTCAACGCATTGGTCGTTTATATATTGGGTGTGTGAATATGACTCCGCCCTTTCACAATTGGTGTCGTTATTTTTACTGCTTACGTAAACTATAAACGGGCAAAATTTACTTGTATTCTATAGTAATTGATGTCAGCTATCAAACGCAGTATACGACATTTGGTTGAAGTCTAAACAAATAGTATTTTTAACTCTTTCAAAATGTCGAATTTTATTCCAAATAAACATCATTTGCGAGAAGTTTTATTACATTATTTTCTTGGAAAGAAAAGTGCAGCGGAAACTTATCGTTTGCTTGTGGAAATTTACGGTGAGCATGCTCCATCGAATACAACGTGCAAAGAATGGTTTCGACGATTTAAAAATTATGATTTTGGCATTGAAGATAAAGAGTATGGAGAACCACCACCCAAAAAATTTGAAGATGTTGAATCAGAAACGTTATTGGCTGAAGATTCTTCTCAAACACAATCAGAATTGGCTGTAGCAATAAATATTGAACGACCAACTGTTGCAAAACGTTTACAAATAATCGGAATGGTTCAAAAAGCTAACAACTGGGTTCCACATGAATTAAAAGAAAGAGACCTCGAATACTGATTCAAAGACAACAAAGAAAAGGTTTTCTGCATCGGATAGTTACTGGAGATGAAAAATGGATTTATTATGAGAATCCCAAACGCCAAAACTCTTGGTTGAAGCGTGGTGAAGCTGGTCCATCGCAACCAAAGCGAAATATCCATTGCAATAAGGTTATGCTCTGTATCTGGTGGGATCATAAAGATGTGGTATATTATGAACTGCTGGAATCAGGTGAGATTATCAATGGCGATGTGTACCGACGACAACTAATACGTTTGAAGCGAGCTATAGAGGAAAAACGACCAGAATGGGTGAATAGACACAATAAATTAATTTTTCAGCATGACAATGCAAAACCACATGTTGCAAACGTTGTGAACAATTATTTACAAGGACATGACTGAGAAGTTCTACCTCACCCGCCGTATTCACCAGACATAGCTCCTTCAGATTACTACTTATTCCGGTCGATGCAGTCGTCTCTTTCTGAACAGCGGTTCAGTTCTCGCGCAGAGATCGAAAATTGGCTTAATGATTGGATCGCCTCCAAAGACCAAGTTTTTTTCAGAGAGGGAATCCGTAAACTGCCTGAAAAATGGGGGAAAGTTGTAGCTGCAAATGGAGCATACTTTCAAAAAATAATTCTTTCATTTTCTAAACAAGCAAATGGGTTTTATTTTAACAAAAAAGGGCGGAATTATATTCACACACCCAATAGTTTTTAATATTTCGTATGTGTGGAGTATTAGAAAAAATATTCAAACAATATTTTCAAACAATGTTTTAACCTACCAAAATCTGAATTTTTAGAAATAAATGAAACACTCGTTTTTGAGAAAAATTGTTTGCATGAGGGAAAACCAAGCCAAAAATTTAAACGAAAGGTAATAATAAAAACGATCTTGCTAGTAAATAACAGAATGTATACGACAGCAGCAGTATATTTGTTTGGACATGTACACAACAAAACAACAAAGCATCACAATTACAACCAAAATCTGCAAGAATTCTTTTTTTTTTCTTCTAAATCTTTTATGTACTCTTGTTGGTAAATTTACACTAATACACATCCAGGGTTGCAGTATTTAATATGAATTAATTCGAAATAATTGGAAAACGTATTTGACTATGTATCTCTTTAATATGTATCCTTTTTGCTAATAGACAACGGAAGAAAACATCCTTCTATTTCTTTAATAAAAGGTTTAACTTTTCAATTTATCATATAGTCGGTATGTCATAGAGTTTATCATAGATCATCTATATGGACTTGGGAAGTTACAAATTAATAAGTTAAACTTCTTTAATTAATAAATATTTAGTTAAATTTTTTAAATTATTATTATAGAAATTTAATTATATTCAAAATTGTAAAATGTTGAAATTTGAATTATTATATACAAATTGATGAATTAAATTTCGTTTTTCAATAAATATGAACTCTTTAAAAAATTGTTTGAATTAGTATAGTATTAGTAGTAATAAATTAGATTAATTTTGTGTTATCCTCGTAAAATCGAAACTGAATTTGCAGAACCATTAACAATTTCTACTCTTCGTAAAAAAAAAAAAATTCAATTTCACTCACCTTAAATAATATATAACACCGCCAAATACTGCGATTAGTAAACTTAATATTCCTATTGCTAAAGCAAGCGCTGTTAAAACGCGAGCCGTCGACACTTCAGCCTCATTACTCGCACTTGTGTATATTTTGTCACGAGAACATGCTTGAATACTACCATCGTTACATGAACACTCATTTATTGAGCTACCCGGCATACAAACACCACAGCTATCAATACAGCTGGGTGGGGTGGCACATGTTTCCCCTCCCCAATCTCCAACGCAAATACATATTGGATTCGCGTACAGACGGCAAATACCACCGTTTCGACAGTAGCTTTCACACGGATTGTTGTGAACAATGTGTTTTTCACAAAACTCCCCATTATATTCTACTGTACAGTTGCATACGGCAGTGTTATGTATTTCAACGCATCGTCCACCATTAATGCAATTATGACTGACACACGGTGATTCATCTTCAGCCTGCTTCGGAGTGTCACAATCTATAAATAATTTATATTTAAAATTGAACAACTCAATATTAAGATAAAAAAAAAAATAGTTACCAGGTGATTTCATTGCGGTTTTACACAAATCAATATTACATTGTCTCCCAGTGTATTCCGTAGGACATTGGCATACTTTCCTTCCATCAAGAACAGAGCATGTACCACCATTATAACAATATCCATCGCATTCATCAACATTACACCGCAAACCATGGAATCCAGGTTTACATTTGCATTGCAACCCAGTGTTAAACGTACATTCACCATCATTAAGACAATAGTCTGTACAGGTGTCATATTCGCAGCTTTTCCCTGAAAAACGTTCGGGACACTCACATCGGTTTTTCTCCGGATCACAAATTCCACCATTTTTACAATTCAAGTCGGTACAATGTTCACAATGATCACCAGAGACTCCTGGAGGGCAAATACATGATTGTACGCCACCCGGTTCGAAATTACAAGTGGCACCATTATGACAATACTGTTGACATGCACTAGCCGGCACTTCACACCTTTCACCCGCCCACTGTACATTACAAATACATTTTGGTATAGATTTGGTTGTATTGTCGATTGATTCACTTGCGGTTAATGGATATTTCGTAACCTCGTTCAACAGTATACAAATGCCTTTATTTTTGCAATACGTTGAACATTTGTACGTCTCACAAAATTCACCCTCATAAATCGCAGAGCATACACATTTTGGCAGTCCATCTATAATTTGACAAGTTCCCGAGATACACTTTAATGGACATTCTGAATCGGACACACTAGCTCTTTCATGGTGGCAAGTTACCTTACCATCCGTCGAAACCTCTTTAATTAAATTTTCTGGGCAAGCACACACTTGTTTATCCTTTGACTCAGGTGAAATCAAACAAAATGCTGGTTCAGTACATGGATTGGTTTTGCAAGGATTTGCTCGATTCGAAACCTGTTTGATTGGATGAATTATCGTAATATCAGTTGTTTTGAAACTTTCGTCGACCAAATACGTTCCGTTGTCATGTCCAAATTTATTTAATTTATAAATTTTTTTGTCGTACAGCGTAACGTACACATAATCCTCGAATAGATCGATTCGATGCGGTTTTGCTAAATTGGTGAATCGTTTAATGATATGACGATCGGAACCGTCATAATCTATTGTTTCTACAGTTCCCTTCCGATAATCAGCCCAGTATAATCGTTTTGTTGGGTAATCAATTGCTAGCCCGGTCGGCCATTCAATACCAACCGAAACAATATGTCGTTTATTCGAACCATCCGTATTTATCGTATAAATACCACGCTCACGTACGGACCATATAATTAATCCGATTTCTGGATCCAGTACCAAATCAAGTGGATAAGAGCCAGTTTGTGTAACTGTTAAATGATTGTGTCCATCAAAATCGGTCGATAGCAATTTTTGTTTGAAATCATCGATCATATAAAGTCTCTTGGTCACCCAATCTACGGCCACCGCCACCGGGTTCTCTAAAAATGTTATGATCGTAGCAGATTGGGCCATCGATGCGTCCCGTTTAAAACGTTTTTCATACAAATCATCCATCACCGTGTTCATACTTAATTTCTCGATATTTTTATTGTGCGAATCAATCCAGAAGAGTGTTAAAAATCTGTCACTTACAAAAATATCAAATGCGTTAATTTTCATGCTCAGCGTTTGTATAAGACTAACGTGCTCCAACATCTCCGGCTTTTGTGGCAATATAATCCGGAAAGCTGAATCAGATGCGACCAGCAACACCTGTATTTGATTTGTAGCACTGCACGAATCATTTTTACCATAACTTTTTGTGTATCCTTGGTCACATTTACAACTCGATTGCCCTTTTTTCTTTTCCACACAGATCTGACTGCACGTACCAAAGCTGCAGATACTCGTGCGACAATTAATTTCGTCCGATAGGTCAGGACAATTTGGTGAACCATCACAAACATACTTTTTCGCAATACATTTATGATTTGACTCACACTGGAATTGAGATGGCAAGCACATGTGTAACGAATCACAGACATATTTATCTTCATCCGTACCATCACCACAATCGTCCACCCCATCACAGAGTACTGCTTTCGAAACACATTTGAAATTTTTACATCTGCAAACAAATAAGAGGGTTAAGTGAAAAAATTTGAAATAAAACTATCGACTAGGTGTTTACTTGTAGGCGTGCGTCTGACATTGCATTGTGGAACACAGTTCGACCGATTCGTCAGATTCATCGGAACAATCAGGGTAACCATCACATTTCCAACGATTTAAGATGCATCGACCATTAGCACAACGAAATTCGTCTTTCGAAGAGCAAGTACAATTTAATTCGTCTGACTCGTCATTGCAGTCTAAGTCACCGTCACATTTAAAATTGCTAGAGGTTAAATTTAAATTAGACAAGTTTTGAAGTACCGTTATTTTATTCGAACTTACATATTAATGCAATTGTGAGTTGTCGCACATTTAAATTCATTTTCTGTACACGTCGTATTACAATTAAGTTCATCGCTAAAGTCACGGCAATTATTCTCTCCATCACAATGATACGATCCTCGAATGCAACGCCCGTCAGCACATTTAAATTCTGATTCTGAACATTCCCGCATCGTGCAATTGAATTCGTCGCTGTTATCACCACAATCATTTTCGTAGTCACAGCGCCATCGCCCAGGAATACATTTCGAATTATTGCATGGGAAATACGTCGGTTGACAGGTGTGTCCCTCAGTTTTGGTACAATTGAATTCATCTTCACTAGAAGGGCAATCACGCTCACCATCGCATACCCAGCTTTCTGGAATACACCGGCCCGATTTACATTGAAAACTACTACCTGGACACTTTTTTTTGTTACAATCGACTTCGTCTGAACCATCCAAACAATCTCTATCATTATCACAAACCCATACTTTAGGAATACATTTGTTATTAGTACATTGGAATTGATATTGTGAACATGTTTTTGGAGCACAGTTATCTTCATCTTCACCGTTAGGGCAATCTTTCACTTCGTCACAACTGAAATGAAATAATTTGATATGTATTAAAAAATGTCGGCTTACATAATAAAATTACCGGCTAATATACTTACCGTTTAACTTCATCAATACAAAACGAATTGGTCGTATTGGTCGGACCACACTTAAACTGCGAACTAAAGCAAACGTAATGTTCACAATCTTGTTCCTCTGATCCATCGCCACACTGATCTTTACCATCGCATATTAAACTTGGATGAATGCATTTTAAATTTTTACATTGATATTGTCCAGGATCACATTCAAACGTTGGACAATCCGCCGGTTCATCACTACCATCGCCACAGTCGTCTTGCGTATCACATCGCCAATAGAATGGAATACATTTAAAAGTTGTGGCACAAACATATTGGGCTGAAGTGCAATTTTGAACGCACGTCTTATTATCTGTGTCCAAGATAAAGTTGTCCGGGCACATACATTTAAATCCTGGTTTCTCAGGCGACAACAAACATAGAGTTGAACATTCAGCTATTTTGCATGCATCCACTTTAGGTTTGGACTGCCGATTAGGATGATAAACTCGAATATCCATTGGGCGATGTATTGTTGTAGTTAAAGTACCGCAATCATTTGCCAAGTACTTGTGACAATATTCAATCGATTTGGTTTCCCAATCAGTCCAGTAGATACGATCCTCCCATACAGCCAATGCGAATATATGATGTAAATTTATATTCGGATTTAGATCCCGACTAGCAACAACTTTCTTCTTTTTCCCCTCCATGTCACTCACGTAGATGAAATCTTTTCGAGCATCACCCCAAAACAATTCTTTAGTTTCAAATGAGATAGTTAAAGCATTTGGCCATCCGAGATTATCACTAACTATAATTTTTTGTTTTGACCCATCCATTCCAGCTTTGCCGATATGAGGCACGTCACCCCAATCCGTCCAATAAAGATATCCTTCGTAAGGATCGAGGACAATCGCACGCGGTTCTTGTAAATTTTCTCGTATTAAAACCCGTCTATATTTCCCATCCAATTTTGACACTTCAATTGTATCAAGACCTTTGTCACACCAATATAAATTTCGACCAACCCAATCAATTGCCAAACCATCTGGATTTTGAATCGTTGAAATATGTAAAATTGTTGTTTTATTTTCTTTTGGACAATACTTTTTGATCGAGCTAATTAGGGTTGTAACGTCCGACCAGAACAAACATTGTGATTCATAATCGTAATCCAAGGCGACCGCATTGGATAAATTGTGTACCAAAATTGTGGTGTGACCTTCTAAATCGACTTCTCGAATGTAGTATCGGTTTGAAAACACAAATTTAGCTGCTTCAGAGTTAACTAATTTACAAGTTTTATTTGCTTTTAGGCTGTAACCATCTTGGCAGAAGCAATGATACGAACCGAATGTATTACGACATAATTGGCTGCATGGGCGATCCTCGCACTCATTGATATCTTCACAAAGATGACGATCTTTTTTCGATACTTTAAAGCCGTCGTGGCAAACACATTCGTAACCGACTTTTTTATCAACACACTTGTGCGCACATAAATGTTCAATGCCAGCTTCACATTCATTAATGCCGCAGGCTTGCTCATCAGAGAAATCACCACAATCATTACGGCCATCACATAGCAACGACTCTGCAATGCACACGTTTGTAGCACATCGGAAAAAGTTTGGTGCCGCACATATAATCGTTGAATTTTTACATAGTTCATGTTCTTCATCGGAATTATCACCACAATCGTTCTTTAAATCACACGTCGCATTCAATGGTATACATTTACGTGTTTTACATCGGAATTCATCGTCACTGCAAGGGATTATATCACCATAGCCGGGAGTACAACCATCTTGTTCGTCTGACCCATCTGAACAATCCTCGTATCCGTCACACAGAAAACTGATTTCAATGCATTGGTCGTTTAAACATTTGAACGAAGACGGAGAGCATTCAGAATTAGTTTGACAGTCCTGTTTCGGTGACTCATCTTCTCCACCCTCGGTACAATCCACTTCACCGTCACACACCCAACGCAAGGGTATACATTTTCCGGTCGAGTTACATTTAAATTGTCCATTTCCGCAGGTTTTATTAAGACAATGTGGTCCTTCATCCGATCCGCCCGCACAATCTGGATGTTTATCACATTGCCAACTACTTGGTATGCAACTTGAATCACTAATACATTTGAATTGATTAGGTTTGCATTGTCGTTCACAATTTTCCTCATCCGAACTTAATTTTCCTTGACCACCATCAAGACAATCATCTTCGCTATCACAGCGCCAGTCCATGGATATACAATTGCCATTAGCACACGTGAATTTATGTGGCGGACAAGACTGCGATGTATTTATTGTACAATTGGCTTCATCACTTCCATCCCAACAATCATTTTCACCATCACATTTCCATGATTCCATGTAACAGGCTGTAGTATGTTCACAATTGTGGAATACACCAGGATTACCAGATTGGCACAATCGTTTCGGACAACCAATTTCATCTGATGCATCTGGACAGTCGGGATCATAATCACATCGAAATTTATTTAGAATACATTGACCCGATTTACACCTAAAATGAGCATCGGTACAGTTGCAAATTGCTTCGTCTGATCCGTCACCACAATCTTGGATTCCATCACACGTCTTTTCGTTTAAAACACAGCGATGATTATTACATTGAAAATAGTCATTTGGACATTTTCGAACTTTGCAAAATGCGATCGTTTCATCACTGCCATCTAAACAATGATAAATACCATCGCATGTTAAACTGTATGGTATACAATTACCAACGGTACATTGAAATTCGGTTGTCGAACAATTGGAATGAAGTTTAGACATGCATGATTTACCATCAGGACTAAGTACACCCTGTGTGCAAATACATTTCACATTTCCACCTGAATCGATCGAGCAAACATCTTCACATCCGCCATTTAAGATGCGACAACGATCTGCAGCGCAATTTATTGTCGTATTTTGAACAGCGATAATTCCCATCGGACGGCCGATATCTTTACGTAAAAATACGATATCATGGCCGGAAAATTTATTCGCACGAATTACGGCATGCAGCATCCAATCGGTCCAAAATAATAAATTACCATAAACGGCCATTGAAAACGGATGTTGCGGTATTGAATGTGCCAATACAAAGCGATGTGTTCCGTCATAATCAGTTCTTTCAATTTTATCAAGTCTCGCATCAGCCCAATACAATTTATAATCCTCGTAGTCCAATGCTAGGGCATTCGGTACTTTAATATCTGTTGTAATAATACTTTCAATACCGTAACCGGTTATATAAGCACGTTGAATGGACGCTGATTGTGTATTCCAGTTTGTCCAGTAAACCATCGTAAGGCATGGTTCCACTGCAATACCACGCGGCTTGTCATTCGCCTTTAATTTTATAATCTCTTTCACATAATTCGTATTATTATTCGGATTATCCGTAATATTAGAAATATCAAGCATTCGAATGGTTGCATCATAGTTCGATGTCCAAAATAAGTTAAAAGAAATTTGATCGTATGCCAGTCCTTCGACAGATACTTGCTTGTTTACTATAACCGTGTGATTGGATCCATTGAAGAATACTGAATTTATTGTACCGAAATGGATATCAGAGTAGAATATGCGATTTGAGCTGAAATCATATGATAAGCCAATCGCATTCTTTAAAAATGTCGAGTTTTGTATTTTTTTCACAGGTTCGTTCATATTATCCTTGTCCGTGACATGAATACTCTCTAGCGACGATATTCTTGAATAAATTAAGAAATTATCGTAATTCTCGCATGATTTCTCATCTTTTCCAATTTTGCCATGTGAACATGCACATATTACATCGGTCCCATTGAAAAGGCAGAGTTCTTCGCAGCCGCCATTATTCAAATAACAAGGATTGCTGCCTTTTTGAATACGAGCCGAAAATATTTTTAAATCCTTGAAATTATATCCTTCCGATTGTACGATTGTTGTGAAATCGGATAGATTTTCAAGTGGTGCAACTTTTATGCTACCCTTAAGATGAGTGTTGTCAGCCCAATAAATTCGTCCTTCAATTAATCCCAAGCCAACCGGATTGTCTAGGCTATGATTAAGCATAACCTTTTTCGTATTTCCATCATAATCCACTTTCATAATTGTGTCAGTTTTAGTTTCACTCCAGTACACAGCTTGATTGTCGATATCGAGAAATAAACTTGTAATCGTTGACGTCTTATTCACTAATATGAACTGTGAGCTACCATCCAATCCAACCCGTCCTATAAAACTTCGTCGACTATATGACGCATAGAATAAGAAACCGGCAATAGGATCAACAGCGATAGCCGAAGGTTGTTCCAAATTTGACAGGACAACATATTTTGATGAACCATTTAATCGGGAAACTTCAATCGTTCCACGTTTTTGATCACTCCAGTAGATATTTCCTGCCACCCAATCAACAGCGATTCCAGCCAACCAGTCACCTGAGTTTGCATCAACCGATTCATATTGATAAGACAAAATTACTTCTCGATTTGTCCCATCTCGTTTAATTCGAGTTATAGTGCTTCGATCACTATCGGCCCAAAATATATAATCCGTTTTATAGTGGAAATCAATATTGGTCGAAAGTGACACTCTCGAAATTGGTCCAAGCGCGACATCAGTTTCTGAATTATGATTCGGATACAACGGTATTCCCTTTAATTCATGGCTTGTCGAGTACAATATGAATTCATTGTAACCCGTACACTTTCGTGAATCATCAGAATTTTGATAAAATCCGATCGCACATTTACAAACATGAGTTGTATTGGACGTTGCCAGACACAAATGTTGGCAACCTCCTCGCTTATCTGCACACGAATTAGTTCCTTGCTGAGCGGCTGCATAATACATTTTAATCCCAAATACCATGCCTGGATTAGTACGAAGTGCATCATTGCCAAAATTATCGCAATTATCTTTGTTACATCGCATAATACAATTTCGGACGTTATCGACAAAATAAATCTCTTCACGATAGATCGTAATTGTTGAATATTCAAGACTCTTCTTGTCATAATTTCGCAATATTTCGATAACCGTATTTTCGGTGAAATTGTAATAAGAAATTGCGCCCAAGTCTGGTTGTATGTAATACAATCGATCTGTCGTAAAATCTATCGTTAGACTATCTGCTCTTTTGGTTGCATTAATTAAGATTTTTCGCATCGATCCATCCAATGCCACTTCTTCAATTCGATATACGTTTGCGACACTATCACCATGGGAAAAGTATAATCGTCCCATCACCGGATTTACTACAATACTCGAAATTGGGTACAAATTATTTAGAATTTCTGTCATAAATTCCCCTTTTAAATTACAAGCCAAAAGCCGATACTCTTTTATACCGCTCGCCAGGTACATCGTTCCCGATATCCAATCAATGGCAAATCCTGTTGGATTTGTTATATCTGTATCAATAATGGTCTCAGTATGTCCACTAGTAAGACCACTGGTTTTTACTTCTTTCAGTTGATCATCGGTCCAGTAAAGACGTTGTTCACTCACGACATAATCAATTCGAGACGGTGATAATATTTCAGTTGGATGGTTGATTATTGGAATTGTATAATGATCAATTTGATATAAATCGACACCGCGAATTTCTGTTTGCAGCACCATCAATAGAATTTGTTCATTTTCAATACAAGTTTTGTTATCACGATCATCAATTCGCATTACATGCGGACATTCACATTTGTACGTGTTATTTAGACTAAGCAGACATAAGTGTGAGCATCCTCCGTTATTTTTGCTGCAAGGATTGAATGCGATT
The DNA here is from genome assembly GCA_958295665.1 of Tipula vernalis. NCBI lineage: Eukaryota > Metazoa > Arthropoda > Insecta > Diptera > Tipulidae > Tipula > Tipula vernalis. The sequence goes on from OY282558.1 coordinate 4,753,584, forward strand.
GCTTTTGGTTGTCGGCTTGAGTGTAACACTTGAATGCCGAAAGGTTGAGTTTGAGTTCTTTGAATGACGGTCACGTCAGAACCATTCCACTTATTCGCCCGGATCACGGATGTTGTGCGCCAGTCGGTCCAGTACACATGATTTTCAAAAAGTGTTAATCCAAAGGGATGCGTTAGTGTATCTTTATCACAAATGATCTGCAATTACAATAAAATAGTTGGAAGTGATTTCAAATATATGTATTTACATAATAATGACTTACCAAATGAATATCATTGCCATTGTAATCCGTTGAGTGTATTGAGTCCACTCGTGCATCTATCCAATAGAGGCGTCTTTGTGCGTAGTCTATTGTTAACCCATTCGGCCATGAACCTTGGCCTTTATTTATCTGAATAATTGTTGATCGAAGTTCACCCGCCATAGTGCATCGTTCAATTCGTGGGGCATTATCCTCCCAATCCGACCAAAACAACCAACCATCACGTGGATCTAAAGCAATTGCCCGTGGTGATTCCATATCGCCACCGACTAGTGTACGCCGATGTGTTCCATTTATTTTTGCAACCTCGATTTGATCGATATTACTGTCCACCCAATATAAATTAAGTCCGATCCAATCAACAGCCAATCCTTCAACAGTCGATAGACCTGATTCAACAACGGCCTTTACATTACTCAATGAATCCGATCCAATTAATGTGCCTGAATAGATTTTATCATCCACTACATCGGTCCAAAATATTTGAGTTAATTCAGGAGTGATTAAAAAGTCGAGTGCAATTGTATTCCGCAATGATGCGTAAAAATTTTTAACCGCCAACGTGTTTAAGTCAACACCACGAATTTCTTGTCGATTACTAAATATTACGTATGGCGAATCAGGTGCATTGCTCTTACATGAAAATTTATCAAATTGTAGCGTATAATTGTCGTAACATTGACATTCGTAATGACGTTCAACTTCTATACACAGCTGTGAACAAGTTCCCCAATTTTTACACGCATGTTGGCTGCTACATGTCAATCGATCTGGCTGTAGGAACATGTGCAGCGGACAAGAACAAACAATGCCTTCTGGTGAATTATGACAATAATGCGAACAATCAATACTATGGTCACAAATTTTTTCACTGCAACGTCCACCTTCATCACTACCATCCGGACAATCGGTACGACCATCACAGAGTTGTTCAACTGGAATGCATTTATTCATGATTTTACAAAATCGATCGGGATGCAAACAAACCGAAGTTATATTTACTTCTGGCCGTTTACTGATTGATGTGCAATTTTTTTCATCCGAACTGTCCAAACAATCGTTTAAACCGTCGCATTTAAAACTCTGAAGATAACATTGGATACCATTTTCACATCTTAATTCGTTATGCTCACAAAAAACTTTATCGTTAACATTATCCGATGCAATTGTAATATTATGACAATTTGTTTCATCCACCGCATCAATACAATCAATAATTCCATCGCATTCTCTATCCTTACCTATACATCCTCCGGGGATACAGTAAAATTCATCTTCGGCACAATCGTATTGGCAATTTTTTTCATCCGAATTATCACCACAATTATCAGAACCATCACACATTTGACTGAAAAGAATACAAACATGATTTTCACATTCAAATTCTACGCATTCGCCACAATCGCCTTCCTCATCGGATCTATCATTTTCACCACAATCTGCTTGTTTGTCGCATACCCAGACTAAAGGGATACATTTCCGTGACTTAACACATTGAAATTCATGTTCCGTACAAGTTTTATTCGGACAATTCAAAGGACTTTCATCCGTTTCATCGATGCAATCCATTTTACTATTGCAAACATCTGATTTATTTAAACATCGTGTCCCATCACACGTAAAGTCACATTGGTTTTTTTCACACGGCCCATCTGGTGTAATCATCTCATCACTACCATCATCACAATCATTCGAATGATCACAAATATATTTGGATTCGATACATTGTCGCCCAGTTTTACACGGGAAATATCCTTCCCAACATTTTTCAATTTTCGAATAGTTCAATTGCTTCATACAATTCGCTCCGTTCGCATTCAGTGTAAATCCCTCGCTACAAACACATTTTGCACCGTTCGGTGTGTACAAACATAAACTATTGGCCGGACATATAATATCTGTTGTGCAATTATTTAATCCAGATTGAGACATTTTTTCGAATAGCTTTAAACCGTGAACCCGCATTTCATTAGCGAGCACAACATATGATGCATTAAATTTTGATAAACCATCTAAATGTAAACGGACAATATTTCGATTTATGCGATCAGACACGAAAATGAATGAATTTAAATGAGCCATTGAGTATGGATAAAGCTGTTGATTTGATTTTTCATAAAGTATTTCACGGTCCTCGCCATTCCCATTGAGACTGATTCGTTCGATGGTCGCTAGAATTGTGTCGCACCAGTATAGTTTACTTTCTAAATGGTCGATTGTCAATGAATTTGGTCGAAATATGGAACCTGTATTATTATTTACCAATGTAGTTCTGTAACTGCCATCTAGCCAAGCCCGTTCAATACGGCAATTTTTTGTTTGAACCGACCATAGTGCATAGTACATGTAGCCTTCTTCCGGATCTAATGCTATTGATCTAAAACGAGAATTATATAAATTATAATATAAAAACATGTTTATGTATTATGAAGTATGTATTTGATTTACTTACACTGGATCATAAGCTTTTACTCGAAGCACTATCTTCTCAATTTTTGGATCAGACACTTTAAATACGCTAATCATGTGATATTCCATACTGGCCCAGTATATATTATTCGCCAGCCAATCATAAGTAATCGCATTGTAAGACTCCGACCCATTAACGATTAATTTCCGATCGGTTCCATCCAATTTTTGGCTCTCAATTCGAAATTCATTTTTATCTCGATGCGAGAAATACAGTAACTGTTCCTTTACGTTATAGTCAAGTGCATATGGTGCACTAACATTGGAAATCGGAATTATTGATTGTCGTGATACCTCACTAATTTCACTAATCGTGTCCGTCTGAACATTGAATCCTTTTATAATTTCGGGAGTATCGGTACCATAAAATAGAAACGAATTATATTCGGCTCGTTTACATTTTTTATCGAATGGATTCAATTTGTATCCGGCCGAGCACAAACATTTAGCATTTGCACGTGTTTTTAATGAATCTGGTATACACAAATGTTCACAATCATTATTATTTGTGCGACATGGATGAGCGACAACCGGTTGCTTTTGCCGATGAAACACTGCAAACGTTAACAATCGTGATTTATCGCTTAAATGAATTTTCGGAACATTTGATTTCTTGTCCATCGAGAACAATACTTGATCACGCGATGAACCGAAAAAAAACTTATTTTGATAGAAGCTAATAAGGCTTAAGAAATCGAGTGAAGATCGAGCGATATTATGCGAAGCTTGAGGTTTTATTGAGCGCCGATTAGTGCCATCATAATTAACACATTCTATAAAATTGTAATACGTTTCAATCCAGTAAACGCGACTATTAGCTAAATCTAAAGTTATCCCATGGGGATAAGTAATTTTATATGAAACAAGTGACGTTTCATTTGTCCCATCTAAATTAGCACGCCGCAATGATGGTTCTGATTGACCAAAGACAGTAAAAAATATAAATCCTTTGGTCGGATCGAGTGCCATACGTCTTGGCCGCCGAATATCTGCACTTAATATTACGGTACAATGTTGCATTTTGTTGTTGCACAAAAAAATCATTTCTTTCAGACTGTCGAGGAAATACCAATTCTCCGAAACCCAGTCAAGACTTATTTGAACAATTGCTGAAAAATAAAAATATAAAATGTAATACAATAAAATAATTAATGTATTGAGAGTGGTTTAAAAACTTACTTTCTAAATTCGGAAATAAATCCGGCTTTGGCAGAATAGTCACAAGTTTATAATTGTCAACGTTTCGACAAATTATATCTTGTTCGTTGGTTGCATTGTTTCGTTCGATTGTGCAAACCGATCGATTTGTATGCCATACCTCCATAGCGCTAGGGCTAGTTAACGATAATTCGTGATTGTCGTTTAATGGTTGATCGTCGTACGGTAGTCGTTGTATACCATTTTGTGTGAGTACCATTAAAAAGGGTTTTTCATTCGGTGGTGTATTAACCCCGATACATGATGAACCATTTTTTGTATAACCCGTTTCACACGAACACTGATATGATCCAATTGTATTTGTACACCGTTGATCACATGGATCAACAACCAGCGTACATTCATCTAAATCTATGCAAGCGGTACCATTCGGCTGAAATCCTGGTTGACAATAGCACATTGGTCCCTTGGTCGTTAAAGTACATTTAAAAGAGCAATTTAATTTAGCACACAGGCGATCAGATTCTTCACATTCTAATTCGTCGCTATCACAATCCCATGTGCCATCGCAAAATTTTTCAATATTCAGGCAAACATCATTAGTGCATGCCACCTGGTTCGGCATTGGACATTTTGTCCGATTACATTTATCATTCTCCTCATCGGACTTATCAATTAATTCTTTGGCATTTCCACCACCATTATTTTTATCACAATCGTAATCACCATCACAGACCCATTCATTTGGTATACATAAATTACTTTTTCCACATTTAAATTGACCATCCTTACATGATCCTGCTGCAATATCTTTTTTGTGAAGAGTGGAAAAAAGGGATACAAAAAAAAATTGTTTTTATATAATTACGAGAAATTACTCTTAAGGGGTCGTTAAATTTTAATTTTATTTTTATAATTAAAATTGTTTCCTAAATTGGGGTTTGCCTCCTCCATGTTTTTTTAAAATTTAAATTATTGCAATGGGCGGATATTTCCTTTTTTGTATTTGTATTTTCGTTCGTCTTTATTAATGAAGAAATTGTTAAATCAATTAAACAAATTTTACTTACGGCAATCTCGTGGTTCATCAGAACCATCAGCACAATCATGAATTGTATCACATTTCCAATGCTTTGGTATACAAGTTCCATCGTTACATCGGAATGTTGAAGGAGCACATGATACTGGCATAAATAAAAAAACAAAAACAAAGCAAATTAAAAATTATTAATTAGAGATTAGCAATTAAGAAAATAAAAATTTAAATTGTCACGTCGAGAAGAAAACCAAGCGTGTAGTTATAGTGCAGCAAGATCTAAGAAAATTAACAACACACCTTTAACTGTCTTATATGTATATTCGTAATATTTTGTTTGTCATTAAATCTGGGATTAAGTTGTATCGATGATGAAAACGTAATTTTATAATAAAAAGCCATCGGGCATTTAGGTGGGTGTTTCTTAGTGCAACAACCATAGTCTTGTAAACCTTATACGAAAATATAGCTTTTAAGCTGCCCGAATGTGTTTTGATCTTTTGATTAAATTTTTGATGGTATTTTCAAATTTAAATTGTGCTGGCTAAAAGAATTACCCAGAGGCATATTATTATTGCAAAAATAGATAATTTTCTCAAGATTAGAGAGATTTTTGTGCGCCAAACAAATTTGGGTTAATTCGTTCAGTTTTATATTTTTTATGTTTAAATTTATTGTTTCGGTTCAAATGGCAAAATTAAATTAAAACTCCCAACATTGTTTATTTACTATACCCATTTCTAATACAAACAGAGAATATTTTTGGCGTTTGCGTGACACATACACATATTTTACACTAATTCTTGAAGCAATTTACAATTCGGGAAAAATTATTTCAACTTTACATATCGTCACGGTTTAGTTCCTTTTTGTGCAATCGATGTTTTCCGTTGAGTCTTTTCGATATAGAACAAAAATTAATCAGCGTTAATCTAACGTGATTAGTAGGAACAATTGTGAATAGAGTGTCAACTGCTGTTCCAGTAGTTCGTGTGTTGTTTTGTGATATCCTATAAGCTTAAATGTGGTAGATTAGTATGTAGTGCAAAACCCATCTATCGATTTATGAAATCTCTTTTTACTTTTTACGAATTTTCGGAAATTTACGAAAAATTCAGTTAGATTTAATTCGTCCTAAGAAGTGGCACTTAAATCGAAATTTCGTTAACCCAATTTTTCGTAAATTTTCTGAAAATTCGTAAAGAGAGATTTCGTAAATCAAGGAATGGGTGTAATTGTATGAAATGAAACAAATACGTAACCAAATTTCAATCGTTTAATTTTTCATATACCTTCTTCTTTCTCCGGATGCAAAACAATGAAGGAAGAAAGAGAGAGAGGGAGAAGAGGAACAGAGTAAAAAGTTATTGTTTCTCGTTGTTTTATTCCGTGACACCACACGTTTTTTAATAAATTTTATTAAATTTGAATTCAGTTCAGTTGTTTTGCATTATTTATTGAACAAAGACTTAAAATTATTAATTCTTATTTTTTAAAAGTACCTTGTGAATTTAAAAATGTGTTCTGTTGATGGGTGAGCATTAGCCCCAGAGTGGCAACATATGGATGTGTAGGGTGACCATGAGAACTTTTCTTGTAATTGAAAAAATCAAATTTTAAAGGATTTTTTTTAAAAATGTCTTCGAATTTCTCGCAGATTTATTAAAACTTTGTTGATTCTTAAATTTTTCGTATTATCAGCTGATAACGGCCTACGGAATTTGTTAAAAATAATACTATCTATTTAACTTAGGAACATTTATTCAGCATAAATTTAGTAATTTAATTATATTTACTTCAATTTCATAACATTTTAAAATAACATAAATATTGCAATTTGAAGAAAACAAAATTCAAGAACCACACAATACGTTAAAAATTTCCAAAAAATTTAATTGTCTTCTTCAGAATCCGAATCATATTTTTGCGAACTCTGAATATCTAATAATAGTTTTTTTTTGATTTTGTTTTGAAAAAATTCTAAACAATTTAGTTGTTTAAAGTTATATGTTATGCTTAAAATGGCTCTTACTGTTAACACAGTTAAACGGTTGCGCTCATCTGTCCACTGAGCTTCAATTCGGTATTGCAAAAAAAAAAATTGACAAATTTTAAGCAGCTCCGAATAAAACCCTGTATTAGCACACTGAGCGAAATATTTAACCCATCTTCTGCTTGATTTGGAATTTAAGAACTCTGTTTCCGATGTGTGCAATTCACGTTGGATAAATAATTTCAAATTACAAAATTGGTCGAAACAGACTGAGTCATCAATTTTTACTCCTTTTGAAATTATATACGTTAGAGGCCTTCTGCATCTTTCCATTCTGGCACTTCGTTTATTTTCATCCATTCAAAGCTGTGGAATTCATCAAATTGTTTCGTCCATGATTTTATGTAGTCGTATGCTATTATATACGTTTCGTTAACTCGTAACTTGAAATCCTTAACTTTATCCTCCAAGCCGTCCTTAATTAATCGAAGTAAAATAAATTTTACGTTAAGTGGCAAGAAATTTTGTTCGTGTCTCTGTTATAAAACATTCGTTAACTTATTTAAAGTTTTTGTTATTTCTAAAACTGAATTTTCTTCACATTCTAATTGCTTTGTATTTTCATAAAAAAGAAACATTAGAGAATGAACGAAAAATAAATATGGTTCAGTAAATTCTGATTCCAAACAATTTTTTAAGGTGGCTGGACAATTAGTCAAAGACAAAAAGTATGATTTTAGAGCAGGGAACATTTGTAAAATCCTATTTATCACAGGACAACCATCGCGTACTAGAATGGTTCAATAGTTGTTTGTATTCGATTTTCACAAATAAACAAAATTCTTTTAATTTTTCAGTCCTAACGGCATAGGTGGAGAAAAAATTATAAATTTTGAGCGCCAAAGATTCTAAATCAAAAGGAAGCATCTCAAGACCGTGCTTTGCAGCGTTGTGAACGATATGGACCGGGCAACCAATCATTATTAGTGGCTTTGCCAGTTTTTGTTTCAACATTTTAAAAACGTTGGTTTCACCTGCTCAATCTATTCCACCGAAATTGGTGTTGCAATTATCCCCTGAAAACGCAATAAATTTTGATTGGAGCTTAAATTTCTCTAGATATTTTAAAACAAAATTCGAGATTGTTTTGGCTGTTTCATTTGGTAAAGAATCTAAATAAATTAATTTGGAATTGATTCCATTTTCAATATCAAAAAATTGAATTAGCAGTGGAAACATTTTAAGAGAGCCATGGTTACTTGCGTCGGTAGAGACAGATAAAAATGGGTTATTCTCAACCGAATCTATTATATTCTGAATGCAGAATGGTGCAATCACGTTTGTTAAAATTGCTCGAGTTTTTGTTTTAGCGGATGCAATTTTTTGCGCTATTTCTGAGTCTGAAAACAATTTCTGGAGTAGCTTTGTTGTACAATCCGTCGACCGAAAGCTAAAGTGGTGTTTTACAGTGTGGAAGGCGAGTGTTCCTTCCACGGCTGCCACTTTATCCGCTAATGCAGAAAATTTTGGAACCATGAATGTTGCAATATATTTCGAACATTGCCCCTCTTTGACGGTATATTTGTGTATGTTGGATTCCATATGCTGTTCTAAATCATATCGGCCTTTATTTGCTTTTGAGACATTCCTCTCACAAACCGTACAATGAGCTTCAAATTTTGAATTTTTGACGGCTGTAAAGCAAGTATACTTCTTCCTTAGTTCTTCACTAAAAATACACTTTCTTTTGCTCATTATAAAATAACGGTTAATTTTAATTGAAAACTAAATCACCGATGGTACTATTATATGTAAACACTTTATATTTGCTTATTTTGTTTTCTAAATTATTTAGACTATTATACAAAAAAAATGATTAAAATTTAACCACCGTAATTAATTTTCAAACTTTTGTAAATAAATTAAAATATCGCATCACCGCACAATAGTTTTACATTCTGTCTGTTTTGTTTTCTCTTTTATAACACTTGATACAAAATTCTAAAATGACGTCTATTCATCGTTGCCAACTTACCGGTAACTAAAGACAAAAAACTGATCGAAAAAGCAATTGGTATAAATAACATACAGATAAATATTGACGGATTACTGCCATCTATTGTCAAAACGGCGGAAATATTTTAGACGAATATTAATATTTTAGTCCAATATTATTTTTTCGAAAAATTGCAAAAAAATTTGAAAAGAGGACAAAAGAGAACATTTTTTGAAAAATAAAGTGTAAAAAAGAAACGGATCCAAAAAGAGGACATGTTCTCTTTAAAAGAAATATTCTGGCCACCCTATAGGATGTGGTAATGAAAACAGTCGGCAAATTAAAAAAAGTTATTAGTGACGCTTATTTAACGCGTAACGGCAAACAGGAAGAGACGAAACCGATAGAAACTCTAGCAGTGATATAGACATTTTGGTGGACGAAGAACCGAATAATACCCGCATTTGACGTTTGATCTGATCAAGATCAGATCATGTCTCATGAAATGATACAAAAATGCGTAAAACAAACAAATCCCAAAATTCAATTTTTTTGTCTTGTTTCGTTTTGAATCTGCCTCTTCATACTCGTACTGTATTCATTATTGACGATTGGAGCATCACAGATTCTACCTAGTGGAAATTTTTTAAACTGAGCTAGCTGATAATTTGACGTTTGAAATTGTTGTAAAGAATTCCAATTTTGAACTGTGAACACAATTTTTACTTACCAGAGTGCTAATAATTGTAAATAATTCTAATTTTGGATTATAAAAACAATTTTAAATTACCGGATTGTAAAATTTTCTTTTCGCATTTATGAGAAATGTCATTTTGTCAGTTGCCTCATTTTAACTTTTTTCCTCGAGAGGCGCTTTCTCTACTTTTACAATCGTCAATTGACGAGTGGAAAAGTGATTTCAGTGCCATCTCTCATAAAATTTTCGCAGCTCAATTTTTCAGCGCAACGCTCATAGCAACGGATGAAAATATTGGACAGGTAAATATTATTTTAATCTATTAAAATTGTGTTGATTGTAATATTAAATAATGTGTGTATTTGTTTTTAATTTGATTGAATAGTTGTAATTATAATTCTAAAAGTGTTATAAAACTTCGTAAGAACATTAATAAATTTCCGGCTGTGTGAACGTCATTGTTCATAAATTAGACTTTTTGTGATAAATATTATGTTTATAAAAATTATTTTAGCAATTAAAAATGTAATAGTTACAACATTTTCATAGTATGTACTCGTAATTGTAATTTAAAGTACGGTTATTGTAAATCTATGCTCATATTTTCGATTAGATATGTATTGTTAAAAATATTGTAAAAGTGAATATAAAAAATGTGAAATTTGAGGATAGATTAAACTAAATGTGTAGAAATGAATTTTGCTAATATGTAATTGATTAGAAATTTGATTTTGATTTAAAATGGTTAATGATTAAATTTAATTTTCGATATTTTATTTTATAAATTTCAGTTAGGTGAAAATGGATGCAAACAACAATAATCAAAGCAACATTGATAGCCAAAGCATAAATATTTCTGTTTGTGATATAGCTGACTATTTTGGGGATGCTAAAAGACCCTTACGTGAAGGAGAAGAAATTTTAAATGCTGGTTGGATCTATGCATTGGGAGTCGCGCCTCCTCGCCAAAAGGTGTCTATAAATATATAACAAAGTTAGACCCAGCAACTTAATATCACTCAGCATCGGCTATCTTTTGCTTCTTGGCTAGATTCTTTCATTGTCTCATTTCTCAATGATAAATAAATTATTCTCCAATGCTTGGGTAAGGATTCTGTGGTTTGAAATGGTTCACAAACATACCAAAGGTTTCTCCGGTTGAGAAATTTCCGCATTGTATAGCTCGTACTTATATAAAAATTTAAATTTTGAAGAATTACGTTTAATTTAGATTTTTGAAGAGAAAACCAAAAATTCGACCGATTGACACGAAATTCAAAGCCTAAGCCCTAATATCATCTATATAAGGCAGTATAGACAACGAAGTGATTCTCCTCCCTTTTGGTATGAATGGCTTTTTAATTCCATACGATAGATTTCCCGCTTGTGGTCAATGCCGTACTTCCTATCCAGCGCCTTTATAATTTCGAGATAACTGTTGCGATCTTTTTCCGGAATTGTTTATAAGGCCTCCACAGCTTCACCTTTAAGGGCCACTATTAACGCTGCGTAAAGATGTTCATCATTCCAACGGTTTTGATTGCCTGCCGTTTCAAATTGAAATTTGAAAATGTCGAAAGATGTTGTACCGTCGAAGTTTGGTGGTTTTAACTTAACTGATCGAACGGTCTGAACCACTTGCGTCGTTGTTCCACTTGCCTTGACGTCAGTCAACTTTTTCTCGAGACGTTTAACCTCCGTTTGAAATTCAGCTTGTAATTTATGTTCCACCTGTTGAATCTCCGTTTTGACAAGTTGAACTTCCGTTTCCAGTTTCTCTATTTCACCATGAACATTTGTAAATAGTTCTAACATTTTTTCGTCCATTTTCTTTTGACTTTCGGCAATTTCCCCCATCTGATGCTCTATAATTTGGTTTGACTCCTTAATTTCGCCCAACTGTTGTTTCATTTCGTGTTTTATTTCTTGGTTAGACTGATTTGGTTGTTGCATCTGTCGTTCATTTTGTTGTCTCATTTGTCCCATCATCTGGTTCATAGCAGCGATTAACTGCGACAAATCGAAAGTTCCATTATTATCTCCTTCTTTCTGCTCTACAGTTGCCGCATCCGTTACTTTCCCTCCAAAATCATGTTGATCTGCGTCTAATCCTTCTTTCTCCATGGCTTCACATAGTCGCGCTTGTAAAGCTGCTTTACTACCATCAGAACCCAAACCCCGTTTCTCAAGATCCCTCTTTAATTCTGGAACTTTTAATTCGTTGAGAATCATTTTCTTTATCTTATTATTCACAATCCCACCGCTGTCACCAATTTGTTACGTTTTTGCCTTGTCAATTAAGGTTCGTATCACTGGATTGTGAATAATACAAAATCAATTTAATTTATCACCAACGAATTTATTTATTTCACAAAATTTATTACAACACAGTTTATCAATAAAAATTCACAAAATCATTTTATATAAACTATTCTCAAATTTTACTGATCACTTTTACTTTTTATTTCGAACTACAACACTTTTTAAATCACTTTTTAAGTACTTTTTAATCTTCACACTATCGCGTTCCAAATACTAATAATCCAATTCGATCTTGTTCGCCTTTTTATATACACAAACCAAACTTCTCGAAAGTTCACGACTTTTCTAGTTAGAATAGCGTAGGCACATTTAGAACTGTTTTATCATGGAAAATTCCATTTAGTACAGTAAAACATTGAGCTATTAGTTTTACTTATTCTATTATACCCTAGGTGTCACCGTCACATATTAACTTGTATGTCTTAATTTAACAAAGCCATAGTAGCTTTGATCAATTTCTGGTATGCCTTTTAGCGTCGATCGCAACTCCCTCTTTGTCTCAGGTATATTTATATCAGGTGTAAATACATAGAACAAAAAAGAGCATAATGTCTCAAAAAGTAAACGGCTGAGTGGTAGGTACTTTAGAGGAAAGAGAACATTTCCAATGTGACAAACAGAACTAAACGGGTCCATATATCGATATAGTTTCCACGACCGTTTAATATGAACTAATGCTGGTATATGTAATTTATACAAAGGCATGATGAATGGCATAAAATATTTATTGAATGGAATCTATAAATATAATGGTATTATCATGGTTGTCCTTTATATTGAACGGATTATCCTTTTTAGTAATATCAATGAAATTTATCAAACCAATTTATTGAAACGTTTTCCTGCAGTAAAAAGTTGAAATACGCATTTGAGAAAGGGGTAGGCCGAAAATTTAAAAATAACAATAGAAATACTAAATGTAATGGTGTTGAACAATACCCAAGCACTAAAGGCCAATTTTCGGCTAAACCAATTATACTTTTCAAAAAATTTGACTTTTAGCACAAAACATTTGCTGGTTTTTGTTTGATTATTCACCTTTTAAGAAAGGTAAATCAATTTGCCGAATTCAGTGTATTTGCCCTCAGTACGGTTTTCATTATTTTAATAAATTTCTTACCGAATATCGTTCTCATTACTCGTTCTCAATGTGTGCCGGCCTAGCTGCATTACTTGACATTTGATCTCATCCGGATCAAATAATGTTTCATGAAACATTGTAGTAGGTTGAAATAAAGGATTACCCAACAAGAACTGACGTTTTAAATTATTAAAAATCAAGTTAATAATGGAATACGTTTTGGCTCAGCTGTATTCATTTTAGAAAAATTTCCATCACGCATTATTCTTCATTGCTTGAATCGTTTGTGGAGCCTTACCATAGACTTAATCCTTATTTCTTTAATTATTTGCTGTATTATTGCGCCCATTAGGAATAAAACCTTTCAACTATAAACGTTTCCAAACAATATCCACCTCATGCTAACGCGTTCTATACTGAGCAATAACTCATTCACAATAGAAGATGCAGCAAGAGGCGACATAACATTAAATACTATATGTATTAGAAAATTTTGCCAATCCTAATCTCTTAATTTGCAAAGGAATTGAAATCAAATGGGAAATTTCCCTAATTTCAAAGAAGGGCTTGTTTAATGAACTACAACAATTGTTCACAGGAATTAAGCGGAAGCTAGAGGAATGAAGGTAGTCTGGCGAATGTGGTGGGGGCGACAATAAGTCGAATGATTTTCATCGGCTCCGCAACCTATCACAGCACCCACTTCTGTCCACTGTGATGGTCATATTTTAGGCAGAGGTAGGGGGTGGATGGTCACGAACGGATGTATTGTATATCAGATATATCCAGGAGAGACTTGAAAGTGCATGTACGACCTCCATGTGGTGGCTACTGGTAACTAGGAATTTTTCCTGGGCTAATGTACAGCGCTGAGGGAGTAAACCTTACACAAATCTCCAAGTCACGGTAGAACAGCATATGCCAAGGAATGAATGGTTAGTGGGTAAACTAATCTCTAACATGCGGACTCTGGATACCAGGCGACCTCCAGTTTTAATCAGCCTTACCCTCGTATACGGATCTATGCGAAGGTGGACCGTTTATTTCTCCGAAGCTCGTGGGAACAAATGAACACAAATAAAATAAAAGCAAAAGAGACAGGCACTCTCAAAAAGCCAACAGGTATAACGGATGGTGGCTCAAACCTTAAAGGTGGAGTCACCAACGAAGAAACAATAAGGGTCTTGAACTCTGCGGTGCCGGGTACCAGCTGAAGCCGAGAGCCAGTCGTAGAAAAAGGGAGCTTGGACCGTAAAGGGCAAGCTACCTTCACAGCAGGTTCGGTAAACGCGGCCTTGGCACCTAAGCCGGTGACTGGCGCCGAAAGTTATCCCTGAGGCTAAGCGGCGGTACAGGAACCGACGCTCGGCGCAGAGGATATTAGATAGGCTGGCTGCCACCCCTGAGGGGCTGCTAACGAAGGAACAGAAGGAATCTCTTGCATGGGCAAAGGTTACCTTCTTAGGCGACAATTCGGGGACGGTACCAGCAGAGTCGAAAAGACAGCGGTCTCAAGAAGAAGTGGAAGCCGGGGATAGTAAGCGACCCAGAATGCATGGAGCCCAAGGAGATACTAGGACGCACGAGGCAAGACTGTTCAGTGACGTCCTTAAAGAGCATCCAGGGATACTAGCCATCATTGACAGGAGTCAAGAAGATGGGAGTATCACTCTCGATAAATGGAGGCTAGTGTATAACGCACTAAACTCCGTTTTCCTAACGGTCCTCGGAGAAAATCCGGGGCCACCTCCATCTTGTAGGGATGCAGGATGGCACCAAGGGCGCGTTAAGCTAACGGCGTGCGCAAATCAAAGATCGGCAGACCTTTATCGTCTGGCCGTACCTAAGGTAGGAGAAGTGTGGCGGGGCGCGAAGCTGGCAGTGGTTGACAGGGACGAGATCCCTAGCAGACCACAGGCACGCGTCTGGCGGCCAATCGAGCCATCCTGTCTGGATGAATCAATGCGCATAATTTTGGCAGCAACGTTGATCTTCCGACAAACAATTGAAAGATCATTAAACAAGAGGAGGCGAAGGGAGGATCTAGGTTGTCCATTTTAGTGGTGAACAAAGGGTCCCTAGCCCCTCTAGCTAAAAAGAAGGGGGTAATAGGCTTCGGTTTCGGGTCAACTATCCTAAAGGTATTTAAAAAGGATGAGATCGAAGCGATTGTGGAAGACCTACCAGGGAAAGTGCAGAGAGCGATGGAGCGATTGACGGCTATGGGTAGTCACCTATCCCTGGATTGGAGCGAGGAAGATCGGGTCGAGTCGATGGGGGAGGAGGGTGATATAAAGAGCCAACACGGAGCACCGGAAGGGAGCGTCAGGATTGATGACGTCCCCCTAGGGCCGAGAGATTAAACCCTGCCGCGACAGCGGAGGGTATATAAAGGAAGGTAAGTTGATCTGTTTATGCTGAGCACGCTTCAGATTAATCTTCACCATTCTAAGGCTGCTTCGGCAGCCTTGATCCTCAGACTGACCAAATCGGATGAGGACATAATCCTAGTTCAAGAACCCTGGATTAGTAAAAACAAGATTTGGGGCCTCAGTTTAAAAGGGTATACTATTTTATACTCTTCTGGGTCCGATAAGATCAGATCTTGCATTCTCGCTAAAAATAACTTGAGTATTTTTCTTTTTCAACAATGTAGTAGTGGAGACGTAACGGCAGTCGGCCTGGAGACGGGAGGCTGCTTACTATGGCTGGTTTCAGCCTATATGGACCGAGAGAAGGAGGTTCCGCCGGATAACCTTGGGGAAGTGATACTCGAAGCGGAACGGGAAAAGATCGGAATAATACTGGGTTGTGATGCAAATGCGCATCATACAATCTGGGGTGGCACCGACATCAATGATAGGGGCGAGTACTTATTTGATTACTTATTGGGTACTAACCTTGCAGTGTGTAATCTGGGGCAAGAGCCCACTTTTATTATTAATAACAGGCAGGAAGTACTGGATGTTACTTTTGCATCAGACTCCATTACACATATGGTCAAAGAATGGAGGGTGACGAAGGAACACTCCTTCTCGGATCATCGGTACGTGACGTTTAATATTGACATTCACCCTGTTACCCGGAAAGCCTTCAGGAATCCTAGAAGGACTAAATGGAATAAATACGGGGAAGTGTTAGTAGGACTCTTACCGACCGATCCTCCGAAGCTCCCAGCTGGTGGGGGCAATCACAAGCGGCTGCAACTTGTCCTTGGATACTGCTTGCCCCAAGAGAATACCTAAAGGGAATCAGAAACCGATATGGTGGTCCAGGGAGTTGGGAATCCTTCGTTTAGGGTGGAGGAAAGCATTCAATAGAGCAAAGGGCTCTAGGGAAGCTCAGGACTGGGATTAATATAAGGAGCACCTTAAAAAGTATAAAAAGGAAATAAGGAAGGTGCGGAAGAGGTCTTGGAGATTATTCTGTGATAAAATGGAAGGTGTTTCGGAGACTTCGCGCCTCAGGAAAATCTTATCTAAGAGTCCAACGAGCCCTAGTTACTTAATTAAACCAGATGGGCTGTGGACAACGTCTAGTGAGGAATCATTGGCGCTTCTGTTGGATACCCATTTCCCAGGTAGTATGGGTGTATCGACGGAGCTTGGTAGGAATAGGGAAAATTTATCGTCGGGGTGCCCGGACCTTAAACCCTATAAAACGGCAGGCCCGGACGGTCTCATCCCAGCGGAATTGCAAAAACACTCGTCGATCATTCTCCCATGGCTGGAGGTGATCTTCAGGGGGTGTCTAAAACTGAATTATATTCCTAGGAAATGGACGGAGATTAGGGTGATTTTCATCCCGAAGACGGGGAAGAATTCACAGGCCTACCCAAAGGACCTAAGACCTATAACTCTATCATCCTTTCTGTTGAAAACATTGGAAAGACTGATCGACGTGTACATACGTGCAAAAATAAAACCCAGTAATTGGGCGACTTCTCAGCATGCATACTGGAAAGGAAGATCTGTGGACACGGCTCTGCATTCCCTGGTGCGAACAATTGAGAAATCAATCCACTCGAAAGAGTACTGTATGGTAGCCTTCCTCGATATAGAGGGCGCCTTTAACAATGTCAGGACGGAGGCAGTTCGGGAAGGACTGTCTTTCTTAGATGTGGACCACCCCTTAGGGAGGTTGATAAATCAGATGCTAGAATGCAGGATTATTAACGCGGATATGGAGGAATCCACCATTAGGATGCGAGTAGTTACAGGAACTCTGCAAGGTGGTGTCCTATCACCTCTTCTCTGGAACATAGTTATCAATGGATTACTTTTGGAACTGGAGAGGGAGGGATTAGGGGTGATAGCGTAACAGATGACGTAGCGATCGCGATCTCGGGGAAGTACTTAGGCACGATTTAGGAAGTCATGCAACACGCGCTCGTAATCATTACAAAGTGGGCCAGCAAATGTGGGCTGGTTATAAACCCATCCAAAACAGAGCTGGTACTCTTCACCAATAAATATAAAATTCCGGTAGTCGCCCCTCCTACCTTAAATGGCACGGCACTGGCCTTTACTGATAAGGCAAGATTTCTGGCCATAATCTTGGACAGTAAGCTGCTAAATTGGATGCCTAATATTTTAGAGAGAGTAAAGAAGTCCACCATGGCTCTGTACTCATGTAGGAACGCCGTCGGTAGGAGATGGGGTCTAAAACCAGAGCTGGTACACTGGCTCGTCACCGCTGTAGTCAGACCGATTCTGATGTACGGGGTGAGTATGTGGTGGCCAGCACTAAACAAGAAAACTTATAAGAAGAAAATAGAGAAGGTACAGAGAACGGCCTGCTTGCTTATAAGCGGGTCACTGAGGATAACCCCTACACGTGCTCTGGAGGCTATGTTCTACCTTCTTCCCGTCGACATCTTTGGTAAGCAGAGAGCGGCAACTACGGCTGCACGGCTCTCTGCCGTGTTTGAGCGGAAATGTCTTCAGACGGGCCACTCGACGATTGGCAGGTCGCTAAAGGCAGATGTGGAGTATAGTGACTATACGATACCGATTGTTTGCTTTGAAAAAGGTTTCCGGACTCTTCTCCCGTCAAGGGAATCCTGGGGGAACAGATCAATAACAGAAACTGGAAGTATACAATTGTACACTGACGGCTCCAAGCTAGACGGCAAAGTCGGCGCAGGAGTCTATTGTGACAAATCATATGTGAATATATCCGTTCGTCTTCCTGATCATTGCAGTGTGCACCAGGCGGAGGTGGTAGCGATTGAGGAAGCGTTGACTTGGTTGAAGCATAATGTCATATCCACAAGGGATATAACAATATATGTGGACAGTCTGGCGGCAACCAAATCGCTGGAATCAGTTTCTCTGACGTCCGTGGTGGCATTGAAGTGCCGCTCATCTCTTAACGAGATGAGTGAGCATTTCAATATCCAGATAGTCTGGGTCCCCGGTCACTCGGATGTACTGGGGAACTGCAGGGCGGACGAACTTAGAGAGGTGGACTAACACCATAACATGCTATGTAGCGCGGCAAGTCTGGCCGAAACTGGACTTGAAGCGCTCCAAAACACTACTATCCCTACGTGGACCTGACTTAAGTATAGACGTGGGAGTGCTCACAGGACACTGCCTCATTGGCGAGCATGCAAGGAGGCATGGGTCAATAGCAAATGATTTCTGTAGAAGCTGTATGGATGAGGAGAAGGAAGAGACTCTGAGCCACTTCCTCTGCTCATGCCCGGCACATAAACATCTGGGCAAGTATAGTTTGGACGGCCTTATGGATCTCGAGAACTGTAATGTGCGAGATATCGTACGTTACATAAGTAGCTCAAAATGGTTCCAATGAAGGTGTAAGGGGAGTAGGATCCCTTGATATCACAACGGACCGTCATCGGTCTAAGTATGCGTTTTGGCAGCCACTCTAACCTAACCTAACCGTAATGTCCTTTTTTTTTGTGTTGGTAATTTTTTTTATTGAAACTTTTTTTATATTAATATTTTATCACTTTTAAATTTATGTTATTAACACAACGTATTAGTTTTCCCGTTATATTTTTTTTTTTGCACTTAGGTTTACCTTAAGGTTCTTGACACTGTTGTTCATTACTAATGGACTATTCTCCGGTAATCGGGAAGGAACTATTTTATTTAGCCCTTTTTATTAGTCTTTTTTCACACAACGTTTATTTCTTTTCCTTCTGACTTGACTCCCTCCTGTATTTTTTTTTCGCTTTTTCAAAAAGGGTCCATACCTTTTTGTGTTTTGGTTCGCCGATCCTTATGCTCCTTGCTATCCACTCGTTGGAAAAAAACCCAACCGGGAATTTTTCCAACAGATTTCTGGTGGGCATCAGCGGTTACGTCGGATCATTTACTTTAACAACTCATGTCAGCTTGATTATAATAACGACGAACTGCTTAAAATTAATATTTAAAATCATTTTTTTATGATTTGCATAAATTCTGGAAAACTACAACATTTATACTAGCAAATACAGGTATTAGAAACAAAAAAATAGCAGAGAATGAAATTCGTAATAAAAACTTAGATAAATTTGAAATCTCATTAATTCATAATACCGGATTAACACCACAACAATAAATCGAAAATTATGCTCGTTATTATCAAACTCTAAATTAGTTAGATCAATATAAATATGCTAATGAAAGACATTTTAAGATACAAAATCCCAGAAAGTCTACTAAACAAGTCGAAAAATTTGTTTTGTTATCTACTACTAACTTTAGAATCATTCCCCGACAACAACAACAAGAACAAAAAATCTGTGTACCTTATTATGTAATGCTAATATTTGTACAAATATTGTAGAAAACTACAAATAAAAATACTTAATTATATTTGTAAGCATTCCTAATCGTACACGCTCAATTTATATTCTAATCATAATATTTACACTGTAGTCTTCTTATCTTTGTTACGACTGGCATGCGTCTCCACTTGAAGCAGAAAAATTTCTATTGCGAAAACTCCAAACGCTCAAATAGTTTGAATTTTTTTTTTATATACCATGACCACCATAGGGTTGTATATACATACGCTCTGATCTATGCTTTCCCAAAATTCAAATTAATATTCTCACCGATTGTTATGTAAAAATATTTTATTTTGTTTTCCCCTGCATTTACTTGTTTTCTATATTGTCATGTACAAGCATATATATTTCTTGCGAGATGGTGTGTGTATGTGTATTGTGTGGTATGAGATGGAATGTTTACCATGCGAAAATGTCCAGTCTCGAATATTCCATTTTTCTTGTTGATGTTATTGGCTTGAGTTAACGCGTGATATTTGCTTTGTGTGGGGAAGAAAACCGATCGGCTGATTAGACATGGAGCCGAAGCGACCGTACAACTGAGTGTATATATATGTTCGTCGTCGTTGGTGGTTTCATTCGTTGTATTTGTGCACATATAAACAAAAAAAAGAAAAGAGAACATAAACATGAATAAAGATTTTATAATAATAAAAAAAAAAATAATAAAACTGATTGTGTGTGTGCACAAATACAGCGAGCGGGACAAACAGCGATGCGAAGGGAGAGATAGGAGGGGGAAAATTTTCTGATTTTTTTGTAATTGATGTAAAATATTTTTTTTTGATTAGTTAGTCGAGTTTGAGTTTTTGGTTGACGATAAGTCACCTTTTTTTTTATATAAAAAATTAAAAATAAAAAATCTAGTTTCCGCATTGATGTGACGATAAGTCTAAAAATTTTTTTTGATAAATGAAAAAAAATAAAAGTCAAGTTTAGATTCTTGTTGAGTAAAGTCGAGTGAATTTTCGAGGTTCGTTATATTGACGGTAAATTTTAAATGGTTTTGCTTGGACTAAATTAGCGACCATGTTATTACTTTGGCCAATGTCGTCAAATTCAAGTAAATTTTTTTTGTGATAATAGTTAATTTTTTTATAACTGGGTTTTTTTTGTTATGTGCGCGGTGGAATGTATATCACCGCAGAAAAATTATAAACCACCATCTTAAGTTTGTAAACAAAAAAAAAAAAAAAGGAACAATAGACAAAAGAAGGAATTAACTTCCTAATGATGTGTATTAATTTTATAAACATTAATAATATTAATAAGATCGATTAGTGTATTTATCATATCTGTAAATTAAATCCATACCCATCTGCGAATGGGGTATATATTTCTTGTGTTAATTTACTAGACAATAAATTGAATAATAAAAATTGTTGATGGCTATGAAAGCGTAAATTAGTTGTTGAGTTTTACCTTTCCTACTTTATTTTTTTTTGATTGTGGCGTGAACCTTTTGGTGAAATAAAAAAAAGAAAAAAAAGAGAAATCTGGAAACTGTTTTGGTGCCAATTTAAATAAAAAAAAAAAAAAATATATTATTTTCTTTTGTGCCGTTCGACAGAGTTCGACTATAAAAGGTCAACCTTCGGATTAACGTGTGTTTTATGGTACGATACACGGAATCCGGTTATTGAGTGTGTTTGGATCGGACGGATCTACATACGATAATATTCCCGCCTTGTGGGCCGGGCAGCATTTTGGTGAGGGGGATCCTGCGTCGGCGCTGGTTGCGGTGGTCGGACGGGCCAAGGTGGGTAAGAAATAAAAAGGTACGCTATTCAGGGTAAAAACAACTTGTAAATTTTAAATTGTAACAGTTGTTTTTCCCCCTATTATTTTTCCTATATATTATATATTTGTTTTGTGCGGTCATACTCGCGATCTGTGGTGATGCACCGGTTTGGTGGAAATCCCACACCGAGCAAATATCACGCCTATTTCATCTTTTCACCGTTGTTTGAGTGATTGCGTTTGGAGTTTTCGCAATTTTTCTTTTTTGCTTCGCTTCGGTTCGGTTGTCCGCTTTGGGTGTGGTTCGACCACATAGCGGTCCCTTTTTCTGTTTCAGGTACTTTGGTGTTATTTTCCTTTTTTCATGATTTTTTTTGGAACAGTGATTAGTGAAAGTAAAATTTTAATATAACGTAGAATCAGTGGTAACGTAGTTTTCTAACGAATTTTTTTCAGTTTTTACTTTTACCGTAACAATTTTTTTTTCTTTTTTGCATTTTTAACTGTCGTGTGCTAACCGCACCATGTGCGCGTAAATAAATAATTGATCGGGTGATGTGAGGTGGGGTCATGCGAAGGGTCGGCCTTTTTCCATCCTTTTCCGTGCGTGCCGTTCGTTCCTCCAGGACAGGCTGTGCTGGAGGGCGGCACGCCACATGAGTTGATCGCGTCGGGGTGACGGTCTCGTTCCGGGGGATTGTCGCTGGGATTGTCATGCGGGCGTCCCTCCTTCATAAATGGCATCGGGAGCCGTCGCGACTGGGAAACAGCATCCCAGTAGGCGGGCCGATGAGGGGAGGCCCGTGTGGCAGTCACGGCGGTAGTCGCCTGGGATTGAGACGGTCACTCCGAAACGATCACTCCCGGCTTATTATTTCCTTTTGCCGCTGAGGCCGTGGCAGTGTAATTGTTAATTTCCATTTGCCCCTCTAATTATGTTCATCATGCGGTTATTCAAGCATGAGAAATATGTCTGAGAATCCCCACGCCGCACCGTGAGCTCTAGCCAGCTACTATACCGCATCAGACCGCTATTCTCATGTCTGTTAACGTAATCCCTTTTGGGATTTCGTTACATCTTATTTTGCTTCATTCATAAATATTATAAGAATGAAAACAAAAAAAAAACTCATCTGCATTTTATTATAATGCACCAAACCAAACGACGATACCAGTTTTCGTCTCAAATTTACATAAAAGAAGTGTAGAAAAGTCAATAAATTTTATCACCACACTAAAACACTAAAACTAATCAGAATCAGAATTAATTATGTAGTTCTATTTAAATTCTTCTCTATATAAAGTATTATGTACGGTCGTATAAAGACCCGCATACATTTTTATCACTTGAAATTGGATTAAATGGATAATAATATCCATGTCGTTTATACTTATCAACTACATATATTCATGAAGATGATGGGATACTTAATTCTTTTAGAAAAGAAATTATATTTAGTTTAAATGTTTTTATTTTTAACTGTATCAATGAGGCTTACGAAAATAAATGTGAGCTTGAACATATTTAAGATTGATGGATGTATCTAACAGAAATTTCCGTAACACTTAAATTTTCTTCTATTCCATCATCATTGTTATTTCATAAAAAACGAAAAATTTAATTGAAAATGTACATCAATCTAAGTAATATGAAATGATAAACGACCATTGGCAAAGTCATAAAGGTTTTGACTTACAAAAATTGTTAGAATGATTGAAGACGTAAACGAATCATGTAACCGCAATGTTACATTCCATACTTCCTTTTGTTTGTTTTGGTGTTTGTCTTAATTGTTTGAATGATTTCATAATGTTCAATCACCTTGTACTACTGTAGCTTCTTAGTATCAAAATACAAAGCTTAATGAAATTTATACGCAAATATGGATGAATCATTTATTAATGTAAATTAAAGAAATAATTTATGTAAAATATAAATACATAGACGAGTTTATTTATGATATAACGCTATAAAAATAATTTATGATTATATTCATGCCACACTTATGTTTCTGTTTTTTTTTTTTTTAAGTCTGTCTTCATTATTAAACATTATGCGGGTGGTGTTCAGCCGAAAAATTATTTGATGGCTTCTTATGGTCTAAAGTCCAAATTAATTGTGATGCGCGTTTTATTGCAAATCACTATGGTGTGTGACCATAAAATATTTGAATTTACAGTATGTGCGATGTCCAAAAATCTTAAATGAATGTGTTCTTTTTATGACAATAAGCCGCAAACAAAAAAAAGTTCTAAAAACAGCAATAACAATAAAAATTAATTTATCCATCGAACATAAAAATTTAATTTATTATCGAAATTTATTTAATTTAAATGAATTGCACATAATAAAAACTGAGTTACATGCATTTTTTATTTTTTTAATTTAGAGTTCAATTTGAAAATTTCAATGGGGTATTATAGTCCCTCGGCAATATGTGCTTTGATTTGCGTGTTTCGTAAATAAAAACTGGATAATAATTATAAAACCTTTACAATAACGAATTAATTAGATTAGATGATATAAAATGAACAAAAAAATATTTCAAAACGACCAACTGTAATTATACTACCGGAGGGTAGTCTATAGTCATTCTTCCCATCCTCCTGTGCTTATCTTGTCCATCCTTATCGGCAGTAAGGTAATTGAGGTTTATATAATTGAATTTTATTTTATTTTATTTTTTTTTTCAATTTTTTCAGAATTCAATTTATTTTTAATTCAATAATTATTAACTTTTTGGTTTATGAAGCGAACGAATGAATTGATATTGATAACAAATTAATTAATTGATAATAAATAATGATTAATAATCAATAATATGGTGAGAGCAATGAACTTTTTAACGTGAAAACCAACCTTAATTTTAAACTAATTTTATATAAATTTGTGTGCTTTATACTTTATAGTCGGTAGCAGGAATATACCATAGAGGTAGGTAAAGGTTATGATTAAGATAACTCAAATTAACCTTTACCATTCTAAGGCTGCTTCGGCAACTCTACTCCTCAGGCTGGCTAGTTCGGGTGAGGATGTGATACTAATCCAAGAACCTTGGATTAATAACAACAGGATCTGTGGCCTCAGAACGAAGGGGTACAAAAATATATCCTCTAGTAAGTCTGGGAAGATCAGATCTTGTATTCTTGGGAAAAATAATATTAATCCTTTCCTTCCCTTTCAATACAGTAATGGTGACACTACTGCAGTTAGCCTGGAAGTAGGCACTTGTAGATTCTGGCTAGTTTCAGCCTACATAGACCGGGAGAAGGAGGTTACTCCGGATAACCTGGAGGAGCTGATCCGTGAAGCGGAACAATTAAAGGTAGGTGTGGTACTGGGAGTTGATGCTAATGCGCATCACACTATCTGGGGAAGCACGGACATTAATGAAAGAGGTGAACCACTTTTTGATTATTTGATCAGTACTAACCTTTCAGTGTGTAATATTGGGCGGGAACCCACATTTATTACTAGTAACAGGCAGGAGGTTCTAAACGTGACCCTTGCCTCAAATAATATTCTTCATATGGTTAAAAATTGGAGGGTGGATAAGGAACACTCCTTTTCTGATCATCGATATTTAACCTATAGCCTCGATATTCACCCTGCTACCCGGGAAGCCTTCAGGAACCCTAGAAGGACCAACTGGAGCAAATATGGGGAATTACTGGAGGATTTGTTGGCGTCGAGGGCTTTGGAGCCCCCGACGATCGTTGGGGAGCTTGAGGACATGGTGGCTAGCGTTGCTAGTGCATGCAACCGATCCTTTCGTGCTGCCTGCCTGCTGGTTAAGCCTAGAGGAAGGCAAACACCAGTATGGTGGTCCAGGGAACTGGGAACCTATCGTAAGGCTTGTAGGACAGCCTTTAATAGAGCCAAATATACAAGGGAGGCTCAGGATTGGGACTCCTATAAGGAGAAACTCGGAATTTATAAGAAAGAATTAAGAAAGGCACAAAGGAGGTCTTGGAGAATCTTCTGTGATAAAATGGAAGAGGTATCCGAAACCCCCCGCCTTAGGAAGATTCTTTCCAAAAGTACAGCTAGTCCCAGTTTTTTGATAAAACCGGACGGATTTTGGACAGCTTCTAGTGGAGAATCTCTGGAGCTTGTCTTCGAGACACACTTCCCAGGGAGCTTTGAAGACCTGTTGGTGCGTAGCAATCATCAGGAATCACTGTCAGTGTTCACAGAGAATATCGTAACCAGGAAACGGATCCTATGGACACTGAGGGATTTTAAACCATTTAACTCGGCTGGTCCGGATAAAATTATACCAGCGGAACTTCAAACAACTCAGTATTTATTCTTCCTTACCTGGAAGCTATATTCAAAGGGTGTTTGAAGCTAGGCTATATTCCTAGGTACTGGGCGAAGATCAATGTGGTATTTATACCGAAAGCGGGGAAAAGCTCACATGTCTATCCTAAGGACCTAAGACCAATAACTCTATTATCCTTTCTTTTGAAAACCTTGGAAAGGCTGCTGGATGTATACATTAGAGATAAAATAGGTGCCAGGAAGTGGCACCGTCTCAGCACGCGTACACAAAGGGTAGATCTGTGGACACTGCTCTGCGCGCCTTGGTGTTTACGATTGAGAAATCGATTAATTCGAAGAAATTGTGTGGTGGCCTTCCTGGATATAGAGGGCGCCTTTAATAATGTGAAAGAGAAGGCAATCAAGGAGGGATTGTCATTTTTGGAGGTGGACGTTCCTCTAAGAAGGTTAATCAATTATATGCTGGGAAGCAGGATTGTTAGCTCGAAGTTGGGGGACTCCACCATCAAGAGGCGAGTAACTAGGGGAACCCCGCAGGGGGGTTCTGTCCCCCCTTCTCTGGAACATAGTGGTAAATGGGATACTACTAGAATTGGAGAGAGAGGGTATTGAAGTTATCGTCTGCGTAAGACAACGTAGCTTTAGCTGTTACCGGGAAATTCCTGGGCACGATTGTAGACGTAATGCGGACTTGGTATTAACCCGTCCAAGACAGAGCTGGTACTCTTTACTAAGAAATACAGAATCCCGGTAGTTGTCCCTCCTATCTTAAATGGCACGAGACTTGTTTTTACTGATAGAGCTAGGTATCTGTTGATTATCTTGGACAGTAAGCTTAGTTGGAGGCCCAATATGTTGGAGAGAATAAACAAAGCTATTATAGCTTTGTACTCCTGTAGGAACGCCATTGGTCATAGATGGGGTTTGAAGCCGGAGCTGGTACACTGGCTCTACACCGCTGTAGTGAGACCTGTACTCATGTACGGGGTGGGTGTTTGGTGGCCAGCTCTGGACAAGGTAACTCTTATAAAAGTAGGATTGAGAGGGTGCAAGGAACGGCCTGTATGCTTGTTAGCGAGGTCGACACCGACAAGTGCCTTAGAGGTTATGTTGCACCTTCTTCCGGTCGACATTTTTGGCAAACAGATGGCAGCAAATACGGCTGTACGACTTGCAGCCGTCTCTCAGTGGAGGTGTCTTAGTACAGGACACTCTACTATCGTTAGATCGTTGAAAAATGAGCTGGCGAATCTTGACTACATTAAACCTACTCTACGCTTCCAGAAGCGATTTCGGACCTCCTTCCCTTCAAGGGAATCCTGGAGGGATAGATCGTTATCGGAAACCGAAATTAGTACACTCGAAAACCTAAAACTCCGATAGAGGAATGAATTCTAAGCAAAAAATGTGCAATCAATATTTTTTGAGTTATTCGCGATTGCAATCCGCAAATTTCACCAAAAAACGTGGTTGGTTTTTTAACGATAACTTCCTTAATTTTTAAGATATCTAGCTAAAAGGCCTAAATGTTGAACTACCTTGAACACTTGGTTTTTGAGATTTTTGAGTTTAAAGGGATCGGGGAAAGTTTTGTTTGAATAAAGATTAGAAAAATGCTGTGAAATTGACTGAGTGGGGGGATTGGAAACCCCCAAAAAATGGGCGGAGGGTTCCTTAAATCAGACCAAGTGGATTGCATGTTTTTTGAGTTGCGGAAACCGAATCCGAAACCTGTTTTCCACCATCACGTCAATGTTTTTTTCTAACCTCGAAAAACAGCTTGAAACTATAAAACCCAACCATATCAACCCCTAAACCTTATAATCCTATACCCTCATAGCTCAATAACCTTGAGATCGATAATCTGTAACCCTAAGACCCATAACCTCAAAACTCATAAATCTCACATCCCAATAAACTACAAACCCAAAATGCAGCAAAAAAAAAAAAAAAAAAAAAACTTACACGCAAAACTCAAACCTCAATCTTGAAGAGTTTTAGCTTTATAATGCCATACGTCCATCATTTCATTACCTCAAAAGCCACAAGCTCCATAACCCTGAAGTCCCATGACCCTGTGGGTGTGTTGATGTGAGTTTTAATGTTATGTGTTCCCTCTATTAACACTCCACTATATTCGCAAGGTTATGTTCACTCCACGTGTTTTATACTAACCCGAAAATGAATTACACCAATTGTTGTTTTGTTAATTGTATTTTATTCACCAGATATTCGATATTCGTTTATTTATATGAAGCCATCTTCTTATTCCGCCGTTTTTATTCGCTCTCCTTTTTTGACTCTTGATGTTTTAATTTATCATTTTAGAAATACGTGGTTTTAGAATATCGTGGTTTTATCAACCCAGTAAACCAAAAAAGGTGATGCCAATTTTACTTGCATCAACGGTAGTGTTGCCGCCACACTATCCTTCCCCCAGTGAATGCAGTGAACGATAGAAAATTATCGAAAACGAGCAGGCCTAACGATGGCGCGGCCCCCTCTGGATTTGGTTTGTTTAGAAAGTTTGGGATGAAACGTTGCTCTTTCCTTAAGTGATCTGCATGTTTCACCGGTATGGACGTTGGTGAATGTGTTGTTTCCAGCGTAGTGTTCGGTTTGGTTGGCACTTCGTTTGATGTATTTGTATATTTATCAGGTTGCGGTGCCTCTATGAAACAAGGTTTAAGCCGGTTTATTGAAACCATTGATTCGATACCTTTGACCAGCAGTGTGAAATATTTTTCGTTGCGTTTGACTGGCGGAAATGGTCTCTCGTATGGAGGTTGTAGAGACCGACGAACTGCGCCTGTCCGTAACAGCACGAATTCGCAAGTTGACAACTCTTTAAATAAGAAAATTTGTTCTTTAGCATGTCGTGATGTCGATGAGGGTTGAATGTCTTTAAACTGGTTCTTCAACTGTGTGACGAAATCGGACTGATGAATAATGGTCCTGCTTGGTTGAATGAAATCCGCGGGTAGTCGTATATGTTCTCCGTAAACGAGTTCGGCTGACGTACTTTGAAAATCGTCCCGGAATGAGGTTCTCAGTCCGAGTAGTATTATCGGTAAAGATTTTGTCCACTGTTTTTCAGCGACACACATTATTGCGCTTTTAAAACTACGGTGCCATCGTTCGATTATGCCGTTACATGCTGGATTGTAAGCAGTTGTTCGTTTGCGGTGGAATTTTTTACTGATTTGTTTTGCTGTGGCGCGGATTCCGGGGTGAGAGATGTTGTGCAATGACTCGTAAATTTGTCGACGAAATGATTTAGGGATAAACGGCCTTTGTGTTCCCGTTGAAACATCGCATAAAATTTCCTTATCGGTTCCAAAAACTGGGAATTTTTTGAATTTTAAAGACGCGTTTGATTCCATCAGTTTTATGAGCTCCTGATCATTCATTTGTTCATCTGGTATTGCTTCATAGTCAATTGCGCTTCCTATTTGAATTTGTTCGATTCGTGAAAGCGTATTCGCGACGACGTTGTTGTTCCCCGAAATGTGACGAATATCCGATGTATATTGTGCTATAAAGTCTAAGTGTCGGCGTTGTCTAGGCGATGCTTTTTCGAGACTTTGAGGTAGTGAGAATTTCAGTGGTTTTTGGTCAGAGAATAGAATGAATTCTCGACCTTCGAAGAAATTTTTAAAATGTTTGGTAGCTGAATAAGTGGCTAAGAGTTCCCCGTCATACGTACTGTGGCGGGTTTCGGTATCA
Source organism: Tipula vernalis (assembly GCA_958295665.1). Classification (NCBI taxonomy): domain Eukaryota; kingdom Metazoa; phylum Arthropoda; class Insecta; order Diptera; family Tipulidae; genus Tipula; species Tipula vernalis. The sequence continues at coordinate 4,783,154 of OY282558.1, forward strand.
CTTAGCTTTCGTGAGTAGAAGAACAGTGGTTGCCATCCTTTTTGTGTCTGTTGTTGCAATACTGCTCCTACTGCTGTATTCGACATGTCGACGAAAATTGCAAATTTGACATTTGGAATCGGATATGCAAGCTGAGTATACTGCGCCAGCTTTGTTTTGCACGTTTCGAATGCTTTGGTAGATCCGTCGGTCCAATTTATTGGTGACTTATCCTTCGTCTTCTTTCGCCTTTTTAAAAATTCGTATAAAATCCCCTGATCGTGTGCTACATTCGGTAAAAAGATTCGGTAATAATTTATCATCCCCAAAAATCGAAGAATGCCGCCTTTTGCAGTTGGTCGTGGGAAATTTTGAATGGCTTCCACTCTGTGTTTATCAGGCGACATGCCGCTTGCGGTGATATGGAATCCGAGGAAAGATATTTCGTTCTTCATAAATGCGCACTTGTTAAAATTTATGACTAGTCCCAAGTCACTTAGGCGATGGAAAACAATCCGTATGTGTTTCATATGCTCTTCCGAGTTTTGTGAGGCGATCAGTAGGTTAGATCTCGAAATGTTGCGTGAATCAAACGTTGGAATGTTTGAGCCGCGTTACGTAATCCGAACGTCATCCGGGTGAACTCAAACAATCCGAACGGAGTGATGATTGCGGTTTTTCCTATGTCTCGTTCTTCGATAGGGACCTGGTGATACGCACGGATGAGATCGATTTTCGAGAATATCGTGCATGACTCGAGTTATGTGTGAATTCGGTCACAAAGGGAATCGAATAACGGTCAGGTTTTCTTATCGACTTTAGTGCGCTATAGTCACCACATAATCGCTAGTTTCCGTCTTTCTTTTTTGCAATACGGAGCGGACTTGCCCAATTGCTTTTCGAGGGTCGGCAGACTCCTTGTGCTGTCCAAGCTTCAATCTCAGCTTTGGCGATTTTCATCTTATCCGCGTTCAACAGACGTACTTGTGCATGGCATGGATGTCTCGATACAATGCGTGATGTTGTGCTTCACAGTATTTAGATTTGTCGATTCACGAATTACTGTCTTGAATTCGTGTACTAGTTCCAGAATCTCGGGAAATGTTGAACCGGACTTTGTTGTTGTAATGCGGTATGAAGGAATTTGAATTGGCTCTCCTTTGACGTCGAGGTTCGTATTGGAGTCGATGAGCTTGTTATTTTTAATGTCGACCAATAAACCGAAATGTGATAGGAAGTCAGCTCCAAGGATACACCGATCGACTTTTGCTACGATGAACTTCCATGTCAATGGTCTACGAAGACCTATGTTGAGAATGAGGTTTTTGCAACCGTATGTATCAATCGTTGTAGCGTTCGCCGCGAACAATTTAAATGTGGACGAATTGGACTTTTCGAGGTTTGTTGGTGGTATTACTGAAACCTCGGCGCCTGTGTCGATCAAGAATTGTAGCTTGTTTTGTGAATCGGCTACCATCACTTGCCGCGTGAAGTGCGGTGCCTACCGGTTTTCCGGATTCGTTGTCGGTTGGCTCGCTTCGTTGAAGTAGCATGGTTTTAGATACCTTCGCGCTTGAAAACCGTATTTGTGATGATACCAGCAATTCGGGTGTTTTGCCACTTGTTCCTTTGATCGCGAACTGCTGCGCTGACGATTATTGTCATCGGTCCTGGGGCTTTGCGAACGTCCGCGGGATGATTTATTTTTAGATTTCTTGAAATAACCGAACAGTTCTTCCACTCATTGTGTTAGGATGTTGATCTGAGTTGTTAAATTGTTTTGTTGTGCTCTGTCGTCATCTCGTGTCGAGGCTTTCAGGTTGAAAATACTAGCCGGTTTTTGTACGTCAACTATTTTGTCTGCAGCGTTTGCAAGTTTCTGAAGGTTCGAATCGTCCATGCAAGACAAAATTTCTTGGGCATGTGTTGAGAATCGCTGTAACCACAGATTTCTTAAAACTGGCTCAGTAACCTGATTAATAGATAGTGTTTCCATTTCCCTCAACAGTTGAGATGGTTTTTTATCGCCGAGCTGCAGACCTGATAGGAGTCGATCGAGTTTTATTTTTGCTGATTCGCTTAAGCGTTCGATTATAACCTTTTTAATGTTTCGTATTTGTCGCTCTTTGGCGGTGTGAGAATTTGATCGTGCACACATTTCACTGTTTCCGGATCGAGAGCTGCAATAAGATGTCCATATTTTGTGGAATCGGCTGAAATAGCACCAATTTCAAATTGTGCTTCCAACTGTGTAAACCAAATTTCTGAGTCGTTCGGTATTGAAATTTTGAAAAAATTTAAATAAGTATAATTTAAATTGAAATAAAGAAATTTAAATAATAATTTTAATCATGTACATTTTAAAAATTAAACCCATCCAACATTTCATTGCTCTTTTCTCTCTATACGAGAAATTATAAATTATGACGCTTAAGACCATCAAAAGTTTCGATGCTACACATAAGACCGTGTTTTAAAATCAATGACAGCTATGATGTGCAGAATATGAAACAAGTCTTAGTTAAGACCCGAGTACTAAAATCAAATAAAAGTCTTACATAAGAGGTTTTTACAGTCTGTGACTGTGCGACAGAATAGACATGTAAAATTCAGCTAATAAAACATAATTTCCTATAGTTGTAAATAACAACAATAGATGGTGGTGAAACTGTTTTGGTGTTGTACTAAGGTGTCCAAGATATTTCCTTAGGCTGTTTTCTAAACGAATACTTATTTGTGGAACCTAACTTATTCAAATAAGTATCCTATCGAGGTCATTCGAGGTGACTTATTCTCTATCCCTGTCTTACAAAAAAATCTAAATTGCTTGTCATTTTCCCTATGAATATTTTTCTAAGGTAGTATGATACCGAAAAATTTAAAATTTGCTTTTTACAAACACTGAAGTAAAAAATGAATTCTTTCAGATAATTAATTATTTAGAGGTAATCAAAATCTAATACTCTCATTGTTTTATCAAGCGTTAGTGTTATAAGCGTATTATGTTGCGAATAGCAGTGTCCTTAACTCAAAAAAATGGACAACAAATAAATTTTTGTTATTGCTGTCAAAATAAGTAAGTGAAATCAATTCGAATGATTTTACTTACTTATTTAAGATGGCGTCGAATAAGCAAATAAGTATGAAATAAGTATCGGTTTCGAAAACAGCCTTAGTACAAAGTAGTGATTGTAGGTGCTAATATGTATGTGGAATGTATTTATTTTAAGTGCGGATTCAAACCATAGAATATTATTTTGTAACTTAAAATATACTCTACAGTTGTCACTCACTACTTAGCTGAAAAAGGCTGTTCAAATACAATTATATTTTATAGTCGAAATGAGTTGCATTTCGAATAATTGCAGGGATAAACGAATGGAATAAATTAATTGCATGAGTGAATCAATACAACCTCATAACCCTATAAACGCAAAACTACATAGCCCTTCAACTTTTAAATGCGACAAAAAAAATACTTTAAGGTGATAATCGCGTAACCCTATAACCCTAAGTAAGACTTGAGTTCTGAGTCTGATAGTTTTGCCGTGTGTCGGCATCCAGAGCACTTCAACGCGGTGACGGTGCACAACGGAGTTTTCCCGCGATCCGGCAAAGTCCCTGGAGCATGGCGCTCATGCCGTCATGGTCGGCACACGGAAAAGTACGATGCAGGGAGCCGGAACCCCAGTATCGCCGGCTGGTCAGGGTGAGAAAGCGGGCCCGCAGGCGTCGTCATCAATCCTTTGAAGAGTATAATGTTACAAGAAGGACATCATGCAATAATTGCGTAGATTCTTTCTGTGAGTAAACTTTGAAAGTTATTCACAGATGTACTTAAAAGTAGATACCAGGACTTTTTTGGTATAGAAACAAGTGAAATGCTTAAGATGCTCCTTGCAACTTAATAAACAAAAAAAACGAACATTTGCTTCTCCAATGATCTGGCGGAAACCAACAAATTATGAGAAAGATTGCAATTTTTGTTTAACAAAAGTTTTCGGGCACAACCGAAAAGCAAAATCTTCGATTTCTTATGCAACCCTTGAAGTCTGTATCTGTGACTTGTCCTACCATTCTTGAAGCTGAAGAGAGTAACAAAAGTAATACGCCGAATGGTGGACTTTCAAAAGAAATTTCAGAACTAATGGCGTCAAGATTAAAAGAGAAAAATTGCCTAGCTGCAAGAACCCATATAACTTTTGATCGCGAAAGTGATATCAAATTTAGAAAATATTTTACAGACGTAAACAATTTAGTTCACTGTAACAATATTTAAGGGCTAATAAATGAGTATAATGTTTCTTATGACTCGCGTTTATTCATAGATTCTTCAACACATAGTTTAAAAGCAGTCTTGCAATGACAACCATCTTGCTCCGCTACCTGTTGGCCTTTCGGTTCCGCAAGTGTAAAATATATGGAGATTTAAAAATAATGATAATTTTGTGAATGCGACAGCCGAAAGGATTGGCCAACTAGAAACAATTTAATTCCAGGATCTAAAAATATCATAAAACAGAGTCTATTACCAACAGATAAAGTAATCCGTCTACCATTACATATAAAGCTGGGACTTGTAAAACAATTCATCAAAGCAATGAAAACTATGGAGAGCAAAGCTTTTATGCACATATTTGAAAAATTTTCTAAACTGTCTGATGAGAAAATAAGAGATGGTGTTTTTGATGGAACACAAATTAGAGAACTTTTGAAAGACAATGAATTCCATAAAATGAATGACTAAGGTGGAGGAAGCAGCTTTGCAAAGTTTTAGAGACGTTACGTCAGTAATTATATTTGTGGTACAAGGCAACGATAGCATAGAGATGTACGCTGTTCTCATTTTGACAACTCATATTAGGTTCATTTGTGTTTGGGCTCCACAACAACTGCACCTGAAACTAAAAATTTATTTCTCTTCCCTTATCTTCGAAACCACAGCAGCGTCAACAACTAATACAGCAAAAATTATATTTATATAAAAATTAAATAAACAATAAATTGTTGTTGTATTTGCAATTGAAGATCTCATTTTAATTGAACGAAACATCGTGAGCAACCATATCAGAACGAGAAACACAATAACTGAAATTTCCTGCGAGTTAATTGCTCACCAAGTGGTACTGTCTTGTACATTGGTCCTTCGAACCGGATGTCGAGTTCTTTCCAAGGCAAATCCAATACCGTGAGTACCTTTGGAGACAGGTACAAACAGCAACACGTGTTATGCTATTAAAATCGAAAATTATTCGCGAGTGCTTATTAAAGCTTGAAGTGACTTTCTGTAAGCGTGTGTTAGAACATTCCAGAATAAACGTAACTTGTGAGAAAAATTTTGTAGAAATTGGTTACGATGGACTCGTTAGTGAAACAAAGAAGTGCGTATAAAGGTAGTTTGACAAAGATTTTGAACTTTGCAAATACTTTAACAGACAAATCTGAGGAAACCATAGACAATATTAAAGAACGTTTGTCGATAAACTTTTGGGATATCCAGAGAAGGAATCGCAAATTGATGATTTCAAAAATACATACTACCCTGCAGTCTCGAAGCTGAACACGTGGCTGAGAAAAAGATAATTTGTTATAGAAAGTGCAAATTTTAATTATAGCGCTAATCAAAGTGTGTCACTAAACGTTTCGAATATAGTGAAGTATTGTAAAATCGAAATTACGGTATTTTCTGGTGACTACACGGAATGGACTAGTTTTATAGATTTGTTTAATTCAGGGGTGCACAATAATGAAGCATACACACCATCGCAAAAATTTCAGTTGTTAGTGCGTTATCTGCGCGGTGAGGCACTTGAACGCGTTTGGCATCTTAAAATCACAGATGCTAATTATATTGAAGCGATAAAAAGACTGACTGAAAGATATGATCGGAAAAAATATATAATTAATTCGTTTATTCGTGATTTTCTGAATATTTCAAATATTTCTAGTGCAAACGCCAATAACATTCGGAAGACTCATGACACCGCAGATACAGTAGTGCGAGGACTACATGCACCCGGGAATGAAAGTGAATCCAGACATCCATGGCTGATTTATCTTCTTCTGGAGAGATTGGATGATAGCACAAAGGCTTTATGGGCAAAGGAGTCCGCTGATGTTGACTTCCCAACCATCGACGAATTTCTCAAGTTTCTTGATAAACGGGCAAATAATTTCGAGTGAACGAGAACATTTTCATCGTCTGGCCCTTCAAAAAGAAATCAAGAATTAACCGCCAAAGCCAAAAGCTTTTTGTCGACGTCTGAGTTTGGTTCATGTTTGCTTTGCAAGACTGGCAACCATCGGTTGTCGGAGTGCCCTAAATTTAAAGAGATGCCCATTGAAGAGAAAAGGCACTACATCAACAAAACCAATCGCTGTTTCAACTATTTAATTTGTTGTCAAATTTGTCATCGCCGTCATCATACAGTGATTCACGAAAACGAGAGTAAGACAACGAAACAAACGGAGAACAAAGACGTTACAGTGACGTCTGCACTAAGCCAATCAAGGGTCAACACCAGCGCAGCATCATCCAATAATGCTAGTACACGAATCTTATCGACAGCCATAGTTCGAGTCACGGATGAAGATGGGATAGAATGGGAACTTAGAGCGATGTTGGACTCATGCTCACCGACCTCATTTATAACCAGTGACTGTGTACAAAGGTTACGGCTCAAAAAAAGAAATAGCCGCGTCGTAATAAACGGAATAGGTGCTATCAGTGCAGGAAGTTCGAAAGGAGTAGTTACCGTATGTATCAGACGATAAACTCATAATAGATGCTTTGATATTGCCAATAATTTCATCAAGTTTGCCAGATTTAACTATCAAGCGTGGGGATCGACAATGGTTAGAAGATATTCCACTGGCAGATCCGCATTTTAATGACTCAAGTAACATCGAACTACTTCCAGGAGTTGATGTGTTTTTCCATATTCTCGAGGATGGCCAAATGATGCCAGAAAACCAAATTTGGATGGATCGTTGGAGGAGGCGCGCTAATAGGGTCGAGTGAAACGGTCTCAACATAGACAACAACAATTGATATTGACGCAGCCTTGAGAAAATTTTGGGTGATAGAGGAAGTCACTGGCGTATCAGAAACTTGTATGACTCCTGAAGAGCAAACTTGTATTCGATATTACGAACAATCTACAACTCGAACGCAGGAAGGCAGATTCTCCTTCGACAGATTCGTCACTCGACTTCCATTCAAAGAAAGCACTAAAGACTTATCAAACACATTCAACTTGGCGTTACGATGTCTGGAGAGCATGGAAAGGAGATTTGAACGAGACCCAAACCTACGCCGTCTGTATATTGATTTTTTGGACAAATATGAGTTATTAGGCCACATGTGGCGGGAAAAAATCGCTCAATCAAGTTTTGATGAAGGGGCCAACGGTGCAACCGAGTTTACACGAGATAATTCTGAAATTCAGATTTTTTCAATATGTTTTGACCGGAGACATCGAGAAGATGTTCCGGCAGGTTCTTGTACACGACCAGGATCAGAAATACCAGTTGATACTGTGGCGAAAATCACCCAAAGAAGACATTGCTGCCTACGAATTAAAAACTGTCACGTATGGCACGACATCCGCATCATTCGTAACTACATACACCATAAATCATTTAGCTAAGCAATTTGAGGTTACCAAGCCAGAAGCAGCAAAGGTCATAAGACAAAACATTTACGTAGACGATCTTATGATAGGCGCCGAGTCTGCGAGCAAGCTGTTTAAACTCAAGAGAGAGGTGGTGGAGGTATTAAGCAGCGGGGGATTCAACTTTCGGAAGTTCACAACAAATGATGCAGCACTGCGGAAACTACTGGACAGCGAACCAGATACATCAACTAAGACTCTGTCCGAACATCCAGATGCTGTGCGAGTTCTGGGTATTCGTTGGAATCCAGAAGATGATGCATTTATGTTCTCCGTAGATATGCCGGTTACCGAAAAACACACAAAGAGAACTTTTTTATCAGAAGTTAGTCAAGTTTTCGACCCGCATGGTTGGTTGTCACCGCTGCTAATAAGGCCGAAGATGTTGTTACAAAGTTTATGGCTCTGCAAACTTGAGTGGGATGACGAGCTTCCAGTTGATGTGGCAAAGAATTGGCAGGAAATCAGAGCAGATATAGTTAATGCAGCAGCAAAAAAAATCTCGAGATGGCTGAAAATAACTGAGGACCTTGTGGTTCATGGATTTTGTGACACGAGTGAGAGAGCTTACGCCTCAGTTATATACGTACAATCAATAAGAATGGCAAATCACGAGTTGCTCCACTGAAGCAGAGAAATTTGCCGCAATTAGAGCTTGGAGCACAGCTACTCACAAATCACATGAAAGCAGTTTTGAGCCAAAGCGGATTATGCCCGAGGGAGATTTGTTTGTGGACCGAGTCGAACATTGTTCTCGATTGGCACATTTGTCCGTCGAAGAAGTCAACGAAACAGGACTGTGGTTATCTAGAGAAACGCAGAAGATGTACTTCAAAGAAGATTATGAACGATTAATGAGGAAGGGAACATTATCAAAGGGGGGTCCTTTGTTGGAGCTATCTCTGTTTTTAGATGAATTCGGGGTAATGAGGGTCGGCGGTAGATTGCAGAAGTCGTTGGCAAATTATAACAGAAAACATCCGATTATTCTTCCTGCAAAGGCGGACTGGACTCAAAGAATCGTCTATTATTACCACTACACAAATTGTCATCCAGGACCGGGATTATTACTACAGCTCATAAGAGAAAAGTATTGGATAATACGAGGAAGAGACTTGATGCGTCGCATATTTCGTAATTGCATCAGGTGTATACGATATCGGCCAAAAATGAAAGAACAACTTATGGGAGAGCTCCCAATTGAGAGAGTTTGTATGACACATCCATTTACCTGTGTTGGGTTGGATTTCGCCGGACCGTGCGATTCCATTTAAGGCATACCTGTTCACCTGGAATATTGTATGGACATGAGCACGCAAAATTTTTTGGGGGCCTTAAAGCGATTCTTCAGTCGTCATGGTCTGTGCAATACTATCCTGTGCGATAATGGGACTAATTTCGTCGGCACCGCTAATTATCTCAAAGATTTACAGATACATATTTTTAACCAAAAATAACGAGAACTAACGAGATTGCCAGATTACGTGGAAATTGAATCCTCCCGGGCTGAAGCGAACTGGAAGAGTTCACAACCTTAAGCAGTCAAACAGAGTCAATATAGAATTCACGGCCCATTGCAATTACAAGTTCCGACGATCCAGATCTACTTATTCCAGCGCACTTTTTGATATACTGATCAATGAATCAAGTTCCTGGAAAGGCTTACAGACATCGTCCGCCGACTGTTGAATCACTTTTGGAAACAATGGAATGTGGAATTTCTGTCTACTTTGCAACAGAAATCTAAATGGAAGATCGCGAAGCCCGACGTAAAGCTTCATGACATCGTCTTGATACAAAATAATGATTTACCACCTGAGAAATGGCAGCTAGGTCGTGTAGTTGAGACACACGTAGGAGCTGATGGAAGAGTACGAGTTGTCACTGTAAAGATTATGAATGGAAACATACGTCGACCAATCACAAAGATTTCCATTCTTCCAGTTAATGAATCGGGTGATTCATGGCCGGCGGGATGTTTGGGCTCCACAACAACTGCACCTGAACCTAAAAATTAATTTCTCTTCCCTTATCTTCGAAACCACAGCGGCGTCAACAACTAATATAGCAAAAATTACATTTTTAGAAAAATTAAATAAAGAATAAATTGTTGTTGTATTTGCAATTGAAGAACTCATTTTAATTGAACGAAACATCGTGAGCAACCATATCAGGACGAGAAACACATCGACTGAAATTTCTTGCGAGTTTATTGCTCACCAAGTGGTACAGTAGAATCCGTTTATACCAAACCATGCATATAACGAACAAACGCTTATAATGAACTATATGATCATTATAAGCGTTTGTTCGTTGTATACATGGTTTGTTATAAACGGATTCTACTGTACTATCTTGTACATTTGTGAACGGAGAAGGTTTCTACGATTTGTGTTACTTACGATTCGTTTAAATTCGAATCGTAACTGGCGTTTTAGCTGCATCAAAATTCGGTGCGTCATTTAGGTGTGCCTGATGAAATTCAGCTTATCATTGAACCTTCACTAATTTTCTTTGATTATAACTATTTTCATATCTCTTGGCATTAAAAAGCTTTTACATTTTTCTGGCATTGCAGTTTTAAATTATTTTTATAATTGCTCAATTCAGATAAAATAAAAATTTACATGTATCCAACCCAAAATTTCGGTCAGATCATTTTTAGGCCAAACAGAGTCAACTACCGCTTTAGTGTTTACATAGTTTCCATGGCAATTGTGCTTCAAAAGAATACGATTCGTTAGTCCTTTATTTAGTCGCATTATATATTCACCAAATTCAACTGGTTTATGTTTCATTTAAAATGTACTTACAAATGGTTCATTGCCGCTATAGAATAATATGATGACCCCAAAATCAACATTAAGTTATCACTGTTTATTTTAAAATATATTACTAAGCGTACTATTGTCCGCCTTTCTGTTGATTGTTTACAACCTTGTAGATAGTCTCATACGCAGAGGAAGCACTCAAAACATGAACAAACATTCCTTTAAAATGTCTTTATAATAAGTGCGATCAATTAAAGGTCGTCAATTGCATATGAAGCAAATCAAAGTAAAAAAATAAAATTAATGGATTTGTTGACAGTGATTTCAATTAATTCGATCAAAACTAATCAATTAATTCTTTTTTCAAATTGAAGATTTATTAAAACAAGTCAAAAAAGGTTATCAGAAATAAAAAATAAAAAAAGAAATTTGAATAATTGAAAAAGATTCGCGCATTAATTTATTTACATTCTCAGTTTATTGTACGAACGTTGCGCGTATATACGGAGGGGTAGGTATAGAGAACCGATTACTTTTTTTTTTAGTAATCAATTTTTTGGGAATGGAACGTCATGGTGCCTTACAGTATTAAAGGGACCTGCGTTAGCAACCGAAATTTTGTATTTTTTCTAATGTCAATTAATAGTCTTGCGCTCTTGGTACGGTTATGTACGGCTGAATAACAACAAAAGCCTCTGATCTCATCAATATACGTGAACAAATTTTTTTTGTAAATGCATATTTCGATTCATCCATAGTACAGTTTAAAATAAACGGAATGATCTAATCACGGCGAATAAACGCAATCAAGATTTTTTTTTTTTTTTTTTAATTTATAGTGGCAATGAAGAGACAAACGCAGGTCAGTGCTTTCATATTTTTTCAGCTGTTGCGCTCTTCTATATACGACGGGTATTTGTTTGTCTTGAATTTTAATTCGTGCGAACATTTAAAATATCTCATAAATATTGCAATTTAAAAATGATAAATGCGAACATTAACGATTTCATGGAAATATTTTATTATAAAAAATTTAATAATCAGATTCCATACTTAATAGAGAATTTTTAAGAAACTCCAAGTGGCTGCTAAAGTAGGATACTGATTAAGATAATATGCAGGGTGTACTTTAAATAGACTAAATACAAATAAAAGGTAGGACTATGCCAGCCTATACTGCTGGCACCACATTGGTTTCTTGTACAAATGATATGAATCCGATTTTATCTTTAACCGATTAAAAAATATTTAAGGCTAAAGCATTAATTTTCATAATTCATTCAGAACAGTATTACAATATGTTGGAATAGTTCGCCAATCAGAAACGTTCTTATGGGGCCAACAATTACGCGACCAACAATTTCTTCTTACAGATGTTTGAATTATATTGAAAAACATTTTTCGTTAATAAATGATGTCATTTGAGAAATATTAAAAGCAAAACAGGTTGACGAGGCGTTTCCTAAACGTAAACTTTATACGAACATTGCATAAACGTTCATTTCGGTCGAAATTGTTCATCTTCAAACTAATAGCGTTCAACTAAAACCAGAAGTTCCATTTATTCAACACTAGTAACTGGAATATTCTAGTAAATAGTAGTTCAATGTAATCGGTGACTTTAATTTTCCAGTTAATTTATTTTAATTCATTTGGCGCAAAAATGTCAGAAAGCAGTTGTTCCTTCAAATTAATGCCAACCTACTTATGCGCATATACTACTTTATTGGTAGATATCGCAGAGGTTAGGTTGTGCTGTTTCAGTTTCAGAATTGGTACAAAAATTCTCCCAATGATTCGTATCCTTACAGATGTACTCGCTAATGAATTTTTTTGGGCATTCCATATCATTGATATCATTTAGGCTAACAGAGGAGATTAGCGAACCAGTCCTATGTCGCCTATATACAAACACGACTTTCAGAAAATAAATTTCCTATGTGGTGCGTCCAGTGGCGGATCATGCATTTGAAGTACTCGAGGTGCAATTATTGTTTGGGGCCGCTTATAAATGCTTGCTGCAGTAGTGTAGTGTGAACTTTATATTTTTAAAAACATTTTCGGAAATATACTATGTACTCCAAAAAATTAAGCGAATACAATTTTTTCAGTGTTTTTCGAAGAGCTGTATCTTTGCGAAAAATGGTCGTGCAGAGATAAAAAAAACCGTTTTAAAGCTTCAAGTTTCTAGTTCTGAGATTTTTTTAACAGAAAATTTTTGTGAGCTATAAATCCTAAATTTTTGTGTGAAACAAAAAATCCCAAAAAATCAAGTTTTATAAATACATATTACAAATCTTTGAAATATTATTTTAATTGGTTTTATACTTTAGAGGGCGAGGGCTGCCGGCCCGAAATCCAAGCTTGGACAATTTTTTGAAATTCGAACATTTTTAAAAAAATTGTATTTTTTTAATAATTACTTACATACTGAAAACTCCCCAAAGCCGCTTAGCATTAGACCCTTTGCACAAGGATGACAGGAAATCGTCAGAAAAATTTCAAAAATATTTACGTTTGTATTTCACATTCTAAAATAAAAAAAAAAAACTCCCCAGAGCCGTTTAGCTTTGGTCCTTTCTGCGCAAGGATGACAAGAAATTAATTACATAGCTTCCTTTTGTTTTCATATCGTAGTTAACAAAAATTTAATGAGGTCTTCCTTTGCAATGGGAGACGTTATTTTGCATTTTTTGGGGTTTTTATTTATGAGAAATATGATGGTATCCTTTGAAATATTGATTTCAATAGATAAAGTGAAGGAAAATTCGGCCATTCGACCCAAACGGCCCTTCCACACGTTCGGCCATTTCGCCTATTCGGCTTCTCGACATTCGGCCTCTCGACCCATTCGGCTTTTAGACTTTCGGCCTTTCGACACGACACGGCCATTAGATGTTCGCGCTTTCGACACATTCGGCCATCAGACATTCGGCATTTTGAGATTAGGCCTTCCGAGCCATTCGGCCTTTCGACATTCGGCCTTTTCGACATTCGCCCTTTCGACATTCTGCCTTCCAACATTCGGCTTTTTAATATTAAACGCAAAAATCGAATATCATAATTCGAAAGAGATACAACATTTTCCTTCAAAAAAAATCCAGAAATTTTAAGATCCAGAATAATTGAAAATTAAAAATCCAGAGAAAAAAATCCAGAAAAAATATTTTGTTCAAAATAAACGAAAAATCAATTTTATAGGCATTTTTAAACTTTTGTCGTCACTTGAAACGTTTGTGGTTCTTCTACACTTGAAACGTTTGTGGTGACTGCAATGTTGACGAAGCATTAATGAAGAATTATATCCGCAATTCGCTCCAATAGATTCGTCGATACTATACTAACCCAACGAATTAAGCCAACTACAAAATAATTTGACACATTTGTGGTACAACAATCCGTAGAAGCGATATGAGCGATATAATTCCTTTGATCTGTGTCTGAAAGGTTGAAGCAATTTTTTATTACCATTAATATTAAGAACTTTACGAAAAAACTCAAATTTTAAGGCCATTTTATGAATTATAATTTTAACTTGGGCCGCACTTTGATAATTGTGTTTTTGGATTATAGTTTTTTGTATTTTTGTTTTTCGGAATTTTTTTTTTTTCTGGATTTTTTTTTCTAGATAAGGTAGCCAACCCAAATCAAAATTGTTTGGAATTTTGCAAGCAAGCAAAGCAAAAAAATAAAAATAAAATAAAACGAATAACTGACGGTAAAACATATATTGAAGAGATTATGTCAGTCCATATTTGTTGCTGCTCCTTATTTCGAGGGAAGTTGTATTTTGACGCTCGATCGTACAGGGCAAGCTTTTTCAACACATCTATAAACTATGAGACATTCATGTTCGACTCAAACCACATCCTGAAGTCCCGCTGTTTATTATTCGATAATACCATCTTAGTATATGAAGAGGTCCTCCCTCCTCACTTGGAGCTAATTTTTGACTCACAAAGAACTTTATTCAATGATACTGTTTTGATAAAAGATCCGGTTCTAGGATTGCCATTCCTTTTCTGAAAGAGGTTTTGCAGTTCATTCTGAAGACCTTGATTACATATTGTATTTTATACCATATATATTCACCGACTCCATACGAAAACGATCAACTTTTGTATTTCAGTCAACTCATATTTTTTTGTTTCCTTCAACGCTACCTCCCTTTGGAGCAGGGCCGTTCGCCATTTTATGAATTTTTTTCAATTTTCTTAAAAACTCAAATTTTCAAAGTTCTCGTTCTCAACAACTACTGAAACGATTTTAATGATTGAAGGCTCATATAAAAGGGGATAGACTCTTCATTTGAATAGTGATATGATTTTTATTTGTTATTAACTTATTGTTGAAGAAAAGGTGTTTTTCTCCGAAAAATGCAATGTTTGGTGACCCTTTGACATAAGGGGTCACCAATCTTTAATTTTTTTTCTTAAAGCCTATTTACCTTAAAATCAAAATATGATTTGTTGAATATATCTGGATCTGAATATTTTAACAAAAAAAAACAAGCAAATCCACTCAAATTTTTCCCGGGAGAATTTTATTCTTAATATAGTTTTTTTAAAATTCGAATTGACGCCCTTTGTTCTTGTGTGTATTGTAACGAATGCCATTTTTAGTCAAATTGATGGTGGAACAATTGATTGGAATTGCAGTGAATGCAAAGCTGAAAATGTGTTAAATTCTGTAATTCTGTAATTGTATATAATGAAAGTAACTCCGAAACCTCAGAGATTTCTAATTTTAAACGCACATTGTCTAGATTTTCGTCTGATTTGGCTAATCTGAAAACTAAGCAAGACAGTTTCACCGCATCACTAAATTCTTTGAAATCAAGCTTTGACGAACTGTTAAGGTCGTCTGCAATTCTGTCTGATCATGAAAGTCGTATCAACATTTTGGAAAGTTCTAATGCAAAACTAAATAATGAATTGAAGTTAGGTTAGGTTAGGTTAGGTTGGAGTGGCTGCTTACGCACACTTAGACCGGTGACGGTCCATTGTGATACCACAGGATGTATCCCCTTTTACCCCTATTGGAACCATTTCGAGCTACTTATGTAGCGTAAGACGTCCCGCACTTTAATGTTTTCGAGATCCGAGAGGCAGTCCATCCTGAACTTACCTAAGTGTTTGTGACTTCTGAGAGCCAATGCTGGACACGAGCAAAGGAAGTGGACCAACGTCTCTTCCTCCTCTTCGTCCAAGCAGCTTCTGCAGAAGTCATTAGCCTCCAGACCCAGCCTTCTTGCATGTTCTCCAAAAAGGCAGTGTCCCGTGAGAATTCCTACGACCGTTCTTAATTCACGTCTGCGTAAGGATATTAATGCCCTAGTGCGCCCCAAGTCCAGCTTTGGCCAAACTTGTCTTGCAACTCTACAGGTGAGGGTGTTAGACCACCTTTTCCCCGCTGAGGATAGCGCCTGCTTCCCAAGTGTTTGCCTCAGCGTTGTGATAGGCCTCCCCAGACTTGCCCTTTCCGGTTGCAGCTGGAAGTCGTACCATGCCTAGCAAGTTCATCTGCCCTGCAGTTCCCCATGACGCCCGAGTGACCTGGGACCCAGACTACCTGGATGTTGAAATGCTCACCCATCTCATTTAGAGATGAGTGACAACTCAACGCCACCCGTGACGCCAAAGACACCGATTCTAACGACCGGATCGCCGCTTGACTGTCCACATAGATTGTGATATCGTCTGAGGATAACACATTATGCTTCAACCACATCATGACCTCCTCAATCGCTACGACTTCAGCTTGGTACACGCTGCAGTAATCAGGGAGACGAATAGAAATATTTACATTTAATTTGTCACAGAATACTCCAGCTCCAACTTTGCCGTCTAGTTTGGAGCCATCTGTGAAGAATTGCAACGCTTCGGTTTCCGATAACGGTCTATCCCTCCAGGATTCCCTTGAAGGGAAGGAGGTCCGAAATCGCTTCTCGAAGCGTAGAGTAGGTTTAATGTAGTCAAGATTCGCCAGCTCATCCTTCAACGATCTGACGATAGTAGAGTGTCCTATACTAAGACACCTCCACTGAGAGACGGCTGCAAGTCGTACAGCCGTATTTGCCGCCATCTGTTTGCCAAAAATGTCGACCGGAAGAAGGTGCAACATAACCTCTAAGGCACTTGTCGGTGTCGACCTCAATGCCCCGCTAACAAGCATACAGGTCGTTCTTTGCACTCTCTCAATCTTACTTTTGTAAGTTACCTTATCCAGAGCTGGCCACCAAACACCCACCCCGTACATGAGTACAGATCTCACTACGGCGGTGTAGAGCCAGTGTACCAGCTCCGGCTTCAGACCCCATCTATGACCAATGGCGTTCCTACAGGAGTACAAAGCAATAGTAGCTTTGTTTATTCTCTCCCACATGTTGGGCTTCCAACTAAGCTTACTGTCCAAGATAATGCCCAGATATCTAGCTCTATCAGTAAAAGCAAGTCTCGTGCCATTTAAGGTAGGAGGGACAACTACCGGGATTTTGTATTTCTTAGTAAAGAGTACCAGCTCTGTTTTGGACGGGTTAATACTAAGTCCACATTTGCCAGCCCATTTCGTAACGATGGTAAGCGGATTCTGCATTACGTCTACAATCGTGCCCAGGAATTTCCCGGTAACAGCTAAAGCTACGTCATCTGCGTACACGATAACTTCAATACCCTCTCTCTCCAATTCAAGTAGTAACCCGTTTACCACTATGTTCCAGAGGAGAGGGGACAGAACCCCCCCTGCGGGGTTCCCCTAGTTACTCGCCTCTTGATGGTGGAGTCCCCCAACTTTGAGCTAACAATCCTGCTTCCCAGCATATAATTGATTAACCCTATCAGAAGAAAGTCCACCTCCAAAAATGACAATCCCTCCATGATTGCCTCCGCTTTCACATTATTAAAGGCGCCTTCTATATCCAGGAAGGCCACCAAACAAAATTCCTTCGAATTAATCGATTTCTCAATCGTAGACACCAAGGCGTGCAGAGCAGTGTCCACAGATCTACCCTTTGTGTACGCATGCTGAGACGATGCCCACTTCCTGGCACCTATTTTATCTCTGATGTATACATCCAGCAGCCTCTCCAAGGTTTTCCAAAGAAAGGATGATAGAGTTATTGGTCTTAGGTCCTTAGGATAGACATGTGAGCTTTTCCCCGCTTTCGGTATGAACACCACATTGACCTCCGCCCAGTACCTAGGAATATAGCCCAGCTTCAAACACCCTTTGAATATAGCTTCCAGGTAGGGAAGAATAATTACTGAGTTGTTTTGAAGTTCCGCTGGTATAATTTGATCCGGACCAGCCGATTTAAATGGTTTAAAATCCCTCAGTGCCCATAGGATCCGTTTTCTGGTTACGATATCCTCTGTGGTTACTGACAGTGATTCCTGATGATTGCTACGCACCAACAGGTCTTCAAAGCTCCCTGGGAAGTGTGTCTCGAAGAGAAGCTCCAGAGATTCTCCACTAGAAGCTGTCCAAGATCCGTCCGGTTTTATCAAAAAACTGGGACTAGATGTACTTTTGGAAAGAATCTTCCTAAGGCGGGAGGTTTCGGATACCTCTTCCATATTATCACAGAAGATTCTCCAAGACCTCCTTTGTGCCTTTCTTAATTCTTTCTTATAAATTCCGAGTTTCTCCTTATAGGAGTCCCAGTCCTGAGCCTCCCTTGTATTTTTGGCTCTATTAAAGGCTATCCTACAAGGCTTACGATAGGTTCCCAGGTCCCTGGATGAAAGTGACTCCGAAACCTCAGAGATTTCTAAATTTAAACGCACATTGTCTAGATTTTCGTCTGATTTGGCTAATTTGAAAACTCAGCAAGACAGTTTCACCGCATCACTAAATTCTTTGAATTCAAACGTCGTCTGTTAAGGTCGTCTGCAATTCTGTCTGATCATGAAAGTCGTATCAACATTTTGGAAAGTTCTAATGCAAAATTAAATAGTGAATTGAAGTTAATACGTTATACGTGATCAACTTGGTTTTGCTGACGATGTAAACCTCTTGAGGAATTTTCTGCTTCATGAAATACCAGTCGGTAAAGATGAAATTCGACCAACTATATTGAAACCATTTTTGGCATTTTTGGAAGTGCCATCATGTGAAAAGCAAATTATACGAATTTTGAGAATGCGAATAAAAAATTTTGAATCCAATATACCACCTTTCGTTGAATGTGATGCAGTTTCGACAAAATTAAAAATTTTTGATGCATTTAAAGTTAAAAAAAAAACTTCAACTAAATCGCAGCATCACTCCATCTGACATAGATTTGAGCAACGGTAATGGTAGTACCGCGATTTTTTCAACTGATCATCTTTCTGCTGCTAATCAACTAATCATGAAGAAAGCCAGAGAATTGAAAACAACCCGGAACTATAAGTTCGTATGGTCAAAACGTGGCAACGTATTATGCAGGAAAGATGATAAATCAAAAATAATTAAATTGAACTCAATTGAAATCATTGAGAGGGGCTGTTGAACCATAATCAGTAGGATCCTAATTTTTATTTTTCAAATCTTAGATTGTAATCATAACAATGAAATTATCGGTATATTATCAAAATGTAAGAGGTCTCCGAACAAAAACTAATACACCTGTCCCTCGATTGACACGATAATTACGTTCCGCCAAATTACCGTGTAACTCAAAACAGTGTTAATCGCGACTAATACAGTCGTCCCTCGATTAACACGGTGCTTGATTAACGCGGCGAAACTTCTGTGCGTGTTAATCAAGACTTGGTCTCAATTCGTTGACCGTGTTAAATCAAATCCGTGTTAATCAAGTACCGTGTTAATCGAGGGACAGGTGTATTCTTCGTAAAAATATTTTGGCATGTAGTTACGATATTATCTGTTTGAGTGAGACATTTCTGAATGTTGACATTTTTGATGGTGAGTTGTTATCAAGTGACTTTATTATATACAGAAGAGATCGCGATTTAAATTTATTTCCAGATAAAAAAGTTGGTGGTGGTTGCCTTATTGCAATCCATAAAAAATTTAACTCTTTTAGAAACTTTGAATGGGAAGTTTTTAAAGAGGAAGTATGGGTTAGCATTCGAAATGATAATGGGAAGTTGCTTTATATTAATGTTCCCTACATATCTAATGCCAAAACTGGCGACTATTATCGTTATTTTGATAATATTTCTTCTATTATTAATTTTAATCCAAACTCTGACTTTATTATAGCTGGTGACTTTAACCTTCCTATGGTTCCTTGGAGTAACTTAAATAATTCAACCACGGTATCACTTTACGGTACTATGCTACATTTTACGGGCACGTAACAGCATAGACAGAGACAACACTAGCATCGCGAACTACAATACTGATATCTGTAATATGTTCGCCTCTTATTTTAAGTCAGTTTATACTTTTGATAACCGTACCCCTTTTAATCCCAATTCACTTATAGAGGAGAACACTTTGTCTTTGATTGATACACTTGATAATTCTTTTATTTCCCCTTCCATAGTTACTGCTCAGTTGAGACATTTGGATCTAGGCAAGGGTAGTGGACCTGACAACATTTCACCTTACTTTTTATATCACACAGCTGAATCATTGAGTCCACTCTCTTTATTGTTCAATAAGTCCCGATGTTTGGAAGAGGGAAATTATTGTACCTATTTTCAAATCTGGTGATAAATCACTTGTTTCAAACTATAGACCTATTGCCTTGCTAGGTACTATCGCAAAAACAGTTGAACGACTTGTGCTTAATGCATTAATAGAAAAAACGGGACATTTAATTTCTAATCATCAGCATGGTTTCTACCTTGACTAATTTATTGAACTTTACAGAATTTATTTATGATTCAATGAACTCAGGGCACAGCGTTGATGTAATTTACACTGATTTTGCGAAAGCTTTTGATAAAGTTAATCACAGAATTCTTTCATCGAAATTTCATCCTATGGGTTTATGTCAAATTATTATTAACCCTTGGTTTTTAATATTGTACTACCTTCACGTCCAACATGTAATTGGATCATTAAGATCTGTTTGTTGTTATTTTTGAATAAATAAATAAATTCCTATTATAAAACAGATTCCTTCCAAACAAGGGTGGAACTTTGAAATTATAGCTGTAAAATTAATTTCCATACTTGTACCTTAAAAAGTTTGGGCGACCCAGGCACATTTGAAAACAGACCCAGGCACTTTTTGTTTATACTATTGTCTACTGACTCATAT
Organism: Tipula vernalis; assembly: GCA_958295665.1. Classification (NCBI taxonomy): domain Eukaryota; kingdom Metazoa; phylum Arthropoda; class Insecta; order Diptera; family Tipulidae; genus Tipula; species Tipula vernalis. Next base: position 4,803,793 of record OY282558.1, read on the forward strand.
TGTATTGATGGCTTACTATCAAAAAAAAGGTTTTATTGCCTAAAAAATAGAAAGGGCAGCTTTGTTAATGTTGGTTCCAAAACTGAAACAACAAATTAATTCAATATATGTATATTCTGTCAAAAAAGTACCGGGAATTGTTGAAATAAAATTTTGCCCGCGCTGAAGGGATTTAAAATGTTTTGGCTCCTAGATTGGTAGGACTATCTTTCATTGTGATGCCAACTTTGAGCGCGATCAGTCAACCAGTTTGTTTGCAGCAGTTGGTTAAGTAAGTCGACCTCATTAGTACACGGCTACTTTTACGATGAACGAAATTATCGAACGAAGATTTTACACGACCATAACGCGCCATCACACCATCAATAATCAATACACTGACTTAGCACCAGATGGTTTTTTCCTGTTTCCCAGACTCAAATTGCTACTCTGTAAAACCCGTACCCAAATACTTTGAGGGCGAAAAAACAAATTTTTATGATTGAACTTAAAATTTATGTTTTATTTAACAATTCCCGGTACTTTTTTTGACAGAATGTAAATACGCTACATTTGAAAAATTTATTTCATTCGTCACCTTGAGTTTGAAGTAAAATTAAAAAGTGACGAGAGATAAGTGTGTAAAGTGCCAGAAATATAAAGACTCATCGAAAATTCAGTCAACGGGTGATAATCAAGGATCCTCTGGTGGGCAACGTCAAATGGAATAGAAAAATATGGCAAATAGAGCAAAACAGATTCAGAGAGGAAAAGGTATCATGCCAGTCCCGAACACCAAATTACGATCTAAAACCATCTGAAAACCAAATAAAATCGCCAAAAGAACTCTATTCATGGGCTGTGGAAAATGAATCAAAAGTGAATTATTTGTTTTTTAGTAATAGAGATTGGAAAAATGAGTGGTGACCCCTTGTGTGAAAGGTCACCAAATATGACATTTGTCACAAAAACACTTTTTCTTCGATAACAATTTAATAAAAATAGTAACATTAGGTATAAATGAAGAGTTTAGTTACTTTCAAATGAGTAGTTTTTGAGAATGAGCCAAAAAATGAAAACATTTAGAAAATCGCGAACACTCCAGTGATTTTCGTCAAATTAAAAAAGGGTAACGCTTTATATTTCTCTGTCTAACAAAGTACAAAGCTTAAATTAAAATTATTGATGAGATTCTATAAAATAACGATGTTAAACCGCACCGCTTGACGCACGTGCTTAACAAAGGGTTAAGCAAATAGTAGTTAGAATTTTTTGTATTTTCTTAAATAGCGTACTTCAGTTTCAAGTAGTTCTTATTCTATATTATATTAAAAACAGGATGTGCTGTATTAAAGTTTAATTAATTTAATTTTATTACGAGAATTACTTTATTAAATTAATTTAAAAAAAAAAAAAAAAAATTCGTTCTGAAAAGAAACGACTCCATTCAATCTCAATTTCACTGTTTTTTTTTTTTGCTTGTTTTCTGGAATTGATTTTATTTTTGTAGTTCGCTTTTTTTTTTTTTAGAATGAAGATGATAAAACAAAAATTAAAAGACTATGGAAGGCTATTGTGCACTTATCTTGACTGGGTTATACAGATAAATTTTTATTTTTCGTTTTATTATTAATAGAATTCGTTTAGTGTTATGTGCAAATCTTTGAAATTAAAACAAAATGCATAAAGGCAAAGTACAAGATAACGCAATAAATAAAACTAAAGCATAACATGCAAAGTAGTTTTTAATAACTACCTTTCAACTATGGCATCCTTGAACTTAAATACCCTCACTTTTAACTACTAGCCATAAATACAAAACTAGACTTACAGTGTATACTTAAACAAGATTAATTTTGTGATTTGCAATTTTTATTTGTTTGTTATGTTGAAGTAAATCTCAACTAATATGTGGTATATCCATATGAATGTGTTAACAATTAATGTTCATACATTTTAATACTTTTGTGTGTATGATTGATGTTCTTACCAATTTGTAATATTAGACAAATAAAATCTAACCCATAAAATTTGAAATTATGTTAACCATAACATGAAGAAAACAAAAAAAAAAAAAAAATCAATTAATTTACTCCTGGCAGACAAATAACCATGGTACTTCACAATACATTATGTATAAAATACAGTCACGGTTTTTTGAAGTAAATTTGATGGGAAAATCGCTACTTAATAGCTTATAAATATCGTAATATCGTTTACGGTTACTTAAAATGTTAATCACATAACATATTGGATCCACAATGATAAGTAAAAAGAGTTTAATCTTTGAAAACATTAAAAAACCAGTCAAAACCAGTGTTAACTCAAAGGGTTAATTTATTCAGTGTTACATAAAAACCAAACTAGTTGTTTTCAGACTGAATGCTTCTCTATATTTTATTGTAGGCTTTTCTATATTTGTACAGACGTTTAATTAGCATATTGAATCTGTTTCTTTTCACAAATTTTGAAATTGAAAGCGATATTGGTAATTCTATATATACTAACTCATTATTGGTATCATCATGAAATTCAACTGATAATTTTAATTTATATAACAGATTTCTGCTTCTGGTTTATTTTTTGACTTCTGCTTCAAGAATTTTAATGGAATATCGTTGTTTTCGTAAAATATGGTATGGTCTGGTTAAACTACTTATTATCTACGTTTGTACTCGTACAGTACGTACATATTTATATATAGTCTAACAAATTTGTTAAGTTGTTATGTAAATATATGATGAGAGAGTACAACAACGTAGGAGTAAAATTTGGTTATTTATCAATTGTAAATATGTATATATGCAAATTAATTTATTCAAAATGAAATGAAAATTTTTGAAATATTTTTGTATAAATAAGAAGAGTACCTAAGTATATTTTTTAGGGGAGAGATGATCTTCTTACCCACTACACAAATTTTTTGTGTGTATACATATTGTATAAAATATTTAATCAGGAATTTTGGGATTTAAGTAGAGTATACAATTTAATTAAAATTCAATGCATTTTTGTCATTTTAGAAAGTTTAAAAAGTTCATTATGATAATTTAATTGAAAATCTAATAACTGGAATATTAAATATGAAACGAAAATTCGAGTAAATTAACGGTTGGTAATAAAATAGTACCGAGACTATAAACGAGTAGTGTCGCTCTGGAAACTTTAAACGGAGTACGTTTTAAATTTTCAGGGGAATATTTCTAGACAGAAGAGAGTACATACGAAATGCGTTAGTTACACCTTATACATAAATAATTGTTGCTGTTTTTGATGGTTTAGAGCTCTTTATCTATTTTACTATTAAAGCGTTAAGCTCGGTATACTGCTCGAGCTAAATAGTTTTTTAACGCGGCCACAACTTTCCTTGAAATCATAGTGATATGCCCAATTCAGACTATTGTCTATTTTATTGTTGACCTCAACATGTTGCACATTTTACATCACAAATTGAGATGGTTTTAAAGCATGCTCAACATCAAAATGAATTACAGAAAAAATTGGCCCATTTACCCTCCACATACGATCTATTAAATTCGTATCCTACATCAAACAGCAAAAAAAATCAGCATTTTCATCAAATATTCCATCATCACAGGCAGGTTCGGCGGCAGCAGCAGCCGCGGCAGGAAATTCGACCACCGCAGCTGGTTCAACATCAACGTCATCGTCGGCAACTGGTGGAGTAGGTGGTGGAAAATCTACACAATCGGCACCTCCGGATATGGCAAATGATAACGAAAATCCATTTGATAAGGGCTTACGCTCGTTGAATGGATTAAATGCACTTGTTGTTGTACGTGGACTAGTCGGTCTATTACTCGGAATGGAATTCACTTGCAACATGGATTTATTCCTGTTAACATGTAAAGCAATAGCTCATTTGGTATCTGCGTGTCAACCATCGATTCAATTATCTAAAATTATGACGACATCACAACTACAACAATTAATCAGAATTGCCGTATGGAAAGATCAGCAGCATCCATGGGCTGTGCACGCAATCACTTGCTTATTGCAAGACATATTGGAGGCAGACAAAAATTATAAGCAATCGAACAATTCAAATTATCCTACCGAACCGAATTCTAATTTAATGGATATCATTCCTACGAATGAACAGGAAGATTTTAGCCCGACCGGTGCCAGCAATGTGTTCAGTGTTCAACAACTTTTACTTGATAGCATTGGATCGAACGGTAATTCACATGTAACTAAAGATTTAAGTTACGCAGATGGTAAGTTTTCTGAATTTCTGACCGTAGAATAGCGCTAATTTTATTTTTTTTTTCCACAGCCGTCAAATATAATCAATTACCATCACTAATGGAATGTGATGATACAGAAATGGAAGACATATTAGATGACATTCTGGAGCGCGGGAAAAATTTAATCAAAAAAGCAAATAATTTAACAAATCGAAATGAATTAACGTTATCATATCGCAGTGTGTCGAGTGCAAAAGACAGTCGATTAGAATATGGATTAGAGTCTAATATAGAGGTGACACTAAGGCGTTTAACTATGCTGTCGTCTCTTAATTTATTTGCCAGTCTACCACAAATTCCGTTACATCAAACTATGAATTCATCAGTGGAATTAGCTCCATGGCCCGAAAATGTCATTCAAGCTTGGTCGAATCCCGAATACAACCAAGGAATGAGCACCAATTTAATGTTAATGTTTGTATTTGATAATATTTTTTCGGAGCTTCATCTGCAAGACTCGTGGCTAAATTTGGAACAAGTGCTACAACTTTGGTTGACCTTAAATGGAGAATTGTCGGAAAAATCATCATCGTTGTCCGGTTTTAATCCAGGTGAAACGCCTAAAATTCCGTTCGGATCTCACGCGGTACATGTTTTATTGTCTGCACTATCATGGCATCCTGGGATTAAATTACGTGCCTGGTGCCTAAGTTTTCAATGTTTAACACTTGCTTGTAATCCTCATTTTAGCTTATATTCGGGTGGTAAGTTGTTACGGAATTTAGGATATGGTGCTCTGGAGTTATACTTTTATTTTTTACTTTCTAGATTCAATTGATGATTACAACGAAAATTACAGCCGTCGAATGGAGCGCATGGGTGTATTTATGGTCAACAATCCTAATTTTGAAAAAATGCTACTCCGATTCTTTTCCGGTACCGATATGATCGCAGCCAATACGGACGTGAATCGATATGCTGGGCCAACGATTTGTAAATTGATACACGAATTATTTATTTGGTTGGAAATAAAATCCGATGTGACCGATATGTGTTACGTAAAGAAGAAGCTGAATGAAATTTTGCTACGGGTTGTTTTACATTTGGTGCAGCCAGGAGGTTCGATATCGAATCAGCAGGGGCCAATTGATGCGCAAAGTCAATTAATTAAGGAGCTAATAACGTTTCAATATGAAAAGACTGATTTAGGACTAGCTATGAGTATTATTGAAAGTGTTTGTAAGTATTCGGATAGTCGAACGTCTACACAAACTCTAATAAATACATTTATATTCTTTATTGCAGCTTATCTGATTTATAACAATATTTCAAATATAGAAAAAGTTTATTGCCAAACCTCGTCCGAGACGAACAATTCAAATAATGTGTTTGGAAGTCTTTTTGCCACGGTGTTAGGTTCAGAAAATTCAAGACAATCAAAAACAGTTTCGGATCACACTCTCCTGGTTGGACTATTAAAATTGTCATCGGTACTCGTCCAAACCGCTCTTCCTCGGCGTAATGATGAGCCAATGTCTACAAATGACATTCCAACGGTCGAGACACTATCGCCGGAAAGCCAAACAGACGAAATTAAAGCCGAACAACAGAATAATACCGAAAATCGGGTTAAAATTCCATGTGTCGCCGATACAGTATTACTTCATTCGCCAACCATGACCCGACTTTTAGGTTCGTTGTCGCATTGCTCCAGTTCATCATTTGTTATGATGGTCGCGTCATCGATGTACGCAATCAATAATGTTGAAACATATAACAGTATAAGTGAACCTCAGACTGTAGCCGATGCTGTATTTCAACTTTTGTTGTTGCTCAGTAAAAAAGCCACGCGACCCATGTTGATTGTTAAGCCGCTATATTTGTTCCTTGCTAATGCTTCAAGTGTGGGGCTCGCTTTGCCAAAATTACAATTATCCGAACCATTTTTACGTTACATTCTTAAAGTATTAGAAACCCCATCAACTGTATCGATATTTACCGATATGGGTGGAATTGCGGTACTTTGCACCAGTCTAGTACGCAGTAATCGTACAATCATCAATATGCAACCGAATTTGATCAGCATGATAATGCAGCACATGACTAAAACGCCAAAATCTCAAGGTGCAAGTAGTAGTGGTAGCAGTAGTTCAAATACATTGTCCGCATCAAATAACACAACAACGAAGAAGACATCAAGTTCATCGATGAGCGGGGAAGATTTAATCAATTTTGCTCCATTCTGCACAATCACGTCAGCAAATCCGACTGCCCAGCCAGCAGATGTTTTAATACAAGTACCTAGGGTGAAAAGGTCATAAATTACTAAACCTAGACGAAGTTTGAGAAAATTGCTATATAAAATTGGTTTGGTGGCGGCGACTGGTCATAAAACTTGCATATTGTGAAATCTCTTCTAGAAAAGTTTTAAACCTGCTAACTTGATTAATAATTTGGAGGTGTTACAATTAATTCATTGATCATCAATTATATCGGTTAAGTCAGAAAATAAATTTCAACGGAATTTTTGCGTAATCACAGCAGTACCATTTGGGTCAGGGAAGGAGTTTCTTAAATGAAACATCGCCAGAATTCAACAAATATTTCAAGAAACTATAATGAGCCTGTGGTTTTTAGTTTAAAAAAAAATTGTTTTTTACTTTCATACCCACTCCATGCTCTTACTACATTCCCAGGTTCCAGCAACAAATGGAGCACGTTACTCAATGGTTTTTAGTGAAATTTAATAAACTGAGTTATTGAGCCGATTCTATCAATATAGTTTCTAATATAAAACCGAATTATTCACGCTCTGAAAATTTCTTGGGTCACCTTATTTGGGTTCGAATTTGTTATTTTAAATAAAATAAGAGCCAAATTCAATTAATATTGCAGAACACCACTAATGACGTTTTGGTTGATGCCATTTATCAGAAACATTGTTTCACCAATTTTCTTTTTTTACATAGAAAACCAATCCATGTAGTGTATACTACGTCTCCAGCTTCATATGGAACTAAGTGGCACTGAGATTTGAGATGTTAAATCGATTTTTTGAGTAGTTCCTAATATAAAATTTATTAATCTCGACTCTGGAAAATTCCTTTCTCCATATCATCTGAAGTCGGATACTTAATTAAACGATGGCTCAAATTCAGGATATTTTTGAGTTAAATACTTTGAGTTAGATACTTAGCTAATTCAAACTAGTCTCCAGCATCAAATGGATGAAACAAGCACATTTGTTGATGGATTTTAGTGAAATTCATTATCTGCGATATTTTGTAAATTCTATAAATAGTTCCTATTATAAAGCCTATTGTTTCATGACCTGAAAGATTTTTCTGCCATAAGGTAGATTTACCAATTTTAGTTTTCCATACACAGGCAACCCAGACAATTTTCTTCGCCTCCAGCACCGAACGGAATACACACCTTTGTGTTTGTATTTTAGTGAAATTTTATTTCGGAGATGTTAAGCCGATTCTACATAAATAGTTCCTATAACCTTAAACATATTAAATCACGTCCTGAAGTTCAAATTAAAACGTTCTCGGCCATCTGGTCACACTATTCCTACCTAGACCCTATCTAAGTAGGCGAGGTAGGAGAATGCCAAAATAAAACTGAAAGACAATTTATGTTGTCAGCATTTAACCTTGCCAGACAAGAAATATGTCTGGGAATCTGGATTTTATTCAAATGTAAAAAAACGGATTTAAGAATATCACACTGCTTAAATCCAGACTTCCATACAACTTTCCAATCTTGAAAGGTTGAATGACTGCAGAAATTATCTTACAGTATTATTTTTATATAAAGAAGTGCTAATCTAAGCTTAAGAAATTTTATTTTCCATACATCGTTTTTGTGCGGTAAGGCTAAATGACATAATTTGTCTTGCACCATAATTTTTGTACTCAGGAGGTTCTAATCTAAATATTTAGTCAAAATTGATCAATTTTGCCTGAAAATGACAGAAACCATTATAAATTAGCTTTGAAAAAATGCTTTATGAGAAAGCCAGATATACCCTAAATATTATAATTATGACAAGCAAAAGCCGATAAGTTAAAATATTGTGTCAAAGTATTATTAGAATAGCAGTTATTAGAACAGGGGAGTACAAAATGAAATAGCGAAGTACATGAGTAAGAACTAAGCGAAAGTAGTACAAATACTCCGACTGTACTCACTTCGACAGCACTGGTTACTGCGCAATGGAAAAAATAGTACCGTTATTTTATAGAAAAACAATTGAAAAAAAAAACAAAAAAAACGTCAAATTGTGCATTTTTTTATTTATTTCGAAATGGACGAATCAGAAGAAGTATTTCAGTTTTTGTGGACTGTATTACTCTCTTCGTTGTTTTACTTATTTTTATCATTTACACTCGTTACTTTTACCACGCACAATTTAATAATAAAAAACACTATTTACGTTTTTACCATACTTTATTATTTCAACCATTACAAGTGAGACCCTGGACACGAATGTTCATGTAGTTTTTATTATTTTTTATTTTTTGTGTTACCTCATTCAACTTTATTTCCTTTTTTTTTAACAGCGGCTGTTTTCTTATAAGCCGATATGCGACATCTATTGTCAATAAAATATAATGAATTCCAACATGCCGGGGTCCTTGAAAAGTTCCATTTTCAAAAAAATAACTGAATATAATATCTTAAAGTCTAGAGTTTACATGTTAAAATAAATTGTATAACTCGTAAGATAAATAAATGAAAAAACTACCTATTACAATATAGTCAATAAAAACATAATTCATAATAACATTAACAATAAGATATAGCAGTGAATCTTAAAACTATAATGTTTAATTTGGTTAAATTTTTTCAGATATGTAATAAGTAAATTTTCGATACAGCTCGTTTATAAATTCCGTTCTTGGTTTTAACTTAAGCTGCACGAACCTTACCATCGGAACCTGGATACAACGCTACGACCAAACCCATCACCCAATTCGCAACTAACGGACTATCGTTCAAGAGAAGAATAACATCGTCCAACTTCAAGTCTGGTTTTGTATCCTTCCATTTAGTACGACATTGTAAAGTATGGTGATACTCGATTGAATAACGCTTCCAAAAAACTTTGGACGGCGCATGTTACTTTTTTCCATTTACTAAGTGATGATTGTGAATTGTCTAGAATTGGTTCAATAATAGTTTTCATAGAACCACCTGTCAGAAAATGGCCAGGAGTAAGCGGAAGTGGATCGTTAGGATCAGATGATAATATTGACAATGGTCTGGAATTTAATATTCCTTCAATTTGTACAATAAGAGTATAGAACTCTTCATATGTATAATGCGTTCCGCTGGTCACGCGTTTTAAGTGAGATTTAAAAGACTTAACTGCGGACTCCCACAGACCGCCAAAATTGGGTGCCCGTGGAGGTATAAACTTCCATTCTATTCCTTCAGTGTTGCAGAAGTTCAGAATAGTGTCATCTTGTAATTGTTCGTTGAAATTCTTCAAACGTTTTTGCAATTCATTATCAGCACCAATGAATGTTTTGGCGTTATCGGAATATAGAGATTTTATTCTTGCTCTGCGGGAAATAAATCGTTTGAGACATGAGATAAAGGCTTCTGATGAAAGGTCACTCACAATATCCAAGTGAATAGCTTTAGTGGCGAAACACACGTACACGGCTACAAAGACCTTTGAAGCGTTGGACTTTCTCATGTATTTATTTTTAATTAGGAAAGGACCACAAAAATCAACGCCAGCTACATTAAAAGGTCGTGATGGTGTAATTCTTTCCGGTGGGAAGTCACTCATTATTTGTTGTAATTGAATTGGCTTTGCCTTCGCACATATTATGCAACTACGAATGACTTTTTTTGCTATTAATTTTCCATTGATAGGCCAATATTTTTGCCGAACTAATGATAATAATAGTTGCGATCCCGCGTGAAAATTTCTTTCATGCTCATGTCTGAATACTAACATCGTAAGATCGCATTTATTTGATAAAAGAATTTGATGCTTAATGTCATATGCTAATTCTGCTTTAGATATTCGACCACCTACTCTAATCAATAAATCTTGATCGAGAAATGGATTTAACTGATTTAGTTTACTGTTCTTGTCAAGCGGTTTTAATTGTATAAGACGTTTCCTCTCTGAGGCAAACTCCAATTGGCTGAGCCTGCATAATTGTATTAAAGCACGCTCTGTTTTCGACACTGTCAGTGGACCCAAGATTCTGTCTTTCTTTTTATAAAGGTTATTAACATATCGCAACCAATATGCGGTGATTCGAACTAGTTTTTGGAGTGAACTAAATTGACGGTTTTAAGTTCGAAATCTTGGGACATGTCTAGCTCGTAGCTTATATTGGATTTAATATAATCATTTGTAGAATATAGTTTGTCAGGGCTATGCCACCACAAATTTGTTATTGGCAATTCAGAGGCAGATATTCTCCTAGTTAGCAGGTCTGCGGGATTGCACTCTGACGAAATGTGACGCCAAGTATAATTAGATGTTATTTCTTGAATATCGTTAACACGATTAGCAATGAAAGTTTTTAATTTGTACGGTGGAGTTTCAAGCCAACACAATGTGATGGTGGAATCTGACCATAAATTCACACTGTTGAAGTTTGTGGACATCGATTCAATGACTGTTTTTACTAGATTCGAAAGCAAAAGTGTTCCACAAAGTTCTGGTCTTGGTAGTGTTAACGGTTTCAGGGGGGGCTACCCTTGACTTGCTACAAAGTAAATTGACTGAAACTTTGTCCATTTCGTCTACAGTTTTAATGTAATTCTGTACATACTGGAATCAATGGAATGACACATCGGGCCAATTTTATTTCGTTTACCATACAAAGTTGAGATCGAAACTGATTCCAAGCGATGCATTCGTTTGTTCGTTTGGAGGCAGTTCCTCATCCCAACCAGTTTGAGATTTCCATAATAATTGTATTTGCAGTTTTGCAACAATAATAATAGGTCCTAGCAGACCTAAGGGATCGTAAAGTTTCGCGATTTCAGAGAGCATGATCCGTTTTGTCAAAACTTCATTATGCATGATAGAAGGAATCTCAAATACGAAAATTTCATCATCAATTAAATTCATTTCTTTTAACTTAATCTTTTTTTATTTCTTTTTCGTTTGCACACCATTTGTGAAGTTCAAATCCACCAGCTTTCAATAGACCAATCAATTCTGTTTGAACTAGTAATGCTTCTTCTAGCGTGTCGGAACCTCACAGCACGTCGTCAACGTAGAAGTCCGTCTTTGTGATTTTAGACGCATTCGGAAACTTATCTTTCTCATCGTCCGCCAATTGTATCAAAACGCGAGTAGCCAAGTAAGGTGCTGATGCGGTACCATACGTTACTGTGAGTAACTCATAGGCCTTCATAGGTTCCGTACAATTTGTGCGCCAAAGTATTGTTTGTAGCTTTGTTTGGTTGGGATCGACAAGTATCTGTCGATACATTTTAGAAATGTCAGCAGTGAAAGCAAAACGGTGTTTTCTAGATCTAAGCATTATTGAAACCAAAATCACTGTTAATTTCGCCTTTAGTGTGGCAAATTTCTTTTTATGTAATGAACTGTAATGTAATGAAAGAAATTAAATATAAAAGTTAAGTTTCGCTACCTTACACCAGATGACAGCTCGTATGATGGTGCTGAATGATGATGTAATTGTGTGTGTTTCCAAACTCCAAATATAGTTAATTTACCGTTGTAGTTGAAAAAATGTAATTACTGTTACAGTTGAATAATTTAACTACCGTAAACGTACATAAATGTTGTATTTGTATATTATGTACTTAAATTTGATCAGCTTGTAAATGTGCAGCTTGTAATTAAGTGCAGCTTATAGGAATGCGTTGCGTGTTGTATTCTCAATTTTTAGGTTACAAACCCGTTGGTTTTATAATCGTAGATAGTATTTGTTGTATAAAACCATGCACCTTGTTATAATAAAATATTTGGCTGTGTAGACATGCAAAACTGCATTCGATAATTGTTGTAGTACACGTTACATCAAGTTTTTGAAGATTTTATTTTCCGATATTGATAAATATCCGGTGTGCAAGGACCAAAAATGTTTCAGTTTTTGTGGACTGTATTACTCTTCGTTGTTTTACTTATTTTTATCATTTACACTCGTTACTTTACTTTAATAATAAAAACCACTATTTACGTTTTCACCATACTTTATTATTTCAACCATTACAAGTGAGACCCTGGACACGAATGTTAATGTCGTTTTTATTATTTTTTATTTTTTGTGTTACCTCATTCAACTTTATTTCCTTTTTTTTTAACAGCGGCTGTTTTCTTATAAGCCGCTATGCGACATCTATAGTCAATAAAATATAATGAATTCCAACAAGAAGAAAAACGTGGCTTAATAATGAGATTGTGCAATGATCGTCCGGAGTATACTAATAAAAAAATTGCTAAATTTGCCGGTGTTTCCAATAATACGGTAACAAAACCAAATCGATGGTGGAACAAGCTAAAACCAGAAATAATCTACGAACACATAAAAGAAGTCAAAATCCCAAAAAGAAATGTTGAACAATTTAATAGAGGGATAGATCGAGCAAAGAATCTTTACAAATGGTTAAACGAACGGAAATAATCTTGGTTCGTAATAGACGACGAGACCTACGTCAATATGCATTTCTCGACACTTCAAAGCCCCCAATATCACATCAGAAAGAAAGATGAAGAACTGGACGAATCAATTACCTACTACCATAGTTGTTGAAAAATTTACAGATGGAAACGGGCATCGGCCAGGGTCACTGAAGATATCATTCAGAAGCTAACAGGTTCTATTCGGGAAAAGCGAATTTTCGCCGTAAAATGAACAAAAAGTCTGAATCGCTATTTTTAATTAAAAAGTATTCACTATGTACAACAAAACAATAAAAGAATAATAAAGAATTTACAAATCACAAATTTCATTTCGGTAATAACACGATGTTTTATCGCTATTTTGTAATTTACAATTATTGTTGACACCAAAGATCCTCATAAGGTGATCAGAACTTCGGTCTTGATTAATTCAATTCCCAAATCAATCCCGAAATGAAGCTCTTAAGTCAATCTTCAACTTAACCTCCAACTCAATTTACAATTCAACCTCTATCTCAATCGCAATACAATCCTAAACGCAATCACCAAATTAACGGCCAAGCTGGCCATCAATTAAATCACCAAATTAACCTTTAATCCACTTTCAAATCAACCCTTAACCTAACTCCAAATCAACCCTTAAATAATTCCCCAACCGAACAACTTACACCCCACGGCAAAATAACTAAGTCCTAATTCTATATCAACTCAACTTAGCTCGACCCAAATCTCAACTCTCTGCATAACTCTTCACTTATTTTCCAAATCAATCCCAAAATTAACTCGATTCGAAAGCAACATGCGTATATGAACTCAACTCAATCTAACCGCCCATTAAACCCTAAACTCGACCTCAAGTTAGTCTCTAGCCAAACTTCTCTTTCACGTCCAACTCAGTGTCAACTCAAACCCTACTCACCATCATACCGACATACGTACCGTCGTACCATCATAACCATAAACAATCAATCCATCATACCATTATCCCATTATACCATCATACTATGATGACACTAAACCATTAAACCATCTTACAATCGTACCACTGTACCATAGTGACGTCAAACCATCACACCGTGATGTATATCTTACCATCAATCTACCACCTTGATACCATTATACCATCATATAATCATAAAATCGTACCATCAAAAAACTATACTGTCATACATATTTTACACTTCAAGTTGACCTTTTTACACTTCGAACTAAAATTTTACATCTCAAATTAGACCTTTTACATTTCAAATTGAACCCTTAACAAATTATATAAATGGCCAATTAGGATCGACCTTGGCTATTCCTTAACCAATTATGATGAAAAATCCAACGAATAGAAGGAAATATGACTCAAAAATTATTTTTAGACGAGGTTGTGAGAAATATGTCAATATGTCTTCTATAATGTGGTCCATTTAGGTTTATGTGAATCATGCTGCTGTTGAGGTTTCTTTAAGACAGCTTAAACATACTATTACAATTGCTAAACGATCAAAATTATCTCCGTAACAATATTTAAATTCCATTAGAAACTTTCCTTGCCAATCCTTCGCTTTAAACTTTGGGTTATATTTTCTGAGTATTTGCTGTCAGGGCGGTCAGTTTGGCCTTGTTTAGAAACATATAGTGTAGCGAACACGCTTTTAAGTATTGAAAATAATAACGGTAGTGCAGCGTTTCCGAATTAGAAATATTATTTTAAATCCTCATTCCCAATCTCGAATTTCGTTATACTCGATTAACGAATACCAATGTTGCGACCTACTTGGCCATATTCCAGAACTTGATCTAAAAATCATTATAAAATCCCATTACAATCGTACACGTAAAATTCTATTGAAATTCGTTCAAAATTGGACAAGTTCTATCATAACTGACGTTCACATACCTATCGAACTTCATCATAATCGTTTGAGAAATAGCCAAGTTCTATCATACTTGGGCACTTTTCTCGACGTTTCGAAAGTCTCTCAGTCTAAAACCTGAGTAACTCGAGAACGGCTTGTTCGATTTAGAATTTTTTTTGCCAATCTATTTCTATGGCCGAGATTTGAAAAGCTTTTGGAACCTGTGCATCAAGAGAGTCGAGTACCTGCCATACGAATTGACCCAAAATACCTGATTATAGAAATATTTATCAATTTTATATATATGCTGGTTTGAATATTGAGTTGGGTATTGAGTTTGGGGTTGAGTTGGGGTTGGATATAAAAATATTTACAAATTTTTTGAATTTGGGGTTGATTTGACGGTTAAATTATGGATCAATTTTCGGCGTACAGTTTGCGGTTTAGTTGGGGTTGGATTAGGGTTTAGTGAGCAGTTTAGCAATCTATATAAGTATATAGGGAAACCCCACTACATCGGAAATCGACGGGACCAAAAACGTTGTCCGTTAAACTGAGGATTTTCGATTTTTGTTTATAAAAATTTTATTGGGATTCTATATCTTATCCGATTTTGATGAAATCCAGCCATTGGAAATCCAATGGTAATGGGGTTTTCAAAATGATTTTTAGACCAAGTTCTGGAATGTGACCAAGTAGGATGGAACTTGGTTATTCTAATTGATAATTATGAAATTTGACATGTGCATTTGAAATGGGATTCTAAAAGGATTTGTAGATGAAGTTCTGAAAAATGGTCAATTAGGACGAAACTTACCTATTTCTTAACGGGTTATGATGAAATTTGATCTGGGTGATAGAAATGGGATTCTAAAATGATTTTTGGATAAAGTACTGGGCTATGGCCAAGTTAGATGGAACTTGGCTGTTCCTTAACCGATTATGATGAAATTTGACATGTGCGATTGAAATTTGGTTCTAAACTGAGTTTTAGATCTAAAAATCAATTTAGAATTCCATTTCCAAGGCACATGTTAAATTCCATTTATTTATTTTTTTTGGCCATATTCTAGAATTATATCCAAAAATCATTTAAGAATCGCATTTTAATCATGGATATCAAATTTCCACTAAAACCGGCTAAGAAATTGCCAAGTTCAACCCAAATTGGCCATACATATAATTTACTAAAGGTTCAATTTGAATTGTACTCATAAAACCTGCATCATCGCAGAAATATTTGTCCGTGTCTGCTCTAATAAATTGTCAGCTTATCTAAGGGAGGTTTTCATTGGAAAACTTCAGTTGCAAGTTTGTCCGTTGAAGTGAGGACACGCATTGAACGATTTGAACCAAACTTTACACAAATATTGTTTAAGACTTAAGAAAAGTCAATGTTAATATCTCAAACATTCATCTCCTCCTTGAGAGATGATAATCAGGTGTAAAGTTACTAAATTGAGTCGATTTTTGATGACGGTATGATGGTATGAAGGTATGATGTTATGATGGTATGATGGTTTATATATAAGAATTGTGTGATGGTAGTGGTAATGGTGATGGTGGTATATGATGATGATGATGATGGTATGATGGTATGGTGGTTTGATGGTATGATGGTGATTGTATGATGGTATAATGGTATGTTTGTATGATGGTATGAGTTGAGCAGAGGGTTGAGATTTGGTTCGGGCTAAGTTGAGTTGAAGTTGAGTTAGGGTTTAGTTAGACTGCATTGGGGTTAAGTGTTAATTTGAAAGATGATTTGGGGTTGATTTGATGATTGATTTGAGGGTTTGGTTGGTGGTTAATTTGGTGATTGCGGTTAAAATTATGTTGCGATTGAGATGGAGGTTGATTTATATATTGAGTTGAAGACTAATAGAAGGAGAAAAAAAAGTTTTTTTTTTGCAGACCAGGGACTTAACTATGCAATTCGATGACAATTTTCGACGGCTATCGTTTTATATTAGAAAGTACAGGAAGAAAAAGGAAAACAATAACTATCGTTTTCTTTTTCCTTCTTGCACCTTGTTATACAAAACGATAGCCGTCGAAAATAGTCGTCGAATTGCATAGTTAGGTCTCAGTGTTATTTTGCCTCCTGATATTTCATTCATAGAATGCATGGATATATTGTTTAAGTCCCATTATGTATTTAGGCAGCATTTTGAGGCCAATTTAAAAACATTTAGGTACATTTATATCTCACTACTTTTATCGACTAATGAAGAAAAAACTTACAAGCAGAATACGGGGAATTGCCAGTAAGTTGGATCAGAAATTAGTAATGCAATCAAATCAGTTATTTAAATTTACATAAGTAAGGTTTTATTATTTTATTGTTTAGTTATTCTTTATTTTTTTTTTAATTTGAGGTATAAGATGATTATAAACGAAATGTTAAACAATAAGTTAAATTTACAATTGCGCCTTTCAAGACATTTGCAAAGTAATAATGCATAAATATAAGATGAAATATGCTCAAACACCTTTCAGATATTTTTATTGCTTTAAGAAAACTTATCCTTAAGTTGCATTGTACACAAATCAGAAAGAACTATTTGTTATGTTGCATTTCAACGCAATTTACATCAAAAACGCAGTAAAGGAAGTTACGTTTAATTCTGATACAAGATGCGGCATTTTTAATTTAAATACTAGTAGCATCGTTTTAAGTCAGTGGCGTACTTAAAAAATTTGCCCCCCCTCCCGCCCCCGCAACATTTTTTTGGGCCCCTAAAAATGCTTCTTGTACCTATGAACAAGTAAAGCTTTTAGTGAAAAACTTATTTCTTCCTATAGTCTAGTTTCGCGTGATTTCGAGAGTAGATGACACGAAACATCTTGCAACTCAAAGCTCTGACCATTTCTAAATTTATCGCTCAAGCGAAAGTTCTTAAATATCGAATTATCCGTATGTTTTGTTAAAAAATTGTAAAATCATAAAATATGTATTTGCAAAAATTGTCATTTAGTTTTAAGTTTGATAATTAATTTAAACAAGTTTGGCTTTCAACTTAACTTTTAACGTTTTCATACTTTTAGGTTTTTGATAAAAGTTTTATGTATTTGCTTTCAATTATCAATGCTGTTTTAACCAAACCATTTAACTCAGAAATATGATTTCACAAAGGGTGACGGAATTTTGGCTAAAATTTAGAATATTTGTTCTCAAAGTTAATCATCAATCATCAAAAACTTTTAGTTTTGAGAGGTTTTCAATTGAGATTCAATTTAAAATTTGATATTACAAAGGAAGATGGTATTTTTGGATAAATTTAGAATAAGTGTGTTCAATGAGTTAAAGCTCATTTATACTTTGTATTTGGGTTTAAACTTAACATTTCTGAATCTTTTAATAATTTTAGGTTTTTGTTACAATGTTTTATGTGGAAAAAATAATTATTTGGAAAAAGTTTCAAGAGCTTTTAGTTTTAAGAGCTTTCACGTATCGAAGCTTTTTAACCCAAAATCATTTACTTTTTATTATGAAATTCGATAGTTTAAAGGAAGGTGGGATTTTGGAATAAATTTAGAATATTGGTTTTCAATAAGCTTTTTTAGCTTGTCAATTAATCCATACTTTTTGGGTTTGAACTAAACATTTTTGAGCTTTTTAATAATTTCAGGTTTTAATAAAATGTTTTATAAGCATAAATTATGTATTTGGAAGAAATGTCAAGAGCTTTAGTTTTAAGAGCTTTCGCTTATCGACCCTTTTTAAACTAACCATTTTGCTTCGAAATTTGATATTACAAGGGATGACGGAACTTTGGGTAGGATTTAGAATAGTTGTGCTCAATTTAAATTATTAAGAGCTTTTAGTTTTAAGAGCTTTTCAAACCAAACCTTTTGACTTTCAACTTTGATATTATAAAGGAAGGTGGAATTTTGGGATTAATTTAGAGTTATATTCTCAATGAGCTTTAAGCTTTATAATTCATTTATACTTCCTCGGTAATTTTTGTGCCTTTCCATTAATTCTGTCTTTCGTTTTATGAGCATAAATCATGTATTTGCAACAAATGTCAAAAGCTTTAAGTTTTAAGAGCTTTCACTTATTGAAGCTTTTCAACTACAATCATTTTACTCAGAAAATTGGATCAACTCAAATTTTCCCAAAGTAAATATCCTTCATCCAAAATGTGTATTCATTTTCGAGCGTTCCATGTGTAAGAAAATCAATGAGTTTACTCAGATTTAATTTTCAGGGCATATTCGGGCGATCGTTCAAAAGTAGATGAAACAGAACTTGAGTCATTTGAATGGCCTAAAATAAAACGAAACGTTTTACAACTCTATGTTATGACGAGTTCTAAATATATCGACAAAGCATCACAAATTTCGAATATAATTTGAAAAATATCAAGAATTTCGAAATATCCCAAAAATGTCGAATTTTCAAAGTACGAGTATCTTGAATATTCTTCAAAGTTCTCAAAAATCAAATTATCCGTAAGTAGGTAAAACCAAAGGGCCTATACCGCCATATAAAACGTAAATAACCTGGGCATTCTTGAATAATTTCGAATAACCTACAGGAAATCAGAGAAATGTCGAAATTTTAGCATAATCTCAAGAACTTTTTTACATATCACCATTTAGATTTATTTGTGTAACTCTGCAAGTTCTTACAATTTAAAGCTAAGCGCAGAACATTGCCTTACAAAATTCGAATAATGTAGAAATGTTGAAAAACTTAAGAAATCTAGAATAAATCGCGGAGCAATTTCAATAACACCACAAAATTTGGATATTAAAGAATAATATGGGAAACCTGAGACAAGCGGATATGAAATCGGGAAGGGAGAATTTCCAAAATAGGGGAACCCCACAAAAAACAACCCGAAAAAAAAACACCATCACTATTTCCAAAATTAAGTTGGCATTTGCATTTTCCTTGTATTTAAAAAAGTTTTTGAGATAAACCTGTAAATTTCATTTTTATTTACCGTTTACTGGCAATCAAAAGATTCGCTAACTGAAAAACTATAAGTCGAGCGAGCGTTAATTGATTATAGCGACTGACTATGGTTTGGCTCAAGTGAGGGAAACAAGAATTTATTTTTAGTCGCGGTTATGAATTTTTCTAGTTTCTTCTTGATTTTAATGAACATCACAATGATACATCGCAAGCTGCTAACACCAGCAGATTACTATAAGCTCTCTCTTTTAAATCAAATTTAACCTTTTCTAATCAAAACTTGATTTGTGAAAGGTTGAATTTGTTTGGCTAAAAAAGTTCAATTTCATTTGTAAAAGGTTGATTTTTAAATGCCAAAGGAGTAAACTTGGAGTTACGCAAAACGTTTAGGAGTAATACAAATAAATCACCCCAGCAAACAGTAAAATCGTTATCGTTTGATGTCGAAAGCTTTGATTTCAAATGAGTTTAGCTAATTTTCTTCTAAATCTGAATATCGGTCAGAACCTAACGGCATTTTTATTTCTCTAGAGTCAGAACCAAGAGGAAATGGTTGAGAATGTCTTAAGAAAATATTTAATAGGAACAGGAATGATTTCTTCTTTTTCCAAAAAATTAGACCACCGCGTTTTCTTAAAATTTTCCTAGAAATGTACCGTTGGTGGTGTAAGTTCATCAGTTCGAAACTGGATTAAATTCTCTTACAATTTTCGGAAAATATTAACTTTAAATAAATTATAAAATTCTAGCAACTATTTGATATCAATAAAATGTTTTAATTGCTTAATAAATTGAAATTCTAGGTTCCAAAATCAGTAGTATTCAGATTATGACAAATTATAACATTCACACTAATTGTTTTATGATATTCATATCGTTCGACGATTACTATCGTTGCAATTAACACTAAAACGATAATTAATATAATTATTAAGTTCTCAGCTAAGTGGTCCATTATATATATTTGGGTATATAAATTTCGAGGCAATTAAAACCGTTTACTCGACGAAGAAAAGTAACCGAGGACTTTCTAGTAAAATATGTTGTTACGACTATCGTAACTCCAATTGCTACCCCCCAAATTGATTTAATTTACGTAGCTACTATTACCCTCAGCAAATTTTACGCTAACAATAACTAAAATTTGTATACTTTTATCGAATTATGTTAATATAAACTATGTGCGGTGTCGGTTAAAAAAAAACATAAATTTATGTAACTTCTAAAAATAAATCAACCAATATTTCTAAAGTTAATTATGTTTGTTTTTTCGATTCAGTTAATAAATAACCTAATTTGAGCACCGCGCAATATCAAAATCAATAAATTAAACATAAATTACTGAAATAGTATCGTAGTAATTCTACTACTTTTACACAAATAGTAAATTGTGTCTGTATATATATATACTCGTATATATAGGGATGGGGCACCCAAACATTTAATTTACGATTTATTTGACCAAATTTTCATATTAATTCATTTATTGGAATTTTAGACGAAATGTAAGTGTGCCCACTTTCAAGTGGATACATAATTAATAACTAAAAAAATTAATTAATATATTTACATTTTCTTCGTCTTTATATTACATAGAAATGCGCGTATTTATTATGTAAAGAAACAACTCACGAGTACACTCTGATTTAAATGCTAAGAGAAATTTATTTAATCGTGCGAAAGAATTTAGCTGAGCACAGTAGTCTAAATCTATTTGTACATAAGAAAAACTAAAGAGCGTAAACATTTTTCATTACATTTAAATTGGAGTATACATTTCAAACGTTTTTATTGTACTCTTGACTTTGTGTAAGTTTGTTTTATATATATTTGTAACAATTACTTTTGTATACATATTTGACTTAAATGTTAAGAAAAACAAAAAAAAAAAAGAAAAACCAACAGAAACAATTTGTTGATTTAATGAAATAAAGTTATATTCTGATGGTTTTGGATGTTAAATTTTGTTTTAAAAGTTTACAAAATTTGTGAACTTGGGAAAATGGTATTTATTGTGGTTTGGTAATTTTATATGAACTCAATTAACTAATCATAAGATATATATTTGAACCGAAACGATGTCTTGTGGTGTTTGGATTGCGCTAACACTTAGATTACGTTCAATTAAAGCCGCGCTACTGGTGAGGATTATTCCAGACATAATGTGAAGAACGATTCCAAGAAAGCAAAATTAAAAAAATAACAATATAAGATCGACATCTCACGCATATCACATTTTTCTGAAAATATGATCGTACTTCGAATAAAAACATTCGATGCATAATTATAAGGAAAACCCCTGACCACCTACCTATATATTTAGTACCAACAAACATCCATAAATCAATCTGTACACGGAAATTATATGCTGACACTAAAGTCACAGTAGGTATGTACAAGTTTTTATAAAAAATAATTGTGTAGTTTCTGTCATCGCATACGAGTATGTACCTAATACAAATTTATAAGCCGCGTCAATTTACAAGTAAGCATAAATAAGCAAAAAAAAAAAAATTCTTCTGATAGTACAAACTATACATACGAGTATTATACACAATAATAAACACAAGAACGGCAACAATAAAAATCTTGTTATGTTTATCTAATTTGCATATGCATAAATGATAATTTATACACGCACGCTTAATTTATGATGACAAACAGATATACGAGTTTTATGTAATATAAATACTCAGCTGGTATTGAATGCGCAAAGAAGAGCGTCGTTACTCGTATACATCTGTATGTGTAACATGTTTTATTATTTAAGAATTACACACAAAGCGAATTAAGAATTTAGTTTTGAAATATGCTAGTGGGACGAAAATGTAATCAATATTGACTTTGAAACAGGGATTGGTTTCACTCGCGTACAAAATTTGTAAAAAAATACGTTTTATGATAACATCATTTTAAAATAGTTTCGGGCTATTGTAAAAACCTTTAGAATTGAATAACCCTTTTTACAACTTTTATTTATTTAAGTAGAGAAACCGATTTTGTCATTAACATTTATGATTTCATATAAAAAAAATAATCGCCAATTATTAAAATTTAAAAATAATATAAAACAAAAACAAGTAATTTAAGAAATAATAAAATTAAGTCAAAAGTTAAAAAAAATTAAAATGGTGTTCTTCAAATACCGACCAAACGGCGTAGTGGTTAAAACTGCGGCGTTTGGATCGGGAGGTACCGGGTTCGAATCCCAATAGAGGCGGGATGTAAAAGGGATTTTTATCATCTGATTATGATCGGTGATGACGATGAACACAACTATGACCCTCTGTTGAGAGTGCAGAATCCATGGGCCGGCCCATCTTTCATGTCAGCACACTGAAAAAAATTTACTGCGTTTTATTTACGAATGGCGTTCGTTAACCACAATTCATACTATTAATGTAAAAATTGTTATTTTGACGTAAAAAAACGAAATTTAGAACAAAATCTTAAAAATGTGTGCATTAATAGTAAGAATCATAGTTCGTAAACTAAAAAATTGTTTAGTTTATTGTACTATACATAAAACACAATCACAAGTTGTTTGCGTATTAGGGAAACTTGCATTATTTTAACAAATAATTACATTTGTGAACAATTCTTAGTATTTATGAATAAGATTATGTACGAAAATATATGTTAAATACTTATTGTTTGTCATATTAACGAATCTGGCACTAAAATACATGAATATTATAATTCGGCTCTTAAATGTGCGTTGAGTGCGTATGTTTTAGAATTTGCTTTTGTCCAAATTAGGATTTTTCATCACCGTAAATCAAATGTTAAAGTTATAGGCAGAAGTGCTTACTGAAATGAGTCTTACGAACATCCGTTTATTTTGTTTAATTTGTGATGAATAAGAACATTTTCATCAAATTAATGAAATAAATTTTAATGAAATAATAAATTTTTGTGTGTTGACATTCAGGTAAATATTGTACATATTTTATATTAGTGTTGTACGTACACATAAGTGTTTTCGTTTTGACCGCGACTTTATCGGAATTCTCATTCCGTTAAATTAAAATGAGAACAGTTTTGTGCAGAAAACACTATTTTATAATATAAATAATGTATAAAAATTATGTGATATACGAGACTAAAAATTTATTGTGCTAATAATATTTTTACTTTTTGATTGTTGCTTGCAAAAAAATGTCAAATATCAAAGATGAGCAAGGAAGACAACACGAGCCACCTTCCACCTTATAAATTTTGCTCAGCCTGTAAGTACAGCACATGGAGAAGGCTTTTGGAGTAATGCGAACATAAGGTAACAAAAATAAGCAAATAAAAGTAAATGTGAGTGTAATTTAATTTATTGAATTTACAGAACAGAACATCACTAACACAGTTTTAAAAATATTGAAAGTTCATACACAAAAAAGACGTTCTCCAGAATACCAAAATGGGAGAAGTTTTGGAATTCGATTATCAACATGGCGTTTAGTGCTCCTATTGTATTTTTGATCTGATTATTTTTAAGTTCTAGTTTATTAAAAGCAAATGTGATAATATGCTTATAATTTAAAACAAAATATTAGAATTAAAAGCCTAACATTTTATCAAATTCTATTTAAATTAAATAAATTAAGCAATATTATAAAAGGAAATTTTATGTTTTTTTATTTTTTTATACTGCGCTGTATAAATTTTACGAATTTATTCATAAAACCACCCAGAAATACGTTCCTATTACGAACTAGGGTTTCCAAATATCCGACATTTATGATTATCCGAATATAGAATACTTACAAATAAAATTATTCGGATAATCCGAATATCCGGATAATAAATAAAAATATACTATACTATATATTCCAATTTTTCGTGAGTTTTTAATTCATTTGCAGTTCATTACATAAAATAAATAACAATTCATAAAATATTACCAAATAATATTGTAATATAATGTAAATTTAATACCTATCATAAGAAACTTATTTATTTATTTCATTTTTAAAAATGTATACTTTAAAAAAACAATTGCATTAAATGTTTCGAAATTAAGGCGATTTCTAATTTGTGTTCTAGTTAAACCCGCAATTGAAAAGACGCGTTCCGTCGCTGTTGACGTTGGTTTAATTGTAAGCAAAGCATTAAATAAAATATTTAAATTTTCGGTCCTGGTCTTAGGGTTCTTTAACAACAGGAAATTTTTTTCAGCAATGTTGAGCTATTAATTTCATGTTGTTACAGTGATGTTTTACTGTGAGTTACTTCATGTTCATTTTCACTTGAGATTGTTTCTACTTCAACTATATCCTCACAGTCATCATGAGTCCTACCACACTCAAATGGACGAATTCTTCCAAAAAATTTTACGGCCAATTCAATAGCGGCGTCTTTTTTAGAGTAGTCGAAAAATTTATTGGAATGTTACCAGTTTCTAAAAAGATTATTAAAGTCATTAGAGTTTTATCGCGAAGTTTATCCATCCGTTTTTTTAATCTGTTTCGATAAATTTGTGCTAAGTTCCGTTCCAAATTCGTTAATTTCTGCTCGAATACGAATTTATAAACGCCTTCAGCGGTCAAAAGCATCGCTGAATTTTAACTTAGTCCCTTTACAGCTGTTTCAAGTGGCGATAAGATATCAAGCAACTGTTTTAAAATGGATATGTTTCTCTCCGTAATTTTAGGTTGACCCAATTCATTCAAAGTTCTGTTTACCGGTTCCTTTATTTGATGAAAACATGATCATAGTTATCAAAGAATTCCATCGTATTTTGATATCTAACATCAACTGCAATGGTTTAAACTCTTGTTCATTAACATATCCTTGTAATACCATATATTATTTTTTACCGAAGAGGATTTGATCATTTTTATAATTTTCCTGGGCTTTTTCACCACTTCATCCAATTCTTCGGTCAAATCTAGAATTACATCATTTTCTGCTTGTTCGAAGATTATGTCAGCATCTTCAAAACTATTTACATTCATAAAATTTCTGTTGTTTTCGTCAGACTTATCTTCGATTTCTTCTTCATCATAGTCTATTATTTCCTCGTCTTCTTCATAAACAGATGTTGCCTTTTCTTGTACAGTACATCAGTTATTGCTAAATGCAGGCCATGGTTATGGCAAAGTTGAGATGTCATGCCCAGAATTCTTCTATATTTGACCATAACTGCGGCTGCATCATGTGTTAATGGTATTATATTTGTTTTGATGTCAATTTTAAATTCTTTTAATTTATTTTCAGCGTAAAGTTTTGTTTGTTCCGCATTGCATGAACCTTTTATTGGAACTAATCCTAAAACATACACTTCAAATTTTTTCATCAAACTATCCACAAGAGCATGAAGTGAAACATTGAGGTATATCTATTCATGGAATTATCAATCCACTCGTCTACTGTTATTGACAATTTGACATTTTTTTTAAAATTCGTTGATAACATTAATAGTTTCATTTTTTTTGATATCATAAAAGTTTAAAATGGATTTGGTGACAGTTGTGGGACTTTTAGGCATGGCAAACCCTTTACTTCTAATGTATCCTTGGATAGCTCGTGATTTTACTACAGAATTGATTGAAAAGCCGTCTTCTGCTACACATCGTGACAAAATTGTATCCAAGATTTCAGTTTTTAGAAATTTTATCATACCAGTGTCATTGGCTGCAACTTTTACCTTTTTAGAAGAAGATGCTTCAGTTTGATAATTTTTTACATCAATTAATGAAGTTGTAGTAGCAAACGAGCTAGATGAGTTAATATAGATTTTATGCAGTTGCAAATGGTTTAAAAGTGGCGTCGTTGATGATCCTTTACATCTTAATTGTTTACTGCAATGCTTACAGAAAGCAACATCTCTAATTTTTTAATTTTTTTTAAAATAATTCCAAACTTCAGATCGTTTTGACATGATTTTTAAAAACGGTAAACCAAAAATTTCTAAATAAGTTTACGATCAATTAAAATATTGTTTCTTTCTTGCTTTTATATCATTCTTTGCTGTTGCAAGAAATATTAATAAAACATTCACTGCACTAATAAACTTATATTAAAACAAAAAAGACAAAACATAAACCAACTTCAATACTTTTTCGGTGGTTACCCAATATTTCTATTTATTTCTATTTTTCTGCAGTTCTACAATATTTTTATATTTTTATTTTTACCGCTTTCTTTTTTATTTTTTTCTGAATATTATAGGTTTTTTGAGTAAAAGTAAACGTACAAAACGAAATATTATATCCGAATAATTATGTGAAAATATCCGAATAATCGAATAGTCAAAATTAGTCGAATAATCCGGATTATTCGAAGATCGGATATCCGGATTGGAAACCCTATTACGAACCCTACATCGTATGTAATTTTGTTTATCAATTATGAACCCGTTCCTACATATAAAATATTCAATATATTTATGAAAATAATCGTCATATTTGTGTATTATTCTTAACCACTGAGTATGCCGTTCTTCCTATATACGAATAGTTTCGTATGCACAAATAATGAATTTTTACTTTTATATGTATGAATTTATTCGTTAATATGACGTAACATTTCATTATGGTTACGAAAAATTTCATGTTATCTTTACTTTCTTATGTCAACAATAAGAATTTGTTCATCAACAAATGCTTTTAACTGCATTAAAATTATAACATTTTTCGTATCTTATATGAATCAATTCATAAATATCACAACGTAAGTAGTCAAAGTTAAAATAAATTTTTGTATCTGTTTCACCATATTAACGTATGACTTTCGTACTATTAAAGAAGGGTCGTATTGGCTCAGTTTTAACGAATTTTTCTTACTATTAATGCAGTTTTTGTCTGCATTGATGTAGGATTTTTTCAGTGCACTATATGTTGACAAAAACTTTTTTTGTATGCTTTCAATTCTTTTGATGTGCACATCATACATAATAAGGATACCAAATGATTACAGCATATTCCACTTGAGATCCTATATAAGGGTAATATAGTGTAAATTTGCACTTAATTGTAATGAGCTTTGGTCGCGCCACTCATTAAGTCTATTAAGGTCATCTTGCAGTTTATCAGCATCACAAATTTGTTCAATCTTACGATAAATTTTTACGTCACCAGCAAATACGAGAAGATTGGAGTTTTTTATGATCTTGGTTATCCGATCAATGATCGGAATTCCATTTTTCGCGAAACACCGCAGTGGATTTACCAAATTAATCGCAAATGATTTTAACCCCACATCCGTCTCAAAAATCGCTCAAAGCTGATTGTAAGCTTTCATCAGAAATGACTGGAGGAGTGATTGATTTGTTGCTATTGCTTGTTTTATCGATGACAGATTGACAAAATGCAGCAAAAATGTCCGTTTTCTGTTTTGCGTTTGAGGTGTTGATATTGTTGAAGGTCATATTGGCAGGGTACTCCTCAATTTTACGTTTAGACCTTAAATATTTCCAAAACTGTTTTGAATTTGTCCTAATTTTTTCTTGGATGCCAACCAAATAAGACTTGTACTTAAATTTGAAATAGACATCAAATTCCTCGCTGTGTTGTAAAAAAGAACAGTTTGTCTGTTTCCAAACTTGATTTCATCATTTTAGCATAGGCATTTACGATTTTTTTGATTTATAAGCCGTTCATCGAACCATGGAGGATGAATACTTGGTGATTTGTTTCAAATAGACACATTGAGTTCAAAGCCTTACAGTAAGATCTCAAGAAATTTGTAGATATTATCATTCATATCCCTTGCATTTAGAATTTCATCATTTTGCTTGTTGACATATTTTATAAAAAATTGTTTATTAAATTTATGGTCAAAATTCCAGATGATATTCGGAAGATTAAAATCACCAAGAACAAGAACCAAATCGGATGAATTTCAGGTATTAATGACTTCTTCAATGGAATCGACGCATGTTGCATAATAATCACTGTTTGAATGAGGTTGTTTATTGATTTTGAACCTCACACAAGTCTGCTCAACTCTTGATGGGACGTACTCACTAGTTTAGAATGCACGTCTTTGATCACACCACCGCCCGATTTCTTAGCGCTTGATTCAAGTTTGCGATCACATCAATAAACAACATAGTTAGTTCCCGGATTGAAGCACCTTTCGCTGATTACATTAATCAGGTAGTTTGTTTGAAGAACAACACGCTAAAATCTGGATACCTTTGAAGTCGTTTTGGCCCTATTAAACCCAAATGACCCTGTGATCGAAGCTGTTAACCGACAATAACCCCAACACCTAATGTATTAAGCCCATTACCTCTATAGCTAAAGAACCCAATCCCTATTATCTCACAACCCCATAACCCGTACCCCCCAACCTGTCATCGCCTACGATTCCCAAAACCTAAGCTGTTAAATCCCAATAAACTCATAGGCCAAACTGTCATGTCCTATTTGATTCACAAAACCTTTTGTTACAAAGTTTTTCATGTATCGAACGGAGACGGGACAGTCGGCATAAGCGTTACCTGATCTACACCGCAAGGAGGGTGCACGAATGGTTTCTGTAATTGAGGGGAGGAAGGAGGAATCAGAATTGGAGAGGATCAATCAGGATTTTAGATGGATCCCCATCTAATGATTCATGAATGATGTTACGTGAACCAGGTGCAAACGATGTTCTTATTGGAAATTCTATTTTCTTTTAGTGCTTCGCACTGTTGAGTGAGCTATTGGCATCGGTACATGAACGTTTGTATTGTGGAGTAAAACTGTCTTTATACTTCGTTTAGATGATCCTATAAAAAGTCGCCAATCAGTAGCTTCATAGCTATTCTCTTTCAATCCATTAATAAGTCCTTTAATATCAGTGAAAAATACTGCTGTAAATTCTCATTCTTCACGCCACGAAATATTTGCGGAATTCTGAGTCTCTGTTACCAAAAAAGGGAAATTGTGGATTTCGGTTAAAGAAGTTTTTTTCTTTAAGGAATGAAGCTAAGTACTCTGAACCATCTTTGGGTAAGCCTAAATTTCAAACAAGTGATGAGACTGCTGGTTTTTTGTTACCTGAAGCATAGCCTGTTTTTCTATCATCATTATCACCGCTCTCAGATTCATATTCTTTAGCAGACTCTTCGTCAATTTCCATTGCTTCGATACCACCAAAGAGACAACCAAAACCAGTTTTACACTCTTTTCTAGGTGGACATCCATTGGGCTTTATGTCTCTTGGGCGATCTCAGTCTTTTAGAATAAATTTGTATACTATCACAATGATAAGCATCAAAAACAAAAGTTCAAAATTTGATAAAGAAGGAATCGAAATAGCAAGCTCTATCTGAATCTCTTAACTCAATCTTCAGCTCAACCTCTAACTCATTTTACAACACAACCTCCAACTCAACCGCAACACAATCCTAAACGCAATCACCCAATTAATCGCCAACCCAACCCTCAACTCAAGCACCAAATTAACCCCAATTTGACTTTCAAATCAACCATTCACCAAATCAATCCGCAAATAATTCCCCAACCGAACTTCTTACTTAACCGCAACGCAAGCTACTAAACCATCTACTCAACTCAACACAGTCAACCCAATCCCAAAATCAACTCGATACAAAAATTTCATCCGTGTACGAATTCATCTAAAATCAACTCAATCTAGCCTCCCACTAAACCCTAAAACCGAAGCACTCACTAAAATCCAACTTAACTTCAACTCAAGCCGATCTCAACTCAACCCAACCCTAAACTTAACATTAACTGAACCTCAACTCAACTTTCACTCAACTCAACCCAGACTCAACGTTCAACTCAAACCCCAACTCAACACTCTTCTTGACAACTCAACGCTCAACGCAATCCTTAACTTAACGCCTACTAAATCTTCAAATCAAAACGGTCCGAATAATTACATGCGTACATGAGCTCAACACAAAACAAGTCAAGCTAACTTAAGACTCAAGTCTCAATTCACCAAGCGCTTCTCAATCCCTAAATCAACATGGTTCCCAACTGGACCCACATTAAACCTGAACTCTATCATAACTTAACTCCCAACTCAACCCTCAACTCAACCCTCAATTCAACCCTCAACTCAACCCGAAACTTAATCCCTAAATAAACTTACACGGTCCGAAAACCCTTTCTGTCTATGAACTCAACTCAATCCTAACTGAATCTGTAACTCAACCTTAAACTCTGCATAAAGATAACCCCAAACTCGATTTCCAACTCATTCCTCAAATCAATGCGACTCGAAAAACTACATTCGTACATGAATTCAAACAAACTCAAGCTGACTACCAGCTTAACCCTCAACACAAATAAATTAACAACTTAAGCGCTGACTACTACTCAACTCGCAAAATGGATCTCAATGTCAAACTAGATCTCAGCTCAATCCTCAAGCCAGAATCTATCTAGCTAAACTGTAACAACTATCGTACTATCATACCAACATGACATCATAACATTAAACGTCAATTTTCTGTTTCGTTTCGTTTTGAATCTGCCTGTCCATACGCATATTGTATTCATAATATTCTTTGTAGCTTCTTTAATTTACCAACAAGAAAAGAATATGAAAAGAATATAATGCAATTCTCGTGTGAAAAGGCAGAATGAGTTCGGTATCAACCACTTAATACAAAATTATTGTTCACTTACATTTTAATAGCTGAACTAATTTTTAGATCACCATTTATGATCCAAAATCAATGTCGGATCAAATGGTGTTGTTGTTTCACATATAAATGTTGATCTAATTCGGATCACTATGCGTCAAGAAATACAGCTAGTATTTCATCATACAATCGTACCAACGCATCATGCCACTATAATATTAAACCATCATACCGTAGTACCGTCGAACCATCACACCATCATATGATATCATGTCACCATCACCATCACCATCCGCCACCCCATCACTGCCACCATCACCATAACGATCACGATCACCATCACCATCACCACCTCGATCACCATTACCACCACATTCATCATCACCATTACCATTACCATTACCGTTACCATAATCATACCATCGTAACATCATAATATCGTACCTTGATGCTATCATACCATCATATCATCATACAATCATACCTTCATACTATCACCGTCACTATCACCATCATCACTACCGTCACCGCCACCGTCACGATCACGACCACGATAACCATCACCATCACCATCACTACCTCCATCATCATCACCATTAGCATTAGCATTACCATTGTCATTACCATCACCATCACGTGTGGATTTGTTTAAGTATCATACATACAATACATACAAACACAGATTTTTAATCCAACCCAAACTTAACTCCAACTCAACCTCAACTCAACAAGCAAATGGAACCCAAACCCAACTCAACAATTTAACTCAATCGCAAACTCAACACCCAACTCAACCCTCGAACCAGCATAAATACAAAATTGGTCAACTGCTCACTATATCCTAATCCAACCCATACTCAATTTCAACTCAGCCCGCTAATTGATAAACTCAGTGCAAAAAATTGGTAAATATTTAAATAACCAGGTGATTTTGGGTCGATTCGTATGGCAGGTAGTCGACCCTCTTGACGTAAAGGTTTCAAAAACTTTTCAAATTTCCACCCCGACCATAGAAACAGATTGGCGAAAAAAATCCAAATCGGATAAGCCGTTCTCTAGATATCATGGATACTAAAGACAGGCATCCAAACAAACGGACGGATATTTTTGTTGTTGTTGTTTTTTCGGACTCAGGGACTTTCAAAACGTCGAGAACAGTGATTTTGGACCAACCAATTTTTTGGTAATTTTTGACGAGATTTTCAATACTTTGAACTTCTTGGAACGAAGTACACTCTACAAAATAATTCATCGTATGGTAGGAAAAAAAACGATTTACCCTGCATTAAACTGATTAATACTTGCTGAGGCACTTCCAATCAAATAAAAAAAGCTAAAATACAGTAGTAATAATTGGAAATTTTTGTATTGTGTTAATAGAAAAAAAAAATCATTTTTTTGCGTTTGTTGGTCTAGAGTCTAGACAGAATTTATCATATGATAGTTTATACGATTTATTTACCGTTACATCTGTCTGTTCTATTGATATATGTACCAAAAATGTTTCAAGTGGTCACCAAAGAAATACATAGATTTTTTTTTTTAGGCAAAAGTAGTAATCCCTTATTTCTAGTTTAGTAAATCCCACAAAAAGTGTCCCAGACACTTAAGTGTCCAATATTTAGTATGCTTTATTAGAACTTTCTTTGCAATTTATAAACTTCGTTAAATATTTGAAATTTCTGGAAAGTCACTTTAGGTTCGCAAAATTTTCTTGCAGAAATCAAAATTACTTTTATACTAAATACGAAGTGATTTATGGTAACGTACGCTTAAAAATATTTTTTCATTAGCTCCTGGCGTCCTAAAGCAAAACATGAATTAATATGACTGAAAATTAATTTAAAATTTGAATGTGATCGCAATTTCTTGAGACACAACAAACAAAGTGCAACACAGGAAAATACAGAATTAGAGATTATGAAGAATTTACAATTTCGATATAGTCAAAGTCGCAAAAAATTTAGGAAATTTAGGAATTGAAGAATTTCCCATCAAAACAACTGTAGCCGTGTTTTCCATGAGAACTGCACTAGAACTCGATAAACTTTAAATTCCTTTTATTCTATGTAAAACGAAAAAAAATAAATAGATAAAGCGTGAATGTGTAGTGTATTTGATATAATTCCATATTTTAAGTTTAAAAATTTCTGCCTTCAGTTATTTCATCAATATTTTCTTATTTTCATTACACGCAACTACACTCGATAAATTCATGGGTTTATCCAGTGTAACTAAAAAATAAGCTATAATTGTCATTATTTATTGCTGTAACAACTTAAAATGTGTATTTATGTGAAATGAATTTCACATTATCACTTTATGAATTTAATTTTTTTTCTGTTTACATAGAATAAAAGGAATTTAAAATTTATCGAGTTCTAGTGCAGTTCTCATGGAAAACACGACATGTATGACTCATTCATTAACTTGTATCATGATTTTCAGCGTTCAGATTTTTTTGTTTTTCGTGGACAGTTTTATTTGTATTACGCAATTTGAATAAATTTGTTAAATATTAATAATAGAATATGAATTTAATTGATCAGCCCACGTTAACGTGTTAATTAGCTTCCCTGACACTAATTTTTTGTAGCGTGTGAACAATTCTGATTTGCATAGCAACCTTGATTTTTACTCAAACCAAATGATTTCAACTTCGCATCAAATCTTTATTTTTATATTTTGTAACTTTTTGATAAAACAAATACAATTTCAAATATATTGCTAAATAATTATTGCAATATCCGAACATAAGCAAATAATACGTATATTGCTGCAAAAGAAACAATTTAGTCCTAGGCATACATTTTAAGCTTCATTTGATATTCAGTCCACGTACTCGATTCTGGTTGTCTTATGTACACATATACATTTTATTGTTATTTTCAATGTGGGAGTTAAATCGATACAACATTTCAGTCAATTTTTTTTTTGTCTTTGTGGTCAGTTTAGTTTGTATGCAGTTGAATAGTAATCCGGCACCACCATTTGGTTTGGAAAAAAATAAAAATTTAATAAAAAATCGGAAGCTAAATTACGATGACTCTTGTATTACATACATAGACAAAGATGTGTCTCTAATATCTGTCATTTTGTATCCAAATATAGCTTTCGTATATTGAATACCATCGCGCAAGTTTATTCTAATTTCCTTCAATTGTTCTGTAATTTTCAAATTTTTATTCCGCACCTTGATTACCTCAAACACAATAACGATCACGCATTGTGTGTTAAAAGTTTATTTTAAATACAATGCTATCTATACCTTCGTGCTACAAATAATATTCTACACATTATAATATAAAACATCTTTTATGCTAATCACAAATGTTTTGTCGTAATAAAATATAATTTGCGTTTAGATCTCAATAAAGAAGATTTATGATTGTGTCGCGCATATGTTGCAAGGTCGTTTCATTCATTGAAAATTACGGAATTTCTTTATTTTCATCTTACGTTTATGTTTGTGTTATGCTAAGTTTGTTGATCGATGATGATTATTTATAAATACCTCTGTACAGTACATATCTTGCTAGATATATACATCTGTACATTTTATGTAAACTTACATAAAGAGATACATTTTTGTTGTCTAAATTTAGAATTTTTCATCAAGATAGAGAAAATTAAAAAAAAGATACACAAAAGACATTCACAGCCACTGAATCGCGAAAGAAAATCTGAAAAAAACATTTTGTTGTTTTTGTCTATATTTGCTGCTCACCGAAATGACGTGGATGTACAGTCAAGTCGTTTACAGATAGCTGCTGTAATTCTTTAGGTTTTTCGACACGCATGATACACTAAATTAGTCGTACTATAGAGAATTCAAGTTTTAAAATTATCGAGAAAAGGAGTGTAAGGATGGACCGAAAAAATATCGGGTTAGAGAAAAAAATCGAGTTACATGAGATCGAGTTATCGAGAGTATTGACTGTGTAGTATGGAAAATTTGTAAAAAAATATTCAAATTGCAATTTTTAATTTGCTTTTGTTAGACTCGCTTACGATACGATAAACGTAAAACTTTGCCTGATAATTGAATATTTACATAAACGTGAATGAACTGCGAAGATGTGTTTATATAATGTTGTTGAGTAATTGATTCGCATGAATCAATTTTTGCTTGAGTTTAAGAAAATATAGAAAAAGTATTTGGCGGTTGTCTACAAGTCTTTACCGGAACATTAAGATTTTTATGATTTTATGAGATGAACATTTCCTCATTATCCAAATCATGGTTGGTGGTAAAATTGTTTGAAATTTGTATTTTCAAGTAATTGAATAAAACTATGTGAACCGTTTTTACAATACGGGTTCAAAATATTTATTCTTAACAATTGCTAACATCCGTTGTTCTTATCGTAATTGGGTCTGGGTTTGGTCACTTTAAACCGTGAATTTGTCCGTTTCGTTAATTCGTCAATTGTAAACAAATATTAATTTGTCGATAATAAGACAAAAACGAAACTTATACCTATCACTAGCCATATGCCAGTAGAAAAGAAAATATTTTAACAACAAGCGTATTGCCGTGACAACAACAATTGCATTGAATATAAAGCACCGCTGCTTCTAACAACTATACCATCATTTAAGCATAAGTAGTTGCGAGTAGATACAAGTACTTGTGAATAGTTTGCTTACGCCAATGGAACACGCTCATTATACGTAATATAATGAAATTCTCAATACCAAATCTTTACCGTAGAACTTCATTATACAACAAAAACCAACAAATAATTCTAACATAATAATTATTTTCACTACCACATGCAAAAACGTACATTGCGTGAGATTACCTGCAAAACGATACCTGAGCAGTACCGTTATGTAAATTTTGAACATATCAGTAATCCTGTCTCATGTTCAAATATCAGACTTCATTTTATTATTCACTTAACAGAAGAAAAAAAAAACATCGGATTCATTTTGATCAATTATTTTAAATAAATATTGTGACGATTGTGCCTAATGGCCAATGTAATTTTTATTACGAATCTTTCTTTTTGAAGAATCTTACTTTCTTGAAATCATTATACGGGGAGCGTATCGAAATCTTAATTTCTCAAACCACAACCCATGGTACACGTTGGTATCCAATCCCATGATACGCTCCCATTAAAATTCTCCTTCACCAAAACGGGCGCTCCGAGTTACAAAAGTAAAATTTTTGGGGAAAAATAAGATTTTGAGAAGTAAGATTTAGTAAAATTGTACTCAACCCCGAATATTTATTTAAATTGACGACCACGTGTACAAGAACAAATAGAGGAGAAATGAAGAAAGACATGGAAAGAGAGAGAGAGAGTATAATTAATGAAAGTGCAAATTGTAATGATTTCACTGAATTTACAAATTAAATTTAAATTTAATTTACGCAGAAACACAAAAACACGCGTTTCTCGTTCGAGCGCTAATTAAATATTTAAATATTTCAGTAATTGTCATCACAAAAAAAAAACCGATTTGCCCAACGGCTGATCTTGGCCATCAAAAGAGATCGTTTTGCAACATAGGAAATAAGTTTCATGCAAACAGCACTGTCCTACAATATGAGATGTTTGATTGTGAGAAAAACATGCGAAACGAAACGATCAGAAAGCTCACGGCAATTACCAGAGCACCCTGTATTTTATAGAGCCATAATCAAAAAATCTGAGCTTTTATAAGGGAATTAGAAACGAGGAAAAAACGAAACTTTTCATAGTAAAACACACAAAACATATGGGAAATCACTTTTTTTCCTAAGACAAATTTGTAAATGAAAACGTTACAAATTCTTAATTATGATTTCTGAAATACTTTCATAAATGTTTGAATTTCAACATATATGAATATCGTTCAAGTAAATTGTTTTCATTTTCTTGTAATAATCGATTTATTTAAATCAAAATATAAAAAAATCTCATAACAACAGCATTCTGGTCAAATTGAAATAAAAGCTTACTACGATTCGTTTGGTCATTAAGTCAATGTACATTACATAGATGGCAGTGATGGCCGTAAAAATTTGGAAAAATCGTACCAAAAATTACCACCTGGGGAAATTTCAAGTTCAAAAATTGTAGGAAAAGCAAAACAAATTCACAAAATATAGGAACGTGTGATAATTTTGCGATTAAATAATTTTTTTTCGTATTTTTCTTTTACCATTTTAGACATCTTACGTACACTAGTAAAACTAAAGATAAATTTAGCAAGTATTATTTTAATTTGTCAGAGCCAACTTTGATTTATTTTTCAAAATGGAAATTCGAAAAATATATTTTAGAAATAATTTAATTTTAATATTTCTGCAATTAATATTTACTTAATACCAATATGGCCTATTTGTATATTGTTCTTAAAGATATGTAGAAAACTTTTATATAAACATTTTATGACATTTTTGCTTTTTTCATTTAAAAACTTGAAGCTAAAAAACACCATTTTTACTATGGATTCCTACGGAAATCAGTGAAAAGTTATACCACTAAAAAAGCTTCTAAAAAATACGTCATTAAGATTATGGCTCTATACTCTAGAAGGCTCTGCAATTACACATGTTACATGTAAAAGTTCACTCACTAAAACAATGTATTTATCTATGCCTGGGCTGAAGTGGATATACCATAAAGTTCAAGGCTTGTATACTAATACTATTTTTACTGATCATTCTGCTGGGCGAATAGATGTTAAACCGGTCCCAGAGTGAATTCATACCATGTTGGGTAATCGATATTTTTTGAATTCGCCACATTCTCAAAATTATTTGTTCTAAATTATATAAGTTACTTTTCTTGTCCGTGTGGAGGAGACGAGTGAGGTTTGACCACCATCCGTTCAGATCTTCAAAATGCTACTCAGTTCTAAAATTAGGTAAATTACGATTTTACAGTTGATCAGTTTTTCTTTGTCTTGTAATTACAATGAATAAGTAAATTGCCGAATATTGAATATCCGAAATATGCATGAATGCTGTGGTCATAAAATTTGGGAACTTGTGACAGTCTCAATATTACACTTGTAGGGACGACTCACACCCATGAGTGGGTGTGAGTCACGAGCCTGGCAAGTGGCAGTAATTAAACAATGGACAAATTTGCTCTGGTACCCAGATTCGTTGACCATTTCAAATGAAACATTTCTAATTTTTTTTTGTAATATTAGCAGGTATGAACTTCGTGGCCAAACAAAAACTCTTTGTCCTGGAGCAGAGGTTCTTTGTTTTGCACGCATGTTATATGGTGCGTAACTATTACGCTGTTGTGCCTTTCTTAAGTGACTCAACACAATCTTTTGGGCCAAAGATAGACGATCCGCATTATTGGCTATGTTGTTGCCAAGACAGTTCAGATTTCTTCATAGTGAGTAAGTGGATCCGTATTTGTGGGGAGAAGTATTTTGCGCTGGCCAAAAACAAGATAATGCGGTGAGAAACCTATTGCCAGATGCACTATGTTTTGTAAAGCTCCCACAATTTCGCCTAAGTGCGTGTCCCATGCGTCCGATTCACTCTTTCTGAGGCGTTTGTATTAGGGGAATATTTTGGTGTAAATTTGTGTCTCACCCCATACTTACTCATCAGATTTTCAAAAATAGAGGCAGAAGCAGACCTAAAAGCATATAATAGCGGGTATATACTATATCGGTCCAGGACAATGTGCTTGGCCATATTACTTCTGTCGGTATGAACCAATAAAATGCATTCTTTAATTTGGTAAGCCATGGAAGGCCAATAGTAGTAACGCTTGAGTAGTTCTGTTGCTTGTGCAATACCCTGGTGAGCCGTCTTTGTTAAGAGCTGCCGTAAGAAGGCCATAATTATTTTGTCCCTTTTTTCAGCAAACCACTTATTGGCGCTGCAATACTTGAGTAGTTTGGTATGAAACAGGAATACCAGCCGATCTTCCCCAGAAACCTACGTATCTGTTTAGTTGTTTTTGGGACGGGGTACTCATCTATGGCACGTACTTTTTCAGGGTAAACTCTGAGGCATCCGTCACCAATTACATAGCCAAGGTTCCTTCGAGGCAAATTTACTTTTTTCGACATTTATGGTTAGATTTGCAGATCCTAATAATCTAGCCAATTGTGACAATAGTGATGCACATACATATGTTCATCAAACGCTTCTGCTACTACTAATAAATTGTCTAAGTAAACAAATAGTCGGTCATGTAACCGAGAGGAATAACCTTTTGCATTAACCGACACATCGTTTGGGCTGCTTTACACAACCCAAACGACATGACGGTAAACTGGTAGAGTGAATCATTCGGCACTGTAAATTCTGTCTGTAAGCCTGTTTTGTCTAATCAATCTAGGAAGTCGCCTTCTTTACTAGGGTTAGTCGAGATGACCAAGAGTCATACATGGCTTCCTGAATTTTCGGAGAAACTGGGTAATACCACAGTTTTATAGGAGTAGACTGCCGTACGTCAATCTGATGAAACAGCAGCTGCGTTCGACCAAGTCCCAATTTTTCGCTAAACGGAAAACTTCTAATAATTTGGCTTAAAGCAGTCTGTTTTTGTGGATCTAAGGAATGTTGATTTTTGTTTGTGCCAATGTCTGGTTTGATATAATTATTATCGAGCTCGTTGTCGCTCAACGGTGCTAAACCGAAGAGATCTCATAAGTCAACAATGGTTCGGTCAAATGTGTAATCGCATATTGTCTTGATTTTTCAACCGTAGGTGATGTTGACGACAATGTGTCCTAAAATTTGTTTTTAGTCCCCACTAGCAGTATAAAATTCAGAAGGCAGACTTTGCATTTTTATTTTATTTTCTTCAAGGAATGGTTATGCGCCAGATCCTAGTACTGAAATGCTAGCGCCGCTGTCTAATAATCCATTATTTGGACGTCCATTGATTAAGATATTCGCGTAAGGTCTTGAGTAAACTGCTTTCGAAATAATTGATTCTGCTATCACCTTTTTTATTTCTCTCCGAATTTTAAAATATTTAAGTGAGCAGTTCAAGTATGAAGACCTACTTGGCGCTAGTGTCGATTGGGACACTTTAATTAACGGTAAAGTACTGGTTTCTCTTTAGTATCTTGTAGAAAGACAGGGCTGTATTTGTCGCTGCTCCCTCTACACTTGCGTTGGCGTTCGCCAAACAAAAATATTTGTGAAATCGGAGTAGAACAGTCCTTGAACATAAGACCAATTTTCCCGGGTATTGGAGCGGATTGCTAAAGACTCAGAGAATGTCATTATAAAAATCCAAAAATGGCTGGTTTTGGCATAGTTGATCCCATGTTACATTACGGTTTCGTTCTCTAAATAACCGGTTCAGAAAAACATTCTGGTTGTTGGTTAAACTCTTTTCATTTAAACCATTCGAAATAGCCGTACTCTCTACTCTACTACGGGAATACCTGCAGTTTCCGCAGAAAATGATATATTTCATTTGTGGATTTCTCGACGATCCCTGTTTAAAGGGCAGTAGAGGGTAGTGCTGGTTAGCTATGACCAGATTGATTCAGTGGTGGCAGTATCATTGAGTTGAACAAAGTTGGTGGCGTAGGTAGAGCTATGGGCGCGTGAAACTATATTAGGTGATGAATAAATGCTGGTTGCTGTCCCTTGGAAGTTTCCTCAGGCGTAGTAATACCTAACTTCTTAAACAGAACTGCGGCCAAATAATTCAGTAGCTCTTCGTTCACACCAGGAATAGCCGAAACTGGAAAATTATTTTTGGTAGCATTTGGAATATCGGTGACAGGTCCTTTCACAATATCACTGACTCATTCCTGATTCCAATCAGTACGATTGGAATTATAATTTCTTTGAAAGATTTCTCCGCATCTGAAGTTGTCGTTCCTTTTTGACCAAGTTCTGTGACTTGGAAATACTAATTCATCGGAGACGGTTATTAACGTGAATCGTAACCGCTGCAAGTTCCACTAATTTCTGTGAAATGTTTCCAGTTCTAAAATTAGGTAAATAACGATTTTACAGTTGATTAGATCAGCAAAATTTATTTCACTCTTATCTTTTTTTCCCGAAACAATCCAAATATGCAAACGTATTGTGTTGTAATTACAGGTTAGGTTAGGTTAGGTTAGAGTGTCTGCTATCGCACACTTAGGCCAATAGTGGCCCATTTTGATACCACAGGATCTTATCTCCCCTTTACCCCTGAAACAATCCAGTGCTACTTATGTAGCGTAAAATATCTCGTACTCCACAGTTCGCGAGTTCCGAAAGGCTGTCCATACCGTACACACCCAAGTATTTATCTCTTCTGTATGATAGTGCCGGACACGAGCACAGGAAGTGATCTATAGTCTCTTCCTCCACTTCGTCCATGCAACTTCTACAAAAGTCATTTGTCTGTAGACCCAGCCTTCTCGCGTGCTCCCCAAAAAGGCAGTGTCCTGTCGGTATCCCTAAGACCAATCCTAACTCTCGTCTTCCCAGGGATATCAGTGCCTTGGAGCGCCGCAAATCCAGTTTTGGCCAAACCTGTTTTGCTACCCTGCATGTGAGAGTGTTGATCCACCTCTCATTTGTCAAGGCGATTGCCTTTCTACTGAGCGCCAATTTGAGCGCTGCTATAGGCCTCCCAAGACCTGCCCTTTCCTAGCTAGTTCATCCGCCCTGCAGTTCCCCGTGATGTCCGAGTGACCAGGGACCCAGATTATCTGGATACTGAAATACTCGCTCATCTCATTAAGAGATGAGATAACCCGTGACCTCAGACAAATCGCCTCTAGTGACCTGACCCCCGCCTGACTGTCCACATAAATTGCGATATCCCTTACTGATACCACATTATGCTTCAACCATGTCACGACTTCCCCGATCGCCACCACTTCAGCTTGGTACACGCTACAGTAGTCAGGAAGACGAACAGAAATATTAACATTAAGCTTCTCACAGAAGACTCCGGCTCCTACCTTACCATCTAGCTTAGGGCCGTCCGTGAAAAATTGCATTGCCTCGTTTTCCAGTAATGATCCGTCCCTCTAGGATTCCCTTGAAGCACAGACGGTCCGGAACACTTTATCGAAGCACAAGGTTGGTATAACATAATCTAGATTCACCTAGAGTCGAGTGCCCCATCTGCAGACATTTCAACTGAGAGACAGCCGTAGTCGCATAGCCACCTCGGCTGCCTTCTGCTTACCAAAAACCTCTACTGGAATAAGGTGGAACATAACCTCCAAAGCGCGAGTAGGTGTCGTCATAAGCGCCCCGCTTATAAGCATGCAGGCCGTTCTTTGCACCCTTTCCATTGTACTCCTGTATGTTACCTTATCCAGAGCTAGCCACCACACGCCCATTCCGTACATAAGTACAGGTCTCACTACGGCAGTGTACAGCCAGTGTACCAGCTCCGGTTTCAAACCCCATCTTTTATTTACCCTCTCTAACGTGTTAGGCATTCAGCTGAGTTTACTGTTCAAGATTATGCCCAAGAATCTCGCTCTATCGGAAAAAGTCAGTCTAGTGCCGTTTATCGTAGGCGGGCAAACTACCGGAACTTTATACTTCCTGGTAAAAAGTACCAGCTCTGTCTTGAACGGGTTGATCCCTAATCCACATTTGCTGGCCCATTTGGTAACGATCAATAGTGCATTCTGCATAACATCTCTAATCGTGTCCAAATATTTACCTGATACCGCTATCGCTACATCATCTGCTTGCCCTGCAACCAAAACCCCTCTCTCTTCAGTTCCAACAGCAATTCATTAATCACTATACTCCAGAGAGAAGGGGACATTACACCTCCCTGCGAGGTTCCTCTAACCACCCGCCTTCTAATTGTGGACTCCCCCAGTTCTGAGGTAATAACCTTTAACAGCATATGATTAATCAACCTACTTATAGAGTAATCCACCTTTACCTTATTAAAGGCACCTTCAATATCGAGGAATGAGACCATACAGAACTCCTGCGAGTAAATTGACTTCTCAATTGTTCGTACCAAAGCGTGCAAGGCTGTGTCCACCGACCTCCCTTTACAGTACGTATGCTGTGACATTGCCCAATTGCTGCGTTCAATTTTTGATCGTATAAATACATCCACCATCCTTGTTGTAATTACAATGCGTAAGTAAATTACCGAATATTAAATATCCGAAATATGCGTGAATGCTATTGCTGCCTTCAGAAATATATTCGACCCCGGTATAATTGGAAATAACTGAAACATATTCTGTCTTCAAACATGTGCTTCCTCACTTTTATTAAGAGAGTCAGTTTAACGTGAAATCCTATTTATAGAAAATCAATGAATCGGAATGATTTACGTCTTGTATATGTATGTACGTACCATAAATTTATTTACAGTAAATATTTTTCAGTTGGCAAAATGTATCAGGTTCCACATATCATGTTACCTACTACTTACTATATTATTTATATCATTTAATTTTTTATGTTTACACAGAAGCAAACAAGTAGGAGTGTGAGATCACAGAAATTTAAAATATTTTGCCTTCTCTGCGGTTTAATAAATAAAATGCATACGACACTGTATAGAGTATGTACTTTAATACAAAAATACTTTAAAATATGTACATACATAAATAAATTCTTAATAGACAAACAACAAACATAGATAAGGAACGTGATGATCTACCGCGTTTACTTGTTATCACGTTTTGTTTTTGTTTATGAAATTAGCATAATCTTAATCGGCCTCTCATATATTAAACACTCATTAAAATAAAATATCAACGACTTCTGTTAAATTTTCGGTAAATAGCTTTTTTTTTATATGTTACAGCAATTGAGATTAATTTTATGAC
Source organism: Tipula vernalis (assembly GCA_958295665.1). Lineage (NCBI taxonomy): Eukaryota > Metazoa > Arthropoda > Insecta > Diptera > Tipulidae > Tipula > Tipula vernalis. Next base: position 4,847,684 of record OY282558.1, read on the forward strand.
ATGTCAACGCATTAAGATTAATAAAATGGTGATTTAAATACTTAACACAGATATTTTTGTTCTCACATAAAGTTTTTTTTTTTTTTTTTTGTGTCTCATCTTATCGCTTCTTGCGAAATACAAGTCAAAGGTGATAAAATTTGGAGTTTTATTACTGCGTGCTGCTTCAATTTTTCTTTGTTATTTTCCATTAATTTTCAGTAATTAGTAAACACTTAGACTTCTAGAACACTGCAGCCTTTTGTACGTTTCTTTTAAATCTTATTTATATTAAGTGACTAAAATTAAGATTCATCTATACAACAACAACAAAAAATCTTAAAATCTTAAATATTTACAATGGTTTAGTTATTGTATTGCTTTACACAATATTCTTGAATCTTGTTGAAAAGGAAATATGTTTTTTTCTTATGTTAAGCTAAGCGAGAATAAATAATCATTAAAATTTACTTATATACGAAACCCTTTGATTCCCATGGTGATAGCAGCTAGACTACGTTTTAGAATAGTTTGATGTCAGTCTATATTTGTATATAGCACGTGTCTTTGTATATTCGTATCTTTTATATTGGATTCACACATTTCATTGGTTTATATAATATACCAAGATTTTATATCAACATCTAATTGAATTTTATTAAAGTTTATATTTTGTGTCGAGTGTTATACACACTTAAGTGATTTGATTGATTTAAAGTTGAAGTATTTATCTTATTATCTTATATAGCACTAATACAATAAGTAAATTGATTTTGATTGAGCACTAAGTGGATTTCATCTTGTAATTTGGTATTTAATGGGAGACAAATTCTGGATAATCGTTATTTGCTTCGATATTCGATGAGTAGATTACAAACACTCAGCATGGGATGATAAGTGTCCAGCATGGGACGGGGGGAGTGGGGTGTCAAATGGGCATGTAATGCTTGTTAATACGGCGGGCATATTAAGTAGCTTGGATGAAATTGTAGTTAAAGAATATATGTAGTACTGGATGCTATCGGTTCGGGTAAGATATGTGAATATGCTGCTATAGGTTACCAAGTGCCAGCATAGTGCAATTTTTGACTGCCTTTAGTGAATGGTTAATGATTTTGGGAGATTTCATCTAGACTGGACAAAAAGAGAGCGGAAGAATATTATGTGAAGTGTCTTAAAGAACTTACATACTCGTTTGGTCTTAAACAGTTCGTGCAGGAAAGTACCAGAGTGACGGACATATCTAGAACGACAATTGATTAAGTATTTTCAAATAAGGAAGGGAATTGTATTGTTTTGGACACACCAAAAATCACAGATCATGCGCTTATAATGATCAAGGGAGAGGGAGTAAATGAGAAAAAGCTGGTCAAAGCAAATATAGATCTAAATGTTGTGGAAGAGGAACTTAAAAAGACAGAAGATGATATACAAGAAGCCACTGGGAATATTGAGGAGAAGTGTGGAAAATTAAATTTATGGGTGGGACAAGCGATGGAAAAGGAAACAGACGAGGTTAAGAAAATGGATATAGCTAGAAGTTATCCATGGTTCACCAATAGAGTGAAGGAGGTTAGGAAGGCAAGAGATGAGACATATAAGAAGTTTAGCGCGATGATGGAAAGAGAGGGAGAAGTGGGGGATGAGGCTGTGAAAGAAAGGTGAGGAGATTGTATTATGAGAGCAAAGCTTACCTAAATATACAAGCCGTCAGGCTAAAATTCGAACTTAATATAAGGAGGATAGAAAGACAAAAAAAAATGAATTTTTCATACAAATCTTATGAAAAGTTATGTTTTTTTAATACCATTTCTCTTAAATGAAAAGTCTTACAAAAATGAATTTTGATTCCTACGTTATCAAGAAGGATAATTGATAAATATATGATTTGAAAATCAATTAATAAAATCTTGTTTATAGATATTTAATTAATGTTTTACTAAAACCCCTTTATTTACAAACACATCTTTACACCTCATGACGTCATACCTTTCGTTCATGTTTTTTTTTATAATAAGCCATTAGTGACACCTACTTATAAACTCGACTAATTAAATATGTTTATAAAAAATAAAATGGACGTGTAGTTTTCGTGTTTGAAATCAGATAGCGGTAATAAAAAATTGAAATAAATTCACATTTCAGCAAAACAATTCATAATTTAGTAAATAAAAAGTTTAACAAGCATGCGAATCTATTTCATCCGGACATTATTGATTTGAAGTCGAAAAATTCGGACGATGCGTTTGTCTTCAACATTCAAAAACTGCAACACTATCGAAACAAGCATTTGGTGATTTAAATCGAATAAATTTGAATAATGATATTCCTATCTCTAATGGTGGAAATGAGTTTAATAAAAAGAATTCATCAGCTCAATTAAAAACACGAAAATTAATTCATGATTCGTGATTTTAATAAAATATTTTATTTATTTATTTATTTGTATAACAACATAAATTTTGCACATAAAAACCACTCTGACTTTTGATTGCTCTAATTTTTATAACTCATTCGAAATATGTATTTTTTGTGGTAAACTACAGATGTCACTAATTCCTCACTACACTTGACAGTGTACAAAATGGAAAAGCTAATTTTTTGATATTTATCTCAAATGTCATACATACTATACTTGTCATTGGAGAAAAGTAGGTGATATTTTTTTTTTTAATTATTATTTAAAATAAATTATTTAGCTGACGACTTGTTTAAATTTATCGTCTTCACGACCTAAAAATAGTTCCAGTGAACTGAACTATGTGTTCATACGGCCGATATCACACAAATTTAATTAATTTTTAGCGAATACATCGAAAAATTTTGGTTTATTTTTAATCGAGTTGAACATAATTTCATCGGATATAATGATACCACATCTAACGGTTTTAAGCGATGAACTATTAAACAATCAGTCTTATGCTCTAAGAATTTGTTTATTAAAAATGACTGAAAGACTTAACGTCGGAAGAATTGACCGAAGAAAAAAAGCTGGTGCGAGATGATTTTCTCAAAACACTTTTCGATTACTTGATGGATGTTAATTCACATGTACGATCAAAGGTTTTGAATATATTTTATCAGCTGAAAGAGGCTCATGCTGTTTCATTGTTATATTAACATAAAATATTAGTGAATGCTATACATAAAATATTAGTTCAATTAATTGGGTTCGCAGGCCGAACAGGCGGAAAAAAATGTAAGAATTTGCTAACTCCGTTATGGTGCCAATTTATTTGTTATTTTTCATTTATTTATTTTAGCAAACAACTCGAAGGTGAAGTCTACACAAAATATTATAAATTTCAGTTATCAAACTACTACCTGAGTGACTAAGATACCAAGCTACTAAATGAGGAATTTGAAAAGCAAGAGAAAATCACCCTATTCCTATACGATTCGCTGAATTTTTCGAAAAGCCTCAGAAGTGCATTACCAAAATTAGAGGAATTTTATTGTTGAAAACGGAAAGTAATGTGATTGAAGCCATTTCATTTTTCACAACCGGATATTTGTTTGGCATCGAGGGAACTGAGATCGGAATGATTAAATCATTGAATTTAGTCTGGTTGATTGATAAAAAAAAACTCGATTCTGTCACAAATGCCTACTTTCGAATATTTCTCTCGACCGATAAGGAGGGCAGATCTCATGATCTTAAGGTATCTAGTTGAGAAATTGACAAATTTCTTTAATTTTTAACAAAAGGTTTTTACAAGGCTTTTGGAATTTTAATAAGGCATTGGATCGAAAGTGGGGTAATTGAAAATATGATAATTCAAGTTTTGTTTGAAAAATTCATGATGAAAATTGAAGGTACAACGGAAGATGAAGCAAGAAAAGCTTTACAAATACTCGTATTAGCATCACGATAAATATAAATTTAATTAAGACTTTAGTTTTCGAAAATCTGAATTCATCTTTAATTTCAGCGCGTCAAATTCAGTCGCCCAGGCGAATGTACCAATTCTTCAAGACTATCGTCTTCTTGAATTCGGAATGAGGCATTAAAGCGATTATCGAATCATGGAAGAGAACCAAATGAGGTACAGTCATTTCTTGGCTATGCCGGTAAAATGTTCGTTCCTAAAAATGTTATTTTTTTAAACTAAATTTTAGGAGTAAGTAAGTCAGGGTGCCGAAGCTGATGACCGGATTGTCGAAGCAATAAATTATGTATTCGAAAAAGTTCTTCTATATTCGGACGATATTATATTCCAAAAATTTGTGACGCCTAATTGTGACGGAATCAAAACAGTTGTTTCTTGGCTGCGGTTACTGCAATTCTTCGTTTTATGTTCGTGTCAATATTATTAAATTATTTAATAAATATATAAATATATGTATTTTATTTAAATTTGAGCTGGAGTAAATGAAATGCGACTAACGAGATTAATAAATTCATTATATCACAGCAATTGCTTAATTGCATCTTTTTTCTTTTGTTTGTTGTACCCAAGCCATACATCATAGTTAATTTCTTTATGTTGTAAGTAAGGGATTATTTGTGATTATGTGGAACACTATTAAATAAATCCAGGAATGCCACAAAAATATCCGGGTATAAATACATAAATTATATGACGACCAAACTTGACGGACGGATTTCGTCGAACACGAAATGATTCAGCGCTAGAAAGCTTGATTTGAGCAAAATACGAACATTAAAATAAAAGTAAAAAGTTTTATTAATAAATTTATGATTTGAAAAGCACAAAATACTTTCCCAAATAAAATTCAAACATTAAATAAATTAACTACATACGTTAGTTTAAATTGCGTGTAAATATCTACTTAGTTTCCCATTTAATAGAATTATTGGACTGTTAAAAATATTTTCAAAATTTAAAAAAACGTTGTGTAGCCAACTTCATAATATCAATAAGAAAAAATTTGTTTTTACAAAACAAGATCTTACGTCATTGATTGGTTATTGGTTTTAAAATATATTATACTCAAAGGTGTAATTTAAATACAATATAAACCTAAAAATATTTTCTGTTACGAGTATTTTTCATTCATAAAATTTTAATCAAATATGTTCAATTTTACATGGGTTCTTATGGGAAATCGTAAAATGTATCCCCCTTAAATTAAGCTTCTCTTAAAATTGGTCTGAACCTGATGGCTTGTATATTTAGGTAAGCTTTGATGAGAGAACATTGACCGGTGCAGGCGCGACCCGGGAAAGATGTGGACGTTAGAAAGAGTAATTGGATCTAAGAAAAGGAGTGAAATAAATGGGATAGATATTGATGGAGTGATGGTGTACGAAAAGAGAGGCACTGGGAATAGGTTAAACAAGTATTTTGGGAATAGTGTAGATGATATTATAAGGGAGATACCGGAAGAACAAAATAGTCTGGAGGATGTAGTGTATGATGGAGAAGTAATTGAATAATTGAGGGGATGTTAATTTATAAAACTGCTAAAGGATTTATGGGGTATTTTAAGAGGATAGGTGAGCCAAATAGTGAATATGTCTTTGGACTCTGCAGTTCTTCCTATAAGCTTGAAAGTTTCATGTGTAGTTCATGTACCTAAAGTTATGAATAGTTGTCGGATGTCGGACTATCGTTGTATAAATATTTTGCTAATCTTTGACAAGGTATTGGAGTCAATAATTTTGGAAAAGTTGGAATATAGTATTATTCTATCTGGGCAGCAATCTAGTTTCAGAGAGCAGCATTCTACAGAGACAGCGGTTCACGTGGTGGTGGAGGATTGGAAGAGAGGGAGGGAGGAAGGAAATGCGATTGTAGCAGTATTCTTTGATTTTAAAATGGTATTTGAGACAATAGATAGGGAAAGGTTACTAGAAAAATTGGACAAATATGGTGTGAGAGGCGAAGTGTTAAGTTGATTGGCCAGTTATTTAAGTACTAGAAAGCAGTTTGTAAAAGTATATGATGTATGCTCCGATTCTGGGGAACAATGTAATAAATGGAAATATTATTATATGTAATGTTGTGATAGGATGGACAGATAGTTTTAAGTATTTAGGCATTATACTGGATAACAAGCTAAATTTTAAAGAGCATCCTGGTTATGTTACAAAGAAGTTAGCAATGAAAATATGTGTGTTAGCTAGGTATAAGAACTTATTATCGATAAAAGCGAAAAAGGTAGTTTATAACACTATTTTAATACCATATATCACCTATTGCAGCACTATACTTTCCATTATCAAGTTATCATAAATAGAGCATTGAGTGTTATGTTAAATAGAGATAGAATTGGTGATATGTTGTGTAGGATACAGGATATACACAGTCATGACACTAGGTATAAAGATAAATTTTATTTAGAGTTTAAAAGATAATCGAAAAGTAAAAAATCAATATTTGACAAAGGTATATCAATGTGCAAAGAGTAGCCGGAAAGGATAATAAATAGTGGAAGCATAAAAGATCTTAGGGCTGAACTGTTAAAAAAAAAGAAATAATTGTTGAATAGATGGTGTATTGTATTGTAAACTGGAAAATTAGCTTAATTGACGAAGGTAAATGTAGGCAAAGCGCCTCTTACGGAAGATAGAAAAATTGAAGCGGATACATACTGTTACGTTTTTGCCTTGTCAATCAAGGTTCGTATCACTGGATTGTGAATAATTCCTAAATCAATTCAATTTATCACCAACGAATTTATTTATTTAGCACAAGAATTATTACAACACAATTTTAATACAATTTATTAATAAAAATTCACAAAATCACTTTATATAAATAATTCTCAAATTTTACTGTACACTTATAATTTTAATTTCCACTAAAACACTTTTTAAATCACTTTTTAATTCCTTTTTAATCTTCACACTATCGCGTTCCAAATTCGCATAATCCAATTTGATCTCGTTCGCCTTTTTATATACACAAACCAAATTTCTTGAAAGCTCATGACTTTTCCAGTTAGAATAGTGTAGAAACATTTAGAACAATTTTATCATGGAAAATTCCATTTTAGTACAGTAAAACATTGAGCTATTAATTTAACTTATTCTATTACACCCTAGGTGTCACCGTCACAATACAAATTGCGACGTAACCATAGTAAACGTGCTATCAGCGCTCTTGCGGAAAATAGAAAAAATGAAGTAGATATATAAAAATCGAGACCCTGCAATCGTCAATAGCTATTTGCAAAATAAAAAAAATAAATTTGTTTCACTAAAAAATCAAATATTTTATTTGTGTAAATCAATTCCATTCAAATATCGTCTTACACTTGTAATCGATAAATGTAGCCAGGTAACTTGACGCCGTATGCGTTGTTCTGCATTCAGGTGTGGAGATAGTTAATTTATTTTAATTTATATAATTTAACAGGTTTCGTTTGTGTGTTAACTTTTGTGTGTACCAAAAAATGGTGATCAATGAATAATATTTAATTTCAAGCGATTATTTGAAAGCGATTTAAATTAAATATTACGCAAATAAATCTAAATACTATCTACATGAATTAATTAAATTTCATATTTTAATCGAATTAAACAAACTTCGAAACTGCCAAAATTTAAAACAATTTGTTGTTTTCAAATGAAAAATTTTGTTTGTCCCGTGTATGTTTTAAAAACCATTTTCATATAAAACGGCAAACAAAATTCAGAATTGGAAATGTTTTTTTTTCGTCTTGAAACTGCTTTCTGCAAATATTTACTTAACTTTGATTTTGAATTTTTGAATCAAACTAAATTCTCCTTGGATTTTTGATGTAGTGACTATAATTCACTATGTCAGTACGTTCTGGCCAGATACTTAATGTGAATGGCGAGAGTTGTATTTTTGTAGTTTGGTCGTAGCTACCTGATGAGTAGACCAACTTTTTAGTACGAAACCAAACTACCAACATAGGAACTCTGAGGAGGATTCTCATTTTTGAAGAGTAATACATTTTTAAACCTCTTGGCCCTTGGGCTAAAGTGCGGGAAGGAGGGAATGATATTTCTGCTTTTTTTAGTAGATATGTTATGGGATTGGCCTCTTCATTTTTCTGATTTACCAAATCGAAAATATTGGGAATGTCATGAACAATTAATTATTTGTCTATAAAAAACCGAAAAAATCAATTGATTTCAGACAGACAATTTATATTCTTAATATTTATTAGAAATGTCAAAATCTTGTGAAGAAATGTTTTAGCATTGAGTCGGAGAAATAAATTATCGAGAGATACAGCCGAATTATATTATGTTTAAAATTTAACATCATTTTTGGCTGAAAACGCTTTATATCGTCCATAACCTCAAAAAATCTCTTAAAAATGCATTTTTGTGCACTTAACAATCGCTCAAATCATCACAAAATTATCATGTCATCACAACTTTTATTCGCTAGATCTACATTTAATCTTATTTGTGACTAAAAATGCATTACGTCGTTCCTAACCTTAAAAAAAACCTTGACAGTGCATTTTTTTTGTGCCTATCTCAAAGCATAGTTCAGATTCAATCATCTATCTCGTATCTGACTTCATTTTTAGCTGAAAACGCATTTTTTATATCTAACCACAAAAACGCCAAAAATTGATTCAAGAAGCAATTTTATGTGCTCAACAATCGTTCAAGTAAACCCACTCTTGGAAAAGTAACTAAATTCGCCTATTTGGTAACCCTTAAAAGTCGACATGCATTCCGTCCTAAATGACAATTAATGATAAGACACTAATTCTCTCAAAATTTAAAGTTGAACATGCTCTTAGTTCCAGAAATATGACACCTCAAATTTGCGTTTATACATTTACTATCGATGTTACTGTAAAATATCGTAAATTCTATGAATTTACTCAAGCCTTGGTATTATTTACCTACCCTTAGGTTTACCCAGAACCATAGACACAAAAAACTGCGTTTTGAGGTTTTTTTTAAGGTTAGGAACGACGTAGCACGTTTTCAGTCATAAATAAGATTAGACGTTGATCTAGCGAATAAATGTATATGAAGATAAGCTGTTTTTATGATTCTGTGTTGAATTGAGCATGGCCAAGTACACAAAAATACATTTTTAAGAGGGTTTTGAGGTTAGAGACGGTACAAAGCGTTTTCAGCCAAAAATGATGTAGAATTCGTATTCAGTGACCAAAATTACATAAAGGTAAACTTTCCTCATAATTTTATTATGACTTGATCCACTTTTTATACAAAAACTGTTTTTTCCTGATATTTTTTTAGGTTAAGAATGACAGAAAGCATTTTAAGCTAAAAGTGATGTTGGATTTGTAATTAACGACCAAAAATACTTAGTGAAAAGCTGTTCCTTTAATTTTATTATGACTTGGACGAGCATAAGCTTGTTAAGCCTGCAATCTCAGGGATTCGCCTTCGTCTTGCGGCTGCTATATTGGTCCGCCGTCATGCGTTTTCAAAAACGTGCCAAACTGTTTCAGAAACTAGAGATGATAGGCTTAAATCTGGGTGGAAACACGTCCTAAAAAACCATAACAACTTTTGGGCAGAGGGAGTCTCCCGTTGACAAAGAATGTCTCATATATATTTCATACGACTACTAACTAACATTATCATACATACGTTACTAAAATTTAATTATCGCAATTATCGAGAACATATTGTGGAACTCGGAAGGTCCGACCGGAAAAGATATTTAGTCAACACGTTCATTCGGCAATTCCTCGATCAGCCATCAGTTTTACAACACAACGGTAACAGTATTCGCCAGCAGTATGATATATGAGATGCTAGCGGTTGAAGCAAATGAATAAGAGGGATCCATGCCTAATACACATATTAGTTAATGTCGAACAGTAAATCACGAGTGTTATGGTCCGGTTTTTTTTAATTTCTCCAAGAACCTTTGAATTGTTTAGAAACAATTTGAATGATCTAGGTACCCTGGCAAGAACCGCAACTTGTCAATTATGTATACAAGAATTACCTCAGAAGTGCAGATCGCGTTTTAGATGTAGTACGTACCAAATAGAACGATACCAGATACGAATGACGATACGAGTAACGGCGATAACAGTTGAAACCCGACTACCGTAATCATCAACGTAAAATCGCGCAACGGAAGTGTGCTTCATTACCGAAAGGTATGTCCAAATGATACATTTGGACAAATCAAACGCTAGGATTTCAGTGGTGGGACTTTCACAAACCAACCTATGTACAACGAAAGCGGTTAACAATTTAAGTATATCATGTATAATTGGCCCATAAACAAATGGTGGCATATGTCATACTGAATATCATGTTTATTAAGCCAAGAGTTACATTGCAGTAATATAAATTACAGCAGTGGAATCAGCTACCCCTAGCAGATCCAATTTTCAATGATTCAGATCCAATTTTCATTTTCATGATGTTGATCGAACATTACGAATGTTTTGGGAAGTGGAGAATATTCCTGCATCTAATAAATTCAGAATTCAGGAGCAAGAATGTGAAAATTTGTTGAAACAAATATGTTTAGCAGACGATGTCAAGCTTTTAGTTAAACTCCCCTTTGGATCACCTGCAAATAATCGTTTGAAGGCAATGGAACGTCGGTTCGTGTGATCCTCAGTTCAAAACGTTATACCATACATTTATGAGCTAAAAAATTGAGCTAAAAGTTTAAACAACAATCTCCCATGATTAAAATCCTTTTTCGCAAATCAAAGTTTGTATTAACTGGTGACATTTGTACAGTTTCGAGGAAACAAATTGAGAATGAGCTGTTGATTTCTGACTTGTATTTAAATGGAACGTGTAATTTTAATTCGGTTCATCGATAAATAATTGAGATTAAAACAAAAAGGTTGCACTGTATTTTTTAAACTTTTATAGCAATTAGTTGACTTTGATGTGAGTCGGGTGGCATCTGTGGTAAGATAAAAATATTTATTTTCCATTTGGAAAAGACTTGGAGTAATTCACAATGGCATATCGTCCAACTTTCCTCATAGATGCCTCTCCTATAGTAATTGTTTTTGGTAATTTGATTGGAGAGTGAGTGGGGGAAAAAAATTATGATCTATAAAAGCGCGGCAACGGTGTCAATCGGGGGAGTTGCAAAAAATTTTTTGGGAGATACAGTTTGATCGTCAAGAAGAGGTGCCATTTGGTTTGCTGTCTGGTCGTAGGTAAATTATTAAATAATATAAGAATAAAAAAAAAAAAAAAATAAAACAAAAATATAAATAACGTTTAGTGAAAATTGGACTAACATTTTTGTGATTAGTTTACCTAAGAATAAAATGGTTATAATAATTATATTATATAGTTTATATACAGACTTATACATATATTAATATAAGTGAGTTTTACAAGCGGTGATAATATTTTTTTTATGCTTGTCAAAACGTAGTTGGTTGATTAAACCGTAAGATACGCTATTGTGATTGTGAAATTTAACAGTGAATAATGGGAGTGTGAATAAGTATATGTACAGAATGGCTACAGTTTTTTTTTGTAAATAAGCCACACGTTTTATTATAATTTGCAATGTAGTACGTATTTATTTGATTTTGTGGAAGTTTAGTTGCACTATTAGTTGATTTAAATTTACATAAGGAATCAGCAATTTTTTTTTTGGTTTCCGAATCATAAACTTTAATTTTTTTCAAAGTCGGAAGGGTGCAACTAAATTTTCAGAATGGCGGCCGTATTTTAACACCAAATGGACAGCATGGTCACAATTCTATGAAGAGGGGATCTACCAATAATACCATCGGTAAGTTACCAAAACATTTAACTCCCAGATTTTTCTTTTATTTTCATTTCCGTTTAGTTTTTCCTTGAATTCACAATATTTACCCTTAGCAACTTGAACCTACGCCAGAGTGGACTGCTCCAAGTGTGAAGCCGGTGCAATTTCAAGCGTGTTGATGTCATGGCGCCCAACTTACCTCAAAGATAATTTTTTTTTTTGACATCGTGTTGCTGCAGGGTGGAATATTTTTATTATTATTATTTGCAACGTTTTTCTGTTCATCAAATTATTTATTTTTGGTTAATATTTTGATTTTCTAACTTTTATTTTTTTTCTCCTCTATAAATTAGAATGCAAAATAACGGAATGTAGAGAGAAAAGGAAACCTTCAGAAATCAAGAGGCCATTCATAATTTTTATTATTAATAATTTGACTAAGATCAACCATTTTTGTAATAGATTTTTCATCTTGTTTTAATTATTAAAATTATTCTATTTACGTTTTCTCTATTAATTTAAAAATAAAAACTTTAATTGTAAAATAAAAATTTGGAAAAAAAGAATATATGAGGTATGGGTTTTTATTTTATGCCAAAGTACACGCTACACATTGAGAAAATGTACCGATGCCGATTGCCAAAAAATACTATGATAAGGAGTTTAATCTTCGCAAATTAAAATCAAATCTTTCAAACGTCATAGTCTCAGGATTTATAGATGATGCAAAGAAAATTTCAAAATATAATGAAAATATTCTAATTTAGAACTCGAAATTGGATCAATTCACTAGGTTGGTTATCACAAGAAATCAAGAGTATTTTTCAAAAATTATGGCATAAATCATTAAACTGGGATGACGAATTGCCCCTAGATATTGTTTTGATATGGCTCAAAATTCGAAACTTCGAAAATATCAACAAAATAAAAACCAGCACGTTGATTAAAACCGTGGTAAGCTTATGGTGCCGTTATATATATGCAGTAACAAATGGATCTTCAAAGCTATTGGTAGGCAAAACAAAGGTTGCCGCTATTAAATCAAATTTCATTGTCACGTTTTAGAGCTACAAGTTGCAGTATTGTTGAGTAATCTAATGTCACTCATCTAGCATTCATTGACCATTAAAATCGAAGAAATAATATTATGGTAAATGGTCAGACTCAAAACTGGTTATCGTCAAGTCCGTCAAAATGGAAGACATTCGTCGGAAACAGAACCTTAAACGCATATCCTAGGCGACATTGAATACAGTCAACCAGAGAAATTGACTATTCCTTAACCGATTACGATAATATTCGATGATTGCAATGGAAATTTGATTCTAAAACGATTGAACGAACTTCGGTATTTCTTAAAAATTTTTGATGAAATTCGACGTGGACAATAGAAATGGGATCCTAAAATGATTTTTAGATGATCTTCAAGAATATGCCCAAGTAGGATGGAACTTAGCTATTTCTTAACCGAGTATGATACCGTCAAACAAATCTTTTTTCAAAATGGCGCATGTCGATGAGTGCTAAAGCGGTCGTTGTTAATAGCCACAGCGAAATAACCACGATTCTTGCCGATCAATGTAAGTTGCGACTCAATTCCAACTGGCAGAAATAATTGTCGATGCAACCAAATTAGACAAGTTGTTAAACACGCTGTGGACACCAAAATATTGTGTCAAGTAATAAATGCCATGTAATCAATCCGCTAGCTGACGATAAAGATTCAACATTAAAAAGAGACACGCTTCAAAATATTTACATACAACTGGCTCAAGGACGGAGATGAAATGCGGAAAGTTGGCGCACAGATAAAAATTTATTCAGTATCAAATCCAGTGGATTTGGCGTCAACAATAGCATTCGGTACTAAAAGCTACAATAAAATATTTGCGTTAGCCGAGAAATTCGATCAGCTTCAACATTCCGATAAGTTTCAACCAACCAACCATGAAGATGATCATCATTCACTAAATATGATTCATTGCTTGCGAAATCGAGTTGTGGTCAGTGATGGTGGTAATGGAAATGTAAAATACCGTATGTAACTTCGACGACAAAAAACCAAATATTCGGTGAGATGATGGAAGAGTTTCTACTGAAAATATTAATTCAGATTAATTTAAGATGGCTGTTACCTTCGTTCGTTCTTCATTCATTCAGGGTTTGTTTTTGCGGGGACCATCAAACACTTACAATTTATGATCGTCATCTTTCATGTAGCTGCAGTACCGCCCCGCCAAGTAAAGCGCCTTAACAAACATTCAATATCAAAAATGTCTAAGCAACTAGCATTTCCTTGTCGAACACCAAAGTTAATTTCAAAAATCCGTTTCCCGATAGGCTACATCACGTGCCTGACTTTCCCAATAGAAACTTTTAAACTTTTGATATACACTGGAAATATTGTTATTTATAGGCTTGAGATATCTTCCGAGTCAATTTAATATAATAAGTTTATTTTATCCTCAACAAAAGTAAATCAAACGGGTTTTCCATAACTTAACTTCTAGAAAGAAGTATGTTTGGTAGAAATCGGGCTCATTCTTGAAAATAAATCTTCCAATATTATTAAGAAAATTATGTTTAATGGCAACAAAAAAAAAACTTTTATGTTATACCTGGCAAGAAATTATTGTGACTACATAAATTCGTACATAAATTGTTGCCAGATAACATAAAAGTTTTTTTTTTAATATTCAGTAAAATATTTTCATAATAATATTGGACGATTTATTATGCAATTTAGTTTGAGGGGTTCCAATGATTATGTAATATTCTCCTTCAAACGACAAAAATGGAATTTATTTTTTGCTAAACTCGAATAATATTTTACGATTTTATTACGTAACAATTCGTATTTTTAATAATTAGTATCAATAATTAGTGAGCTGCTTAATAAAACCAATTATCTGCTTTATTAATTTATCAGTAAAGCAAATTAAATTTTGATTATCATCATCGATAATAATTATAATACCTAATTAGAATAAACTGAAAAAATAACAACAACATAGTATGTTGTAGCTAAAATTTATGTAAATTTATTAAATATGCAGACAAAGATTTGTAAGTAGTATTTGGGTGAAAAACGGTTTCTATATTTATGCATGGCATATGCCATTACAATTTATTTACCTATTGTAGCATTATAGAAGAGTTCTTTATATCCGAGTCCACTTACCTAGAAAAAGAAGAAAAAATGTATTTATTAGGTTTTTTATTATAAATAAAATTTATGGAATGTGTGAATCTATACAAATAGTCTAATCCAATCTAGCGAAAAATACAAATTAGTAAATCTGTCTTTGAGCCAACAAAAAAAAAAATCTACTCGTAAAGAGGCTAAAACTCCCACGCCGCATAGTACCAGCTTTCTTAAAATTTTGACATGTTTTTTAAAAAAATAAACAAACATACATCATATTATTATGTATTTGAATAACTGAAGCACATACATTATAATTATTCTGTTCTTAGAATTCTAAAAATAGATCCCTATATACATATTAAGTATGCACAAGAATTCCGTAAGTGATTTATTGTTTGTTATGCCAACGCTTAACTTAGGTTTTTTATTTTCTAATTAATTATTCTGATTTTAAAACAAAAAAACTTAATCTAAATTTTTATCATCGGCATGTAAGCCACTAGCTTAACTATAAGCCAATTAATGAATAATTTGATATCAAATATCTTAAATATGTAGAAAAGATTTGTGGTGTTACTGATTAATCAACAATTTCGATAAACATTTAAATGATTTTAAAAATATCAGCATTAGATAAATGTTGTCCCAAATTAAGAAATTTAATCAGATTTAAGATTTTTGTGCACAATATCGAGATTTCGATAGTATCCAATTTCGCTATTTTGCAATGTTGAAGCAAGACTTCATTTTTCACTAAGATAGAACAAACAATAATAAAAAAAATGTGCATGCTCATATCACTTCAACCAAGTTATCTGCGGTAAATAATTATGAAACGCGTAACACAAGTCAAGTTCCATCCGAAGAGGGTCTAACTTTTGCCAATAAGCGGTTAAGAGACTTATTTCCGATTTCAGAACAAAAGAACAAATCATCAGTCAAATAATATTTCTTCTCTTTCTATTTCGCAATGCTCATGTAACAAAGATCGACTAGCATTAATTTTTTAAATTATGAAATAAATTGCAATTTCATAAAAGAAGAAAGAGAGGAAATATCGTTTAATTGAAGGTTAGCTCTTTTGTTGTGAAATCGGACATAAGAGTATGACGAATAATTTTTTTGAAACCCATTTCATGATTCTAAACGAATTTTTGGGCGCTGATATTAGTAACACGTAGTCAGACGTTATCTTATGTACCTCGAGAAAATCAGGAGGAGATGCCTTCTCTTCTAGTATTTTAAAGACGTTTTACTCTTTTAGTCAGAGACTGGCCTCTATCTAAAAAGGTTACAAATATTTCACCATATACTTTTGTCAAGATGACTGAGACTGATGACAAAATTTAACAGAGATTATAACACGAAGGATTGAAGATTTTTTATTGGATCATGAAAGAACTGCTTTCCTTATCGTGGTAATAAATATGCTTCAGTACAAGTTGGTAATTACGTGCAAAATGCTTCGAGAATTTAGCCTTATTTGCAAAGAAAGCAACAAGGAGGTTCATTAAGTTTCCCTCCTTCCGGGTCGAATGGGATTGTAATATTTTTTCTTACATCGACTGTGTGAAAGATTCTTACGCGATGGAACAAATAGGGATTATATTCAAAACCAGTACTTTGATTTTGTTGTGAAAGTGAGAGGTTGCTCACAAGGTATTTTGTATACCTACACCATTACTGTGTGTTGTCATTCGTTTCAGAAAGCATCAAAAATAATTGAATCGGGTGAAATCGATTCAAATTTTGGTGCTTATCTTATGGGAACCATGCGTTTTAGATTGGGAATATGGGAATTGATATTTTGAAGTGAATGTATTTGTGTCTATAATTGTTTTATCAATTTATAATAAAATCTTTTCAATATGTCAAGTATATGTGTATCGTACATATATTGTATGTACAATGTAGTTTGTTTATAAATAATTCGGCTGAACTTTAGCTTTTGGCAGCTATTGATTTGTCTCCATTTAAAGCCTAAAGCCTATTAACACATCAACATTTGAATATGTGCCGGTTATTTACTCCCATACTCCCATGTACACTACAAAGTCGCAGTACAGCATACCAAAAAACATGGGAATGGTGGTAGTATTATTTAGTAATCCAAATTGTAAGATTCGAGCCTGCCAGCTGATTTTTCACTGGCTGTTGTTTTAGGCAACCAATTATTAGAGTGCCCCATCTTTGCGGCTACCAGAAACTATTGTAATTGGCAACAGGCTAAAACACGATAATAAAGGAGAAATCTTTAATAAAAAAGCGGTAGGTTGCTTGTTGTTTACTCAGAATAGCAGCGTTTGTTATATTTAAAACAAATCGGTGGCGTGAATAGGATAGTTTGATCTTACATGTTACCGAAGGTAGCACCTCAATTTTGCGAAAACTCGTTTCTAAGAAAACAAAACTCAGAGGAAACAACAATTTAAAGAAGGTGACAAATCTAAGAAAACGACTATTCAGAGAAAAGGAATTCAGAGAAAATGTCTTACTACGGAAATATTACACGAACTACAAGATTCAGTTACAATATAAAGATATCAGGTGAATATGAAACATTTGTTGGGTGCACCCGGCTTTAACAGTTAAAATGAAATTAGTCTCAATGTATATGAACTTCCAAATGAAGAAATGAAATAATTTTAAAGCTAGGAAATATTTCATCGTGAAATATCGCTAAATCTGATTTGAGAAATAAATACAAAAAAAAATGAAATTACTCAAAATTTTGCAATCTGGAAAAGAAAGATTCCCATTCTAATGTTAAAATTAAATCTCCATTTTTCAGAATATTTTAAAATTAAATTGAAAATTTTCTGCAAAAATTGAGAGTTTCTGAGTTATGAACTTGGGAAATAAAGAGTTTCAAGAAGAGGTGATATTTGTATTTTAATTCAAAGTTCAAACTATGCGACTAATAATGAAAAATCATATCTGCTACCTTGGCCCTGCTTACAGTTGAGCATTCTTTTGAGTAAATTTTCCATCACCTTTTTTGGACAATTGCGGCCCTATTTCATGAATAACAGGTTGCTGTTGCATAGGCGTAAATTTTGTCTTTAACGAGCCTCAAGGAAAAAAAATCTAATGGTATTAAATCGTACGAAAACGTCGTTCGAAAACTCCATTTCGCGAAATCACATGACCACCAATTTTCTTTTCTCTGAATTACATTTTCTTAGAGTTTCCGTTTTCTCAGAATTCTCTTGTTCTCAGAGTTCTTTTTCTCAGAATTATTTTTCACAGAATTGATCCATTACCGAAATATAAATTAAAACGGCAAAAATAGTCATTTTCTAATTTTCCTCTTTTCTCCACTTTAATGGTGGCGATTTTCGCAATGTTGGACATTTATGATAACTGGAGAGGAAATTTAAGAGGCCATTAGTAAGCAACGTAATAACTAGTAAGCAACTATAACGCTTTAAAGTCGGAGGTAGGGCTACAAAACCTCTCCAGTTAATTGTGCAACAATAAAGGATGGAACTTTATGCTACCACAGACTGGCTAATTGCGATTGATCAATATTTCAAGTATTGGGAAGTCACAGAACTATGGGCAATAAGAGAGAAGAATGTTCCTTTCGGGAAAACAGCGATGGACTCCTTCCCCAAGTGGAGATGGAGAGGATCCTCTTCAGTGGAGATGGAGAAGATCCTCCACAGGATTGGACGCTCCCCTTCTTAGCTAAGAATAGTGTCCAAATCAACAAACATCGCGCTAAAGCCGAAATTGGGGAACTATGTAGAAGGTTTACCTTGGGCAAGACAACGATAGGCTTGGTCCAAGAGCTCTACGTAAATGGACGATGCATATATGGACAAAAAAACTGTAAGTTATTTTATAACAATATCATACCATCTACATATAATCATTTGAGTTTATAGACTCGTCGACCGGGATATTCGTAAATTTCCTGATAGGCCGACTGCACAGCGTCCGATTTTTTTTCTGGTTTAGAATATTGTTGAATTGAGAATTTCAGAATCCTCCAAGTTGTGACAATTTTAGAAAAAAGATATTTTGAATTCTTCAGTATTATTCCATTTTCCCCAAATTGTATTCTGCTGTTTGGGAAAATTTATTGGGAAAAAATAAACTAAAGCAGTTTTGACGTTTGTTCTTTCATACCTATTTTATGAAAGAATTGAAGAACTGAAAGAAGTATATACCTAATCATATTAATATGTATGTAAGGGTTAAAAAACGTAATAATTGTAAAGTTAGTTTAATAATAAATAATAATTATTAAAATAAAATTGATATTTTTATGTTTATAGTATTAAGATTAACCATGAATTTTTATTGCCATTTTTTCAATTAAACATTTCTTTAGAAATACAGACTCGGACAAAGTCTCGGGTAAGATTAATAAATACTGCAAAGGAGTACGAACCCAATTGAGTTCTTCATATGGTGAAATATTCCTAATGATTATGTTTCTTGCACGTGCTTTTAAAATAAGTGTCTATACACTTCAGAGCGCTTCAGGCTTCGGTATAAGAAGTGACTTGCATGTATGGTTCTCCTAATTTTTTTTTTTTTTTTAGATTAAATCCATTCGGTATAGTTTAATGTATTCATCTTCGTACAAACCGAAGGAAGCATGCTATTGAGCACCGGCAAGGGTTGTCGATGAATCCACGAATTGTATCTTCGCCCGTCATTATCATCATCAACATAATGGAGGGTTCTGCGGAGATCTTTGTAACCTATGGTTTATTAAATTTCCGTCAGCACATGGTAGCACACTTCTAGTTCGGGTAGCGCGAGTCGGCTGGGAGGGTCGGTATTAACCACGTGCTTGACGACCACAGTACAAAAAAAACAATAACCAAATAAGTGTGCATTCTAAACAGTCTTACCAAGAAACACTAAAATTCAATTAAGTAATCTACATATCTGGAGTAATCATCCCGGAGTCACTGCACCCATCCTATCTCATCCTAATTTTAATTTATTAAGAAGCCATTTTATTTTATGTTCTGTTCATCCAAAATAATTATTGAAAAAAAATATGAAATACATTTACAAAAATTCTGTCTCACATTCAGCAAAAATCAGTTTTCTTATCCTAAGTTAGTGTGTTAATACTATCAGCTATGAATCTTTATCTAGTTAACAATCGAGAAGCAAAAAAAAACAAATTTATTTAAATTAATAAAGAAAGCAATAAATAATTAAATAAATATATAAATAAGAAAAAGAAAATAACTGTTTTAATATAAATTATAAACATATAATAACAAAACAAAACATAAATTCCACTTATCGTTCGATATTGTACGTCCTTGGCGAAGTTGATGGTATTTACGAAGATACGTAGAACCGTAGTCTGTTTACGACGCATAGGTTGAGAGGTTTAGTCGACAAAAAAAACTTTTCTTTGGCACATCACACAATCAGTCACTTTACACAGATAGTAATCACTATGCTTCTTTTGTTTTAAAGTTTTTACACTTATTAGTTAATTAGATAGGAATGTTAAGTAACTACCTATTTCTTACACGATTCACGTTTTTGACACCTTTTTGACCAAAAAAAAAACAATGTCTTACTGTACACTGGCTTTGGTCATATTTCCGGTAATATTTTGTTTTACAGTTTATTTAATATCACCTGATTGTCAAACAATAACAGACAAAAAAAACACCCAATTACATTGTATAACAACTGCTAATCACTTATAAGTTTTTTTTTCTTTATAGTTCGTAATCACAGTTTGTATTATCACTTCTCATATTTTATTTTTTTAAAGATTAAATCAACCAGCGTTACCAATTGTTTTACAATTTGCATACCCATCTGGTCTTACTAATTTGTTTTAACTTATTTTTTCTATTCAATAGCACAGCTTATCGCTATTATCACTCTTCATCATCCAAAAACATACTGTCCAGCAAAATTTTTATTTTTTTTTCCTCCATCTCAAACCTCACCATTACCCTCAACCTATTTTTATTTTTCTCGTCATACCTCTCAATTCTCAACACCAAAAATCTGCATCAACCATCATCAACCCCCCTAATCATTTTCTAAAGATCATTTCTTTTAATAATCCATCATCATCGAACTCAATTTAACATTTCCCCTTAACATTTGTCCATCAGTCATCAATCTCATACAAACAAGACAAATAATTTATATAACTCATACATTTATGTGTGGTGTACAAATTAATAGCTAACTCAGAACATAACATTTATTGTATAATACCTAGTCGTCTCTATATAATTACAATTTACCACTATAATCCATTCAGAAAATTTAGTACTATAATAATTAATAATTACTGAATGAATGACAGCAATTTCAATAATGGAATCTAAGCTTTTAATTTGGATGTCCGTATTCACTTAAGAATGGCTCACTGTATTCATAATAGGAACACAACATACAAACAATTCATGAATTGATCCGATTGTAGATTTATGCAGGGGCATCGAACCAGCGGTCATCAATCGTTACACCACAGATTCAAAATATGGTATTGCCAATTAATGAGAAAAAAATCCGTATTTTGAAACTGAAAAATTCGCGAATATAGGCATACGCACCTTCTCATCCTGTTTTGTTTATTTACTTTATCTATTTACTTTTTTTTTTTTTTTTTTTTTTTTTTTTTTTTTTTTTGGATTAAGTTTTGATATCCATTAGGTGATACGTACCTAAAATTTTTCCGCTATCGTCAGCCAATACATAATATACCTGACCTTTTCGATCTTTGACAACGGCTTTGCGATATGGAAAGGCAAACTTTGCAGTAAACTTATTTGCAGAATCACTAACAGGATGTTGCTTTACGTAAACCGTCTGACCAATTGTTAGGTCTCTCTTCCGAGTACGCAAGTTGTAACGTTGAGAGTATGTTTGGTAAGCCTTAGCCAAATTTTGTTGCACTTTCTCATGAATGATTCCCAATCTATCGTTCACATCCAGCAACTGCACGCATCCATCATTGAGCAAATTGAGCTGAGCTAATTGATTATAATCATCGGCATGTGTAATTTGATGATAACCAAACATCAGGTAGTGTGGAGAGAATGCCGTTGATTCATGGATAGAATTACGCAAAGAGCTTCCTATTTGTGGTAAGAATTTATCCCAATTGGTATGGTTACCTTTAATAAATGCTCTAATCGCGGCTACCACCGACCTGTTCACACGTTCAGATGCGTTGCTTTGCGGAGAATACAACGCAGTTTTAACGTGATGGATTCCGAACTCTTCTATTAAACTTGTGAACTCTTTCCCCACGAATTGGACACCATTATCAGAGTGAATTATCTGTGGAACGCTAAATAACGGGAACAATTCGTTTCTTAAGAAATCCGTTATTTTTGCAGCCGTTCCTTTCGTCAATGGTTTCAGATAAACGAATTTCGTTAAGTTTTCCAATACTATCAGTATGACCGTTTTACCAGACGAGCTTCGTGGATAGGGTCCCAGCAGATCTATAAATATTTTCTGCCACGGCCTTACAGGAATCATTGTAGATCCAAGGGGGGGTCGGTTACATTGGTTGGCAGATTTTGATTCTTTGCAGATCTGACACTTAGTTACGAAATCATGAACTTCCTTTCCCATTTTTGGCCAGTAGTATAACCTTCGCAATCTTTCCAAAGTCTTTTTGATTCCGCCATGAGCCCCACAAGGGTTGTTATGTTCTTTGACAATTAAAGATTCCCTAATCCCCAAAGGTACCCATAACTTCCAAACAGGAACATCTGTTAGTGCAATATTCCGGATCGGCTCGATCCTTATAAAGATTTTGTCATCCTTCAAACAAATGTTTGGAAAATCCTCTGGTTTTGCACTCACTTTATCACGGACATCCACATATTGTTCATCCTCCACATTTGTAGGGTCGAACAGATCCTTGTTTTGTAGCACAACGTCAGCATTTAGTTCTGCCAGTGAGTCGCAATATATTCGTGACAGTGTATCCGGTACCACATTATCACATCCCTTTATATGCACTATGTTAAAATCATATGCTTGCAGTTTCAATGACCATCTAGCCAAGCGTCCACTTAGCTCTTTTTGGCTCATTAGCCACTGGAGACTAGCGTGGTCCGTGATGATTGTAAAGCTGTATCCTTCAATATAAGGTCTAAATTTCTTGACACTTATAATTGCAGCCAAACACTCCAGTTCAGTGATTGTATAGTTTTTTTGTGCAGCATTTAATTTTTGTGATATGAATATGATTGGAAGTTCACTACCATCCTCGTCCAACTGAAATAACACGCTACCGATGCCTTGCGTGCTAGCGTCGCATTTAATATAAAATCGCTTGGTATAATTTGGGTTATGCAAAACTGGTGCATTACACAGTAGGGTCTTTAATTCCTCAAACGCAATATTAGCCTCGTCCGTCCATTTAAATTTAATCCCTTTCCGTAGGAGATTGGTTATTGGAGCGGTTACCTCTGAGTAATTTGGTATAAACCGTCTGTACCATCCAGCCATACCTAATAGACGGCGTGTTTGTTTTGTAGACTTGGGTGCCGGAAAATTCTTTATTGACTCTACTTTTGAGGGGTCGGTCCTTAATCCTTTTTCGCCGATCAGGAATCCTAAATATTTGGTTTCCTTCAAGACAAAATGACTCTTCTCAAGGTTAATTGTTAGCCCTGCTTTAGACAGTAGCTCTGCCACAGTTTGTAAAATTTCCTGGTGTTCGTCAAAATCAGCTGAGATTATTAACAGGTCGTCAAGATATACGAACACTCTGTCTCGAAGCTGATGAGGAATAACTCGATCCATCAATCTGCTCATGGTTTGGGGTGCATTACACAACCCAAACGGCATGACACAGAATTGATAGAGAGGACGGCCTGGAACTGTAAACGCGGTTATTTCTTTCGAACCTTGAGAAAGAGGAATTTGCCAAAAGGCATCTTTAAGGTCTAGAGTCGTTATAAACCTGGTCTCTTGGAGTCTACCCAGCAACCCGTCAATCAAAGGCAAAGGGTATGCGTCCTTCTTCGTAACGGAATTAATTTTCCGTGAGTCCAAACATAACCGACATTTGCCACTTGATTTCCGTACTAATACTACGGGAGAACTCCAGGGACTGTTACTGACTTCTATCACCCCTAATTGAAGCATCCTATCTATTTCTTCATTCATTGATTCTTGAATTATCGGAGACACGGCATAATATCGTTGTTTTATTGGTTGAGCATTTCCGACATCAATATGATGTTCAATCATATGAGTTCTTCCTAACCTTTTCGCGGAAAAAGATGGGAATGTTTCTATTAATTTGTTTAATGCTCTGCGTTTTGAAGGTGTTAAACAATGCTGGTCTTTAACTTTTAATTCACTATCTTGTAAGTCCGATAAGTCACAAATAACGTCAGGAGCCACTTTAAATTGTTTCCAAAAATCCACCCCTAAGTAAATTTCCGATTTTAATGAGGGTACAACACAAAATTTCATTATTTTCGTTTCATTTGTATATGATACGGGCAGTTGTACGTACCCTAACACATTGTTAGTTGTTCCGTCTGCTGTTCTAACGTAAGTAGCAAGTTTTTTAATCGGAACCCCCAACTCCTTAACCAATTGTTCGCTGTTCTTACCAAGAATGCTTACCGTTGCCCCGCTATCAAGCAATCCTAGAAGAGTCCTTCCCTTAATCCTGATTTTTGCATATGGACGTGGGTCATTATCAACCGTTTCGGTAAGTGAGGCGATAGTACAAGATTTGCGAAACATTTTTCGTTCTTTCCAATATTTTCTGATTCTTCGGAGGCGTCTATTTTCGAAATTTGGGGCTTTAATGATGGAAGATTCTAAGAAACTAGTGTTGTTAATAGGGATAGAAGTATTTACTTGAGCGATCCTTTCGGTGGTAATTGACTGGGAATAAATGTTTGTCCCGAACGAGGTTCCCCAGCCTTCATGGCGTTCGGTCCTGAGTTTCCCAAGCGTTTCTTTTGACAACGCAAGCAATCTTTGCGATCTACTCCGGCTAATCCACAACCTTCACAAAATTGGTGTGTTCGCGCCATTGGGCAAGCTGTGAATTTGTGGCCTAAATCTTTGCAATTCCAGCAAACCTGGAATATTGACCAATCTATTGCGGAAAGTTCAGGAGGTTTCTGGTCAGTATCCTCACTGTCAGAATTGCCATTGCTTGAATGGTTAGTATCGTTACTTTCCATTTTTGAGTTAATTTCAAGCGATTTGTAAGAACGATTCGGAACAGCAACGTTATATTTTGAGAGTTCTTCAACTATAACTTGGCGCTTTGGACGTGACTCGATTATGCGCCGAGGATCATAACCCGAAGATTCCCATAGTTTTTCGCGATTATCACACACTTTCCTCAGTTGCTCCACTGATTTGAACCTCATGTTCATGGTTGCATCTTTTAAAGCAGGGTTCATATTGTCTTGCAATAGCTCAATTATTTCAATCTCTGGGAGCGGATTCGACAGACGGTAATTTGAACTCTCAATCTCCAGAACGAAGTCGCTAAAGGACTCTTTGGGATATTGAGTACGTCGTCGTATATATCGTCTAATTGCTCTCTCTCCTTCAATGGTGCTGAATCGTTCTAGGAGTGCTTCTTTGAATTGTTTCCAACCCGTATATCTATGTTTTCGGATGAAAACATAATACCATTTTTCAGCTTTGTCCGACACGAAATGACGGGTTAGGCTAACGAGGTCGTCAAGGTGGACATCGTCTTGAATAGCGTGCTCTTCCAGTTTCATTATGAAATCTTGTACCGTATCTTCTTCTCTTTTCCGATCATATCGCCCGGAAAAGTTTATTCTCCATTTTGTAGGGTCTGGTTTTCTTACAAAATTCCTGTAACGCCTTTGTTCTACTCTCATCGAGTTCGCCCTAGATGAACGGGAGACACTTGAATTTGAGGCATCGTCCTCCATATCGCTGGTGCTACTTTTATAATTGTGTTGTGATGTAGGCCGTCTCTGCTCGTTAGACCTCCGATTTTCTGGGATTTTAGCCGTTTGTAATTTTCCCAAAAACTCTTGCGCCAATTCCTCTAGACGCTGTGAAAGTCGACGCTCCTGAGTTTCCAATTCAGTATTATGACCTTGCTGAGCCTCAGGTTTACTTGGTATCTTGGACTTAGATTGCCCAATTTTTCGAACTGTGCCTGACGATGGACCTTCATTAGGCTTAGCTGGTTCAGGTTGATTAACTACCTTCTGGTTTTTCTTTTGGGATTCGATTTTCTTAGTGTCACGACTCAGGTTTCGGGACAACCGATTCCAGGCATTAATTATAGCCGCTATATTCGGAACGTCGTTGAAAGAATTTTGTAATCTAATCGCTCGATCTCTCCAGTGCATTACTTTAATCAAAGTCTTTCGCTGTTCTTGCAGCGAAGGGTTCAGTTCCAGCTGTTCTAGTAAATCGTCTATCTCTAAAAGTTGTCGATTAATAACCGTCAATTCATTTGTGGGATTGTCCATAACATGAGACAGTTTCGGTTTAGTAGTAGGATCAAGGCATTCGTTTTTAATCATTTCTATTAATTCTTGTTGAACATCTTCTTGGTCCACTGCTAATCCCCGAATTTCGTATTCAACTTCTAACTCTTCCGACGACAAACTGTCGAATATCAGCTGGTAATCCATTATAAAAAAAATATCAAAAAAAAAAAAAATAACTAACCGCAAAATAGGGCTTTTAATTAGTATACATATAATTCGGAAAAATAATGTAAAACTTTTTTTTTTTTTTCTCTTTTGAGACCACCAAAATAGGACGGGCCAAAAAAAAATGTTGACCTATCACCAAAAAAAAAATATATACGTATACCCCAAATATTACTTAATAATAATTTTAAATGTCACCAATTGTTCACTAATTTTATTAAACAAAATCAAAACTTAGGTTCCATACCCAAGCAAAAATCAACAATTATAGTAAGTAAGTGAGGTATTAATTAAACCTAAATACTCGCAATAATAAAAAAAAAAATTTAATAAGTTCAAATTAATAATTTAGATATATCTTATCTCAAGAATGTGTTTATATTTTCGTAAAAAAAAAGGATGAGAAGGAAAACTATGCAATGAGCTCCAACAAATGACCTCCAGATGACTTTTAGTTGTTTTTTTTTTCAATTGTAATCGTTACATTTTCACAATGGAACAGTAAACCAGCAATAAGGAAAATGTCCCAACCCTCCACGAAACCAGGAGTCACCTATTTATCAATAGAAAGTCAGGAATCACTGTATCGATTGCTGCAGTTAATCACATTCCATTGTATTTTGTACTAAAAAAAATCAAAGTTAAAATAAACACTACAAAGACTATGACGAACTAAACAGCAAAAGTTAGTTTGGTATTAATGGCTTTGAATTTAATTGATTTTATTTGTAGCACGTTAATGAGGAAACCCTGCTACGATGCATGAAGGATCTGGATTCACCAAACCATCTATCATGTCAGCAGTAGTTGGATTATCAATCAATCAATGTACTACAACCGGATATTAAACTGATATACGATAATATGAAAGCAAATTTAATGTTTCCATAAATTTTCTCTGGGAGATTGACACAACGGAATACCTGAAGTCCAACTCATGGAAATCAACGACATCGCGCTGTGTAAATTATCCACCACAATCAATTTATAGATTTTGTTCTGAATTATTAGTTTACCGCTGTCAAATTCGTAATAGCCTAAACTGTAAAAAAAAATATGGTGGAATAAAAAAAAACCCACGCGAATTAATTACCAGAAGGGTCTATCTAAACTCGTTATGCCATAAAACTGTTCAGCATTAGGTAGTTAAGCTACCGAGGTACCACTATTACCCTCATACTGTTAATATTAATTTAGAGACATCATTTCTGTCAATGTTTCGGCGCCATTTTGTAACCTATGGTTTATTAAATTTCCGTCAGCACATGGTAGCACACTTCTAGTTCGGGTAGCGCGAGTCGGCTGGGAGGGTCGGTATTAACCACGTGCTTGACGACCACAGTACAAAAAAAAACAATAACCAAATAAGTGTGCATTCTAAACAGTCTTACCAAGAAACACTAAAATTCAATTAAGTAATCTACATATCTGGAGTAATCATCCCGGAGTCACTGCACCCATCCTATCTCATCCTAATTTTAATTTATTAAGAAGCCATTTTATTTTATGTTCTGTTCATCCAAAATAATTATTGAAAAAAAATATGAAATACATTTACAAAAATTCTGTCTCACATTCAGCAAAAATCAGTTTTCTTATCCTAAGTTAGTGTGTTAATACTATCAGCTATGAATCTTTATCTAGTTAACAATCGAGAAGCAAAAAAAAACAAATTTATTTAAATTAATAAAGAAAGCAATAAATAATTAAATAAATATATAAATAAGAAAAAGAAAATAACTGTTTTAATATAAATTATAAACATATAATAACAAAACAAAACATAAATTCCACTTATCGTTCGATATTGTACGTCCTTGGCGAAGTTGATGGTATTTACGAAGATACGTAGAACCGTAGTCTGTTTACGACGCATAGGTTGAGAGGTTTAGTCGACAAAAAAAACTTTTCTTTGGCACATCACACAATCAGTCACTTTACACAGATAGTAATCACTATGCTTCTTTTGTTTTAAAGTTTTTACACTTATTAGTTAATTAGATAGGAATGTTAAGTAACTACCTATTTCTTACACGATTCACGTTTTTGACACCTTTTTGACCAAAAAAAAAACAATGTCTTACTGTACACTGGCTTTGGTCATATTTCCGGTAATATTTTGTTTTACAGTTTATTTAATATCACCTGATTGTCAAACAATAACAGACAAAAAAAACACCCAATTACATTGTATAACAACTGCTAATCACTTATAAGTTTTTTTTTCTTTATAGTTCGTAATCACAGTTTGTATTATCACTTCTCATATTTTATTTTTTTAAAGATTAAATCAACCAGCGTTACCAATTGTTTTACAATTTGCATACCCATCTGGTCTTACTAATTTGTTTTAACTTATTTTTTCTATTCAATAGCACAGCTTATCGCTATTATCACTCTTCATCATCCAAAAACATACTGTCCAGCAAAATTTTTATTTTTTTTTCCTCCATCTCAAACCTCACCATTACCCTCAACCTATTTTTATTTTTCTCGTCATACCTCTCAATTCTCAACACCAAAAATCTGCATCAACCATCATCAACCCCCCTAATCATTTTCTAAAGATCATTTCTTTTAATAATCCATCATCATCGAACTCAATTTAACATTTCCCCTTAACATTTGTCCATCAGTCATCAATCTCATACAAACAAGACAAATAATTTATATAACTCATACATTTATGTGTGGTGTACAAATTAATAGCTAACTCAGAACATAACATTTATTGTATAATACCTAGTCGTCTCTATATAATTACAATTTACCACTATAATCCATTCAGAAAATTTAGTACTATAATAATTAATAATTACTGAATGAATGACAGCAATTTCAATAATGGAATCTAAGCTTTTAATTTGGATGTCCGTATTCACTTAAGAATGGCTCACTGTATTCATAATAGGAACACAACATACAAACAATTCATGAATTGATCCGATTGTAGATTTATGCAGGGGCATCGAACCAGCGGTCATCAATCGTTACACCACAGATTCAAAATATGGTATTGCCAATTAATGAGAAAAAAATCCGTATTTTGAAACTGAAAAATTCGCGAATATAGGCATACGCACCTTCTCATCCTGTTTTGTTTATTTACTTTATCTATTTACTTTTTTTTTTTTTTTTTTTTTTTTTTTTTTTTTTTTTGGATTAAGTTTTGATATCCATTAGGTGATACGTACCTAAAATTTTTCCGCTATCGTCAGCCAATACATAATATACCTGACCTTTTCGATCTTTGACAACGGCTTTGCGATATGGAAAGGCAAACTTTGCAGTAAACTTATTTGCAGAATCACTAACAGGATGTTGCTTTACGTAAACCGTCTGACCAATTGTTAGGTCTCTCTTCCGAGTACGCAAGTTGTAACGTTGAGAGTATGTTTGGTAAGCCTTAGCCAAATTTTGTTGCACTTTCTCATGAATGATTCCCAATCTATCGTTCACATCCAGCAACTGCACGCATCCATCATTGAGCAAATTGAGCTGAGCTAATTGATTATAATCATCGGCATGTGTAATTTGATGATAACCAAACATCAGGTAGTGTGGAGAGAATGCCGTTGATTCATGGATAGAATTACGCAAAGAGCTTCCTATTTGTGGTAAGAATTTATCCCAATTGGTATGGTTACCTTTAATAAATGCTCTAATCGCGGCTACCACCGACCTGTTCACACGTTCAGATGCGTTGCTTTGCGGAGAATACAACGCAGTTTTAACGTGATGGATTCCGAACTCTTCTATTAAACTTGTGAACTCTTTCCCCACGAATTGGACACCATTATCAGAGTGAATTATCTGTGGAACGCTAAATAACGGGAACAATTCGTTTCTTAAGAAATCCGTTATTTTTGCAGCCGTTCCTTTCGTCAATGGTTTCAGATAAACGAATTTCGTTAAGTTTTCCAATACTATCAGTATGACCGTTTTACCAGACGAGCTTCGTGGATAGGGTCCCAGCAGATCTATAAATATTTTCTGCCACGGCCTTACAGGAATCATTGTAGATCCAAGGGGGGGTCGGTTACATTGGTTGGCAGATTTTGATTCTTTGCAGATCTGACACTTAGTTACGAAATCATGAACTTCCTTTCCCATTTTTGGCCAGTAGTATAACCTTCGCAATCTTTCCAAAGTCTTTTTGATTCCGCCATGAGCCCCACAAGGGTTGTTATGTTCTTTGACAATTAAAGATTCCCTAATCCCCAAAGGTACCCATAACTTCCAAACAGGAACATCTGTTAGTGCAATATTCCGGATCGGCTCGATCCTTATAAAGATTTTGTCATCCTTCAAACAAATGTTTGGAAAATCCTCTGGTTTTGCACTCACTTTATCACGGACATCCACATATTGTTCATCCTCCACATTTGTAGGGTCGAACAGATCCTTGTTTTGTAGCACAACGTCAGCATTTAGTTCTGCCAGTGAGTCGCAATATATTCGTGACAGTGTATCCGGTACCACATTATCACATCCCTTTATATGCACTATGTTAAAATCATATGCTTGCAGTTTCAATGACCATCTAGCCAAGCGTCCACTTAGCTCTTTTTGGCTCATTAGCCACTGGAGACTAGCGTGGTCCGTGATGATTGTAAAGCTGTATCCTTCAATATAAGGTCTAAATTTCTTGACACTTATAATTGCAGCCAAACACTCCAGTTCAGTGATTGTATAGTTTTTTTGTGCAGCATTTAATTTTTGTGATATGAATATGATTGGAAGTTCACTACCATCCTCGTCCAACTGAAATAACACGCTACCGATGCCTTGCGTGCTAGCGTCGCATTTAATATAAAATCGCTTGGTATAATTTGGGTTATGCAAAACTGGTGCATTACACAGTAGGGTCTTTAATTCCTCAAACGCAATATTAGCCTCGTCCGTCCATTTAAATTTAATCCCTTTCCGTAGGAGATTGGTTATTGGAGCGGTTACCTCTGAGTAATTTGGTATAAACCGTCTGTACCATCCAGCCATACCTAATAGACGGCGTGTTTGTTTTGTAGACTTGGGTGCCGGAAAATTCTTTATTGACTCTACTTTTGAGGGGTCGGTCCTTAATCCTTTTTCGCCGATCAGGAATCCTAAATATTTGGTTTCCTTCAAGACAAAATGACTCTTCTCAAGGTTAATTGTTAGCCCTGCTTTAGACAGTAGCTCTGCCACAGTTTGTAAAATTTCCTGGTGTTCGTCAAAATCAGCTGAGATTATTAACAGGTCGTCAAGATATACGAACACTCTGTCTCGAAGCTGATGAGGAATAACTCGATCCATCAATCTGCTCATGGTTTGGGGTGCATTACACAACCCAAACGGCATGACACAGAATTGATAGAGAGGACGGCCTGGAACTGTAAACGCGGTTATTTCTTTCGAACCTTGAGAAAGAGGAATTTGCCAAAAGGCATCTTTAAGGTCTAGAGTCGTTATAAACCTGGTCTCTTGGAGTCTACCCAGCAACCCGTCAATCAAAGGCAAAGGGTATGCGTCCTTCTTCGTAACGGAATTAATTTTCCGTGAGTCCAAACATAACCGACATTTGCCACTTGATTTCCGTACTAATACTACGGGAGAACTCCAGGGACTGTTACTGACTTCTATCACCCCTAATTGAAGCATCCTATCTATTTCTTCATTCATTGATTCTTGAATTATCGGAGACACGGCATAATATCGTTGTTTTATTGGTTGAGCATTTCCGACATCAATATGATGTTCAATCATATGAGTTCTTCCTAACCTTTTCGCGGAAAAAGATGGGAATGTTTCTATTAATTTGTTTAATGCTCTGCGTTTTGAAGGTGTTAAACAATGCTGGTCTTTAACTTTTAATTCACTATCTTGTAAGTCCGATAAGTCACAAATAACGTCAGGAGCCACTTTAAATTGTTTCCAAAAATCCACCCCTAAGTAAATTTCCGATTTTAATGAGGGTACAACACAAAATTTCATTATTTTCGTTTCATTTGTATATGATACGGGCAGTTGTACGTACCCTAACACATTGTTAGTTGTTCCGTCTGCTGTTCTAACGTAAGTAGCAAGTTTTTTAATCGGAACCCCCAACTCCTTAACCAATTGTTCGCTGTTCTTACCAAGAATGCTTACCGTTGCCCCGCTATCAAGCAATCCTAGAAGAGTCCTTCCCTTAATCCTGATTTTTGCATATGGACGTGGGTCATTATCAACCGTTTCGGTAAGTGAGGCGATAGTACAAGATTTGCGAAACATTTTTCGTTCTTTCCAATATTTTCTGATTCTTCGGAGGCGTCTATTTTCGAAATTTGGGGCTTTAATGATGGAAGATTCTAAGAAACTAGTGTTGTTAATAGGGATAGAAGTATTTACTTGAGCGATCCTTTCGGTGGTAATTGACTGGGAATAAATGTTTGTCCCGAACGAGGTTCCCCAGCCTTCATGGCGTTCGGTCCTGAGTTTCCCAAGCGTTTCTTTTGACAACGCAAGCAATCTTTGCGATCTACTCCGGCTAATCCACAACCTTCACAAAATTGGTGTGTTCGCGCCATTGGGCAAGCTGTGAATTTGTGGCCTAAATCTTTGCAATTCCAGCAAACCTGGAATATTGACCAATCTATTGCGGAAAGTTCAGGAGGTTTCTGGTCAGTATCCTCACTGTCAGAATTGCCATTGCTTGAATGGTTAGTATCGTTACTTTCCATTTTTGAGTTAATTTCAAGCGATTTGTAAGAACGATTCGGAACAGCAACGTTATATTTTGAGAGTTCTTCAACTATAACTTGGCGCTTTGGACGTGACTCGATTATGCGCCGAGGATCATAACCCGAAGATTCCCATAGTTTTTCGCGATTATCACACACTTTCCTCAGTTGCTCCACTGATTTGAACCTCATGTTCATGGTTGCATCTTTTAAAGCAGGGTTCATATTGTCTTGCAATAGCTCAATTATTTCAATCTCTGGGAGCGGATTCGACAGACGGTAATTTGAACTCTCAATCTCCAGAACGAAGTCGCTAAAGGACTCTTTGGGATATTGAGTACGTCGTCGTATATATCGTCTAATTGCTCTCTCTCCTTCAATGGTGCTGAATCGTTCTAGGAGTGCTTCTTTGAATTGTTTCCAACCCGTATATCTATGTTTTCGGATGAAAACATAATACCATTTTTCAGCTTTGTCCGACACGAAATGACGGGTTAGGCTAACGAGGTCGTCAAGGTGGACATCGTCTTGAATAGCGTGCTCTTCCAGTTTCATTATGAAATCTTGTACCGTATCTTCTTCTCTTTTCCGATCATATCGCCCGGAAAAGTTTATTCTCCATTTTGTAGGGTCTGGTTTTCTTACAAAATTCCTGTAACGCCTTTGTTCTACTCTCATCGAGTTCGCCCTAGATGAACGGGAGACACTTGAATTTGAGGCATCGTCCTCCATATCGCTGGTGCTACTTTTATAATTGTGTTGTGATGTAGGCCGTCTCTGCTCGTTAGACCTCCGATTTTCTGGGATTTTAGCCGTTTGTAATTTTCCCAAAAACTCTTGCGCCAATTCCTCTAGACGCTGTGAAAGTCGACGCTCCTGAGTTTCCAATTCAGTATTATGACCTTGCTGAGCCTCAGGTTTACTTGGTATCTTGGACTTAGATTGCCCAATTTTTCGAACTGTGCCTGACGATGGACCTTCATTAGGCTTAGCTGGTTCAGGTTGATTAACTACCTTCTGGTTTTTCTTTTGGGATTCGATTTTCTTAGTGTCACGACTCAGGTTTCGGGACAACCGATTCCAGGCATTAATTATAGCCGCTATATTCGGAACGTCGTTGAAAGAATTTTGTAATCTAATCGCTCGATCTCTCCAGTGCATTACTTTAATCAAAGTCTTTCGCTGTTCTTGCAGCGAAGGGTTCAGTTCCAGCTGTTCTAGTAAATCGTCTATCTCTAAAAGTTGTCGATTAATAACCGTCAATTCATTTGTGGGATTGTCCATAACATGAGACAGTTTCGGTTTAGTAGTAGGATCAAGGCATTCGTTTTTAATCATTTCTATTAATTCTTGTTGAACATCTTCTTGGTCCACTGCTAATCCCCGAATTTCGTATTCAACTTCTAACTCTTCCGACGACAAACTGTCGAATATCAGCTGGTAATCCATTATAAAAAAAATATCAAAAAAAAAAAAAATAACTAACCGCAAAATAGGGCTTTTAATTAGTATACATATAATTCGGAAAAATAATGTAAAACTTTTTTTTTTTTTTCTCTTTTGAGACCACCAAAATAGGACGGGCCAAAAAAAAATGTTGACCTATCACCAAAAAAAAAATATATACGTATACCCCAAATATTACTTAATAATAATTTTAAATGTCACCAATTGTTCACTAATTTTATTAAACAAAATCAAAACTTAGGTTCCATACCCAAGCAAAAATCAACAATTATAGTAAGTAAGTGAGGTATTAATTAAACCTAAATACTCGCAATAATAAAAAAAAAAATTTAATAAGTTCAAATTAATAATTTAGATATATCTTATCTCAAGAATGTGTTTATATTTTCGTAAAAAAAAAGGATGAGAAGGAAAACTATGCAATGAGCTCCAACAAATGACCTCCAGATGACTTTTAGTTGTTTTTTTTTTCAATTGTAATCGTTACATTTTCACAATGGAACAGTAAACCAGCAATAAGGAAAATGTCCCAACCCTCCACGAAACCAGGAGTCACCTATTTATCAATAGAAAGTCAGGAATCACTGTATCGATTGCTGCAGTTAATCACATTCCATTGTATTTTGTACTAAAAAAAATCAAAGTTAAAATAAACACTACAAAGACTATGACGAACTAAACAGCAAAAGTTAGTTTGGTATTAATGGCTTTGAATTTAATTGATTTTATTTGTAGCACGTTAATGAGGAAACCCTGCTACGATGCATGAAGGATCTGGATTCACCAAACCATCTATCATGTCAGCAGTAGTTGGATTATCAATCAATCAATGTACTACAACCGGATATTAAACTGATATACGATAATATGAAAGCAAATTTAATGTTTCCATAAATTTTCTCTGGGAGATTGACACAACGGAATACCTGAAGTCCAACTCATGGAAATCAACGACATCGCGCTGTGTAAATTATCCACCACAATCAATTTATAGATTTTGTTCTGAATTATTAGTTTACCGCTGTCAAATTCGTAATAGCCTAAACTGTAAAAAAAAATATGGTGGAATAAAAAAAAACCCACGCGAATTAATTACCAGAAGGGTCTATCTAAACTCGTTATGCCATAAAACTGTTCAGCATTAGGTAGTTAAGCTACCGAGGTACCACTATTACCCTCATACTGTTAATATTAATTTAGAGACATCATTTCTGTCAATGTTTCGGCGCCATTTTGTAACCTATGGTTTATTAAATTTCCGTCAGCACATGGTAGCACACTTCTAGTTCGGGTAGCGCGAGTCGGCTGGGAGGGTCGGTATTAACCACGTGCTTGACGACCACAGTACAAAAAAAAACAATAACCAAATAAGTGTGCATTCTAAACAGTCTTACCAAGAAACACTAAAATTCAATTAAGTAATCTACATATCTGGAGTAATCATCCCGGAGTCACTGCACCCATCCTATCTCATCCTAATTTTAATTTATTAAGAAGCCATTTTATTTTATGTTCTGTTCATCCAAAATAATTATTGAAAAAAAATATGAAATACATTTACAAAAATTCTGTCTCACATTCAGCAAAAATCAGTTTTCTTATCCTAAGTTAGTGTGTTAATACTATCAGCTATGAATCTTTATCTAGTTAACAATCGAGAAGCAAAAAAAAACAAATTTATTTAAATTAATAAAGAAAGCAATAAATAATTAAATAAATATATAAATAAGAAAAAGAAAATAACTGTTTTAATATAAATTATAAACATATAATAACAAAACAAAACATAAATTCCACTTATCGTTCGATATTGTACGTCCTTGGCGAAGTTGATGGTATTTACGAAGATACGTAGAACCGTAGTCTGTTTACGACGCATAGGTTGAGAGGTTTAGTCGACAAAAAAAACTTTTCTTTGGCACATCACACAATCAGTCACTTTACACAGATAGTAATCACTATGCTTCTTTTGTTTTAAAGTTTTTACACTTATTAGTTAATTAGATAGGAATGTTAAGTAACTACCT
The DNA here is from genome assembly GCA_958295665.1 of Tipula vernalis. Lineage (NCBI taxonomy): Eukaryota > Metazoa > Arthropoda > Insecta > Diptera > Tipulidae > Tipula > Tipula vernalis. The sequence goes on from OY282558.1 coordinate 4,884,296, forward strand.
ATTTCTTACACGATTCACGTTTTTGACACCTTTTTGACCAAAAAAAAAACAATGTCTTACTGTACACTGGCTTTGGTCATATTTCCGGTAATATTTTGTTTTACAGTTTATTTAATATCACCTGATTGTCAAACAATAACAGACAAAAAAAACACCCAATTACATTGTATAACAACTGCTAATCACTTATAAGTTTTTTTTTCTTTATAGTTCGTAATCACAGTTTGTATTATCACTTCTCATATTTTATTTTTTTAAAGATTAAATCAACCAGCGTTACCAATTGTTTTACAATTTGCATACCCATCTGGTCTTACTAATTTGTTTTAACTTATTTTTTCTATTCAATAGCACAGCTTATCGCTATTATCACTCTTCATCATCCAAAAACATACTGTCCAGCAAAATTTTTATTTTTTTTTCCTCCATCTCAAACCTCACCATTACCCTCAACCTATTTTTATTTTTCTCGTCATACCTCTCAATTCTCAACACCAAAAATCTGCATCAACCATCATCAACCCCCCTAATCATTTTCTAAAGATCATTTCTTTTAATAATCCATCATCATCGAACTCAATTTAACATTTCCCCTTAACATTTGTCCATCAGTCATCAATCTCATACAAACAAGACAAATAATTTATATAACTCATACATTTATGTGTGGTGTACAAATTAATAGCTAACTCAGAACATAACATTTATTGTATAATACCTAGTCGTCTCTATATAATTACAATTTACCACTATAATCCATTCAGAAAATTTAGTACTATAATAATTAATAATTACTGAATGAATGACAGCAATTTCAATAATGGAATCTAAGCTTTTAATTTGGATGTCCGTATTCACTTAAGAATGGCTCACTGTATTCATAATAGGAACACAACATACAAACAATTCATGAATTGATCCGATTGTAGATTTATGCAGGGGCATCGAACCAGCGGTCATCAATCGTTACATCTTTGCTCATTTTAATGTGATTCCTTAGCGAACACTGTATATTTATTCCCCAATTGATAGCAAGCACTTTTGGAAATGGGAAATAAAAATTTGGAAAAATTTAGCTGGGGAATAACTCTTTCGTGGATCTCTTCCTTCAACGATTAAAGTCTCGTTTGCTTACCCTGGTTTGGCTTGACGGTTTCCGTTCGACGAATTTTTGGAAACAAGTTCCAATGGAATAATAAAATTCCGAAAATTATCATTTTCTCGGTTTTAGGGTAAATTCTACAGTATGAAAATTCCGATGAAGAAAACAACAAACTTTTCGTATAACACTTTTTTCTATATAAGACACACAAGACAATTTTTTAAGTGAATTCGTTACAAATCCTTAGTTATGATCTCTGAGATATTTTCTTAACACGAAACATTATTTAAAAACGTTCAAAATTAAACCAATAACTGACATACAAAATTCATAAACCAATACGAAGAGGAGAAATTGTTAAGAGTTCTGCAAATTCAGTTTCGATCTGATGAGGATTACGAAAAATTAAGCATTTTGCAATCATTTCATCAAATTGCTAACTTATTGATGGATTTCATCAAAACTGGTTAAGAAATAGGCATGTTTCAACCTAATTGTTAAGGCAAATTTCGTCGTAAGTGGTTATAAAAAGTTAAGTTCCAATCCCAATTGGCCCTAATCCAGAACATTATCTAAGAATCATTTTAGAACCCTATTCCCATCGTACATCTACATAATGAATTTCTTCAAAATCGATTAACAGAAAGTCAAGTTACATCCTAATTGATCGTTTTGACTGCAGTTCTGGCATCTAAAACATATTTCGATCGAACACACGAATTTCATCATAACCGATTACAAAAAGCCAAGTTCCATCTTAATTGGTAATTTAGAATCCCATTTTGTTGAATTTCATCAAAATCGGTTAAGAAAAAGCAAGTATTTGGCCATATTTGACAAAATCATTTTAGATACCATTTTCAAAAAGAAGTAGCGGTTTAAAAATATCCTGGTTCCATGCTAATTGGCCATATTTCAGAACTTCATATTAAAAACATTTTACAATCCTGTTGCCTGCCGGTACGATGACATTTTAATTTCATTGAAATCGATTAAGAAATAGCCAAGTTCCATTCTAACTGAGCAAATTCTAGAATTCTATCAAAAATTCGTTTTAACAGTATTGAATTTCATCAAAATCTGTAAACAAATAGTGTTTAGTTGTACAAACAAATAGTTGTTTGTTACAACCAGGGCTGCGGAGTCGGAGTCGGAAGTCAAAGAGTCGGACTATTTTAGCGGAGTCGGAGCCGGAAAAATACTAACCGACTCCTACTCCGCATTTTATATTTTCCTTTCTCTCCTCAAATCGACGTTACCCTTAGTTGCAAAAAGACTCCAATCAGTCTAAATTTGAAAATAGTTTAAGTAGTGAAGAAGTAGACGGAAAACATGAATTCGAAAAATGTCTAGACGAACATGAGAAATCGAAAAGACTTCGAATTACAAAAATTCAGGATTTAATTTTTTGATGGCTTGGAGAAAGTGAAAAAATCAACAGAAGTACGAGTCAATATTATTGAGGCCAAACTAACTTTATTAACCAATTCCTTCTTTAATTCTTTAATCTGATTTTTAATTTTTGTTATGTCAAAATGATGTTCTAATGTTGAAAGAATTTAAATACGAGCAGTATTAAGAAATTTCGGAGTCGGAGTTGGAGTCGGAGCCGCAATCGAAGAAATGTATTACCGCTCCGCAGCCCTGGTTACAACAAATAGTTCTATGTCCCTTCCAAATTGATCGTATTCGTGAACTTTAGTTAAATATCAGAAGTTTAGATGAAGCTAACTTAAATGTATCTCTATATCATTTTATCAAAAATTTGGTCAGGATCAGACCAAACATACAATAAGTGTATTGCTTTTGTCTTAAAAAAAAAAAATACAACAACAATCGTATTGGATAGACCAGAAAATGGTTTAGCCTTAACCCAAAAAAAATTAGTGGTTAAAAAATATTAACCAAATTTTTATTTATAATTCCTGCCACAAGAGTCGACTTTTTAAAAATTGTGTTTGTCAAAGTTGGCAATCCTGCTGCTAATTGAGATTTTCTCGCGTCTGTCAAAAATGTATTTGAATAAAATAAACAAATAATTTAATTATAAAAGTGAATCGTGAGCCTTAATAAAAGAATTGAAAGAAAAATGGAATCGGCTGATGAAAAATTAGTCATTAAGGTACATACATATCTAAATCAATTTGCTAAATTTGTTGCTCAGGTGATACGTAAATTTGTATTATCTTAAAAACTTCGAATTAATCTTGACTTTGTGGTAATTCATTGTTGTTTTAGACTATTCTGGAGAACATGGCGGACACCTCGGATGAAAGCACCAATTCAAGTGACACGTCCTCGGAATCCATCGAATCCTTAATCAGTAGTCAACAACCTAATACACCCAAACGAGCAAGAATATCGGATTTTATGAAAGTTGTTGATGAATATAACAATAAGGAATTCAAGAAGAACTTTCGATGTTCACGTGAAAGTTTAGCTTCCTTAATTGGTACGTTACAATTTAATTCAATTTTAATTTACAATTTTAACAATTTCAGAATCAATTTCGTTTTCAACTCCCCGACCCGTATCATATTACTCACACGAAATTTATTATCGGCTGTTTTCAACCGTTTTCGTGCAAATTAGTTTCGCCGTATCACAAATCTGGTTTTCAATTGGAAAACACAATCGATATCCAACAAATATTTGATAGAATCGAAATCAAACATTATATTTAATGACTAGCATACGGTAAAAAATTTCGTTTGAGTAGGATGATAAGACCAATGGGAACTTATTCTTGAAATCGGTGGAAATTTCCCAATGGGCATATCTACCATAATTCCCTTACTAATTCCTTTACAAATCTCCATGCAATTTCCACCTACAACCAAAAAACGTATTCTTGAAACCAATCGAAATATTTATCCGAATATGGGGGAATTGCCACCGAATTCAAAAAAGGGGCCCTGGGAACTCATATTTAATTTAATTACTTTTTCCAGATTTATATAAATCTTCAGAAGTATGTCCAAAAAATCGTGGAGGTCGTGAAAAGGTTGGAGCCCGCAAGGAATTTCACATGTGTATATGGTATGTGGCGAATACTATCACTTACAAGCAGATGGGTAATCTCTTTGGCATTAACGAGGTAACCACATGGAAGATTGTGAACAGAGTAGCATCATGGATGGTGACCATTTCAAATAGATACATTATATGGCCACGGTCGACTCAAAGGGTCGCACAAACAACAGCCTCATTTGAAATGCTATCAGGCATATCCGGCGTCCTTGGGGCAATAGACGGAAGCCACATAAAAGTTAAAAGGCCGACCGTTAACCCAGTAACATATTATAATCGGAAAGGTTATTATAGTATATTACTACAAGTAGTCGTGGATTCCAAAAAGCGATTCATCGACATTTACTGCGGCGAACCTGGATCGATGCATGACGCTCGTGCATTTCGATATGCCAAAGAAAGTACGTCATTTTTAAATAATTCCTTTCTATTAGGCGATTCGGCCTACCCATCAAACTCATGGCTCGTCCCACCATATAAGGATAATGGAAATTTGACCGAACGCGAAAAAAATTTCAATTTTGTTCACTCTTCAACGAGAATTATGGTAGAAAATGCCTTTGGGATCTTGAAAGGCCGGTTTCGTCGAATTTTACATTTCACGAAACATTTAGATTTGGGTACTGTGAAGAACATTGTTGTTGCGTGCTGTGTGCTGCATAATATATGCGTTAATGAAAGTGACGTGTGGTATGATGCCAGCAATGAGGAGCCAGACAGTACAACTGTCGAAAATGTGCATAACGTTGTGGTGGAGCGTCGCCCTGATGTTGTGAATCAGCTTCTTCAAAACCTTGTATTATAGTATTAAAATAAAAATACTTAGAGTATAGAGTTGTTTTATTTAATTCATTTATTTTGGTATTTCGATTTTGGTAATGATATTATTTAAATTATTTTGATTTTAAGTAATTTAACAAATTTTCGTTCCATTTTCTCCTTTCCTCGTGCCGTTTTTCAGCCGCCAACTCCTTCTCCGTATGCCTTTTCAGTCTCGCTTCTTCCCTTAGCTTAGCATTTTCCTCCTTTTCTCTTAGAAACTCCAATTTTCTTTCGTTGTAGCTATCGACAGTTGATCTGCGCTTTCGAGCCGGCTTTCGTTTGACATTTGCTGAGGTATCATCATTGTCTGGCACACTTATTTCGATTACATCCTCGAAAGTAGGGGCTAAAGTAACCACGCTTTGTTCGGTGGCAGTAGCATTTAGGAGCGGAGTTTCTTGCTTTTTTCTCTCTGTATTACGACCAGCAATGGGAATGGAGGGAACACCAATCCCAGAAGCAATAGTTTTGTTTTCAGAAACTTCAACGGAAGTTTCCTCGTCAAACAACTGCTCCAACAAATCTTTGTATGGTGCAACTCCAGGGTGAGTTCTATTATTATCTAGACATGACTTGTATGCCTTTTTGACGCTCCTTATTTTATTTCTGATTTCTTCTTCAGTAAATGATGTATCCTAAAAAATAGGCAAATTAATAATACCACATTTTAAATTAGTCAAAATAAATGTCTATATTAATAATAATAAGTCACATACCGCTGCACCTGAAGATGTCATATCTTCTAATAAGTTTTTACGTACAATTTTTTTTTTTTGTAATGTGCGTAAATTCATTTTTACGGTGAATTGCGAATACCAAAAGTGTCCGTGACTCTGCTCTGCTCCAGAATCTTCTATGTGCGTTGTAAAAAATACAAAGGATAAACTAAAATGATTAGTTTTAATTATAAATTATATTTGTATAATATGTACTTACATTTTTTTTTGTTACTTCTGACATGTTTATTGGTAAATAATACAATAAATTGAAATTTTTTTTTATTGAATAAATTGAAACTACTTCCTTAAAGAAATAGAAATCTATGCGTTTTTTTCAATTGTTTCTTTTTTTTTGAGAGAGAAAAATTTCAAGTGCTGCCAACAGATGAAACAAAAATTTGACCAAAATTTGGTTAATTTTTGCTATTCAGCCGTTAACCAAAAAAAATACCCAACTCATTTTGGTTGAAAGCAATACACTTAATTGCACAGTTTTAATAACATAATAGGTAGAATCTACTTTGTAGTTCAAGAAAGTGGTTTTTAAATTAAAAAAATTTTAATCAAACGTTCCGGAAATATTTTTTTTAAATCATTGATTCATAAGAGATTTTTGACTGATAAAAAATTTACAGAAACAAAAGAAAAACTGGAGAAAAAATTTGGTTCCACTATTCTGACATTGTTTTTGAATATTGTTTATCGAATTGATATAGAATAAGATAAATTGGTTTGTGTGTGAGTATTATTTAACCTTTATAGTGACGTTGATTATGATTCAATTCGAAAAACAACAAAATCAAAAACGATGTAATACCGAGACGTCTCGTGAACATTTATTTTCAAAAAATAAAAAAACAACAACAACAAATGGAAAATACAGTAGAACTGTAATAACTTTATCTTCTTAATCCCTTTAAATCAGACTCTCTGCTGTTAATTTCTTCTTACCTTTTACTTCTTCTTGATTTGCGTTTGACTTTGAATTGAGTATCATACATCATGCTCTACGAGTATAAAAATTTAAAAAACAAATCGAACAAAAATTCGCATTTCTCACTACTTTTATTTTTGTTTATTTTTTGTGTTTACAATTTTTATGTGTGTACGTACATCCATTCAAACAAAATTTGTGATTGTTTGAAACAAATAAATAAAAAACATTATGCTGGATGCATTGAAAATAAACACTCCTCGTGTAGTTTCCTAATAAGTTTTTGTTATTGGTTTTGGATTTTTTAACCTTTATTTAACATTTTCCCGGCTGAATAAAAAAAACTACATATTTCGGCTGGAGTTCATATTTTGTATATGAAAATAAAGCGAATTTATGTTATTAACATGGGTGTACATTGCGTTATGAACTATTTGTTGTGCCAAGCTGGGAATATACATTTGATTATGATCAAGGCTGGGCAAATTACATTACACTGAGTAATTAAAATACTTTTCCGAGTTACAGCAAGCTCAGTAATTAAAATACAAATTACAATTACTTTCGAGTGGAGTAACTAAAATACAAGTTACAATTACTTTGAATTGTCATTTGTAATTAAAATACAAATTACAATTACTTTACATTTGTAAATTGATAAATTTGATTTGACAAAATTCATTTAGTGAAAAAACGTATCATTAGAAAAAGATTATTATGATAAGTTTTATGCTGATGACTCTGGAACCAAATTTTAATAAGCCTTGTAAAAATTTAAATAAGAAATTTCAAAAACTGGGGAATTTAAGTAATTAAAATACAAGATACTGTTACTTGGAGAATGAGTAATTAAAATACAAATTACAAATTGTAATTTCTATTTTAATTACGTAATTCAACTACATGTAATTCGTTACTGCCCAGCCTTGCCTAATTAAAAAATCCTAATCCATACGAATCGTTCGTTTAGTAAAAGTTCTACAAAATTATATTTATGAAATCGCACTCAACTCTTAAGGGCCAATATCGGCCATTGCCAACAATGATGATAAAGGTTTGGCTAGCACATGGAAAGGGCCCTTCAATTACCCAGTCAAAAACCCTAATCCATACGAATCGTTCGTTTAATAAAACTTCTACAAAATTTTATTTTTGAAATCGCACTCAATTCTAAAGGGCCAATATCGGCCATTGCCAACAATGATGACAAAGGTTTGGCTAGCACATGGAATAGGACCCTTAATTACCTAATAAAAAAATCCTAATCCATACGAATCGTTCGTTTAGTAAAAGTTCTACAAAATTATATTTATGAAATCGCACTCAACTCTTAAGGGCCAATATCGGCCATTGCCAACAATGATGACAAAGGTTTGGCTAGCACATGGAATAGGACCCTTAATTACCTAATCAAAACATCCTAATCCATACGAATCGTTCGTTTAGTAAAAGTTCTACAAAATTATTTTTTTGAAATCGCACTCAATTCTCAAGGGCTAATACCGGCTATTGCCAACAATGATGACAAAGGGTTTACACTTGGAATAGGCCCTTTAATTACCACAAGTCAAATCACTTGGAATAGGCCCTTTAATAACCTAGTCAAAACCCCTAATCCATATGAATCGTTCGTTTAGTAAAAGTTCTACAAAATTACATTTTTGAAATAGCACTCAACCCTCAAGGGCCAATATCGGCAATTGCCAACAATGATGACACAGGTTTGCTAGCACATAGAATAGGCCCTTTAATTAACTAGTCAAAAACCCTAATCCATACGAATCGTTCGATTAGTAAAAGTTCTACAAAATTATATTTTTGAAATCGCACTCAACCCTCAAGGGTCAATATCGGCAATTTACAAATATGATGCCAACAGTTTGGCTAGCACATGGAATGGGACCCTTAATTACCTAATTAAAAAACCCTAATCCATACGAATCGTTCGTTTAGTAAAATTTCAACAAAATTACATTTTTGAAATACCACTCAACCCTCAAGAGCCAATATCCGCAAATGCCAACAATAATGACAAAGGTTTGGCTAGCACATGGAATAGGCCCTTTTATTACCTAGTCAAAAACCCTAATCCATACGAATCGTTCGTTTAGTAAAAGTTCTACAAAATTATATTTTTGAAATCGCACTCAACTGTTAAGGGCCAATATCGCCCATTGCCAACAATGATGACAATTACCTAATTACAATGCTGGGCAAATTACATTACACTGAGTAATTAAAATACTTTTCCTAGTTACAGCAAACTCAGTAATTAAAATACAAATTACAAATACTTTACATTTGTAAATTGATAAATTTGATTTGACAAAATTCATTTAGTGAAAAAACGTATCATTAGAAAAAGATTATTAAGATTAGGTTTTATGCTGATGACTCTGGAACCAAATTTTAATAAGCCTTGAAAAATGTAAATAAGAAATTTCAAAAACTGGGGTAATTAAAATACAAATTACAATTACTTAGAATTTATGTAATTAAAATACAAGATAATGTTACTTGGAGAATGAGCAATTAAAATACAAATTACAAATTGTAATTTGTATTTTAATTACGTAATTCAAATACATGTAATTCGTTACTGCCCAGCCTTGATTATGATACTTACTAAATGTGGCATTCTAAATTGAATTTTACATGAAGTTCTGGAATATGGCCAAGTATAATGGAACTTGTCTATTTCTCAACCGCTTATAATGAAATTTTTTATGTGCTTTTGAAATGGGCTTTTAAAACGATTTTTGGAAGAAGTTCCGACATATGACCAAGAATGATGGCACTTGCCTATTTCTCAACCGATTATGATGAAATTTGACAGGTGCATTGGAAATGGGATTCTAAAATGATTTTTGGATGAAGTTCTGAAACATGGCCAAGTATAATGGAACTTGCCTATTTCTCAACTAATTATGATGAAATTTGGTTTGTGCGTTGGAAATTGGATTCTTAAATGATTTTTGGAAGAAGTTCTGGAATATGGCAAGTAGGATGGAACTTGGCTTTTTTTAACCGATTATGATGAAATTCGACTTGTACAATGGAAATGGGATCTTCAAATGATATTTAGATGAAGTTCTGGAATATGGACAGTTAGGAAGGAACTCGGTTATTTCTCAACTGATTATGATGAAATTCGAATTGTACGATGGAAATGAGATCTTCAAATCATTTTTAGATGAAGTTCTGGAGTACGGCTAAGTAGGATGGAACTTGGGTATTTCTTAACCGAGTACGTTGAAATTCTACTTGTATGATGGAAATGGGATCTTCAATTGATTTTTTTGATGAAGTTCTGGAATATGGCCAAGTAGGATGGAACTTGGCTATTTCTTGAACGATTTTGATGAAATTCGACAAGTGCGATAAAAATGGGATTCTAAAATGATATTTAGAAAAAGTTCTGGAATATGGCCAATTAGGAAGGAACTCGGTTATTTCTCAATCGATTATGATAAATTTTTACTTGTGTGTTTACAGAGGAATACCATTTTGTGAACAATTAAAATTGTTGGTTTAGAAATTCGATATGAAGTTTTGCAAGTATGTCAAAGGTGTTAAAGATGTTTTCAATTAGATTGATTATTTACTAGAATATGTTTTTCCGCAATTATTTAAAAAACACTTTTGATTGAAATATAATGTGACTCTAAAGAAATAAAATAAACTTTGTTTGGGGGATTTTACTAACAATTGAGCTAATAAAAAGTAAAATGAGGGGGCATTAGAATAAATACTACCTGTCGCACCGTCGCTCAATTAGCAAAGCTGGTTAGAAACACTTTCTATACAATAAGCATTGAGAAGCATAATGGAGATTGGCTGAAAAGAATCTCTATTTGAATTGCGCAAGAGCCGGTTTTTCTTATTTTTAGAATTCTTTTAATATACAATCTAAAATTAGTATAGGCAAAGCGAGAAAACGCTAGTAATAAAGCAGAAAGGGTTCTAAATATGACGAAATTGACAATTCTGTACTACACCTATTCATGCAGTCCTGTTTTTCGGCCATAACACAGCTTTTCGAAATTGTTTTTGTAACACTACACAAGCATCATGAATTACATGAGATAGTATTGGGCGCTTTCAGCTCTACCAACTGTTGGCAACATGTTGACTAAAATAACCCTGTTGTTTTCTGAATGCCCCGATTTATCGAAAATTCCATGGCAATGTTATGTATCGAATGTCATTTTGCCCATCAGTAAATTTTGAAAGCCAACATGTTGCGGGACCTGAAAGCGCCCAATGACACCCATTTCCAAGCCGTTGAAAGCTTACTAAAAGCGATTGTGTTGGAGTAAGTGCTTTAATTTTCCACCTAATTTTTTAAAGCCAACATATCAAAAATTCGTCGATCTCATACTGTTTGAATAATAATTCAAATCGAATCAATTTTGACGTCAAGAACGACGTGATGATAATTATCTTTAGCAAAAATCATAGAACATATCTAACACCTGATAAATAAAAGCACATAAGCAGCACGGTTATTGTACAATTGAAATTGTAATTAAATAAGTATTTTATACAAAAACCGCTAATACTTAAGCAAATTAATTAATGAAATATATGTATTATTAGGTAAAAGTAATATTAAATATAAGTGATAATTATATTAATTATCATAATAAGTGATATATGCAAAATGAAAAGTTTTTGATCGAATAGATCCCTTGTTTGATTCATAAATTTATTTTAGAATTCTGTTCATTTTACACTTTACAGGGATACTAACTACAGTTTCGTTAATTAGACTACAATTTAAAATGATCAGTCGATCAAGAAGCTATAGTAATATTTTTTGACGTTTTCTCTAAATAGGGAAATCCATGAAAACTTGGGAACTTTGCTTTAAAATTAGATTTACCTATACCAGGAGGGATGTGCGTGTGATTTTTATTCCAGAAATAGTGGAAAGATCCCCTGAGGATGTTAGGCCTTACAGATCCATTAGCCGCACATTATTTATTCTGAAAACCAAGCCTTGCATAAAATACCGGTTCAGTAGATTAGATTCAACGCCTTCACGCGACCTGACATCATAAATTGATGACACACTCCGGAACAAAGAGGTACTATTATGTTCATTCATTGATATTCTTATTGATCCTATAAGTAGTTTGCTTCTTTGTAGCATCATGAATAACATGAAATGTTATTATTAATTAATAACAAAATGTTTAATAATAACTATTGCTCCTATTATGGTTCTCACCTCACCGAGAAATACTATGCAAATGTGACTAGATTTGTGTGAAATTTTTCGGTGAGGTGAGAACCATAATAGGGCTAAGAGTTAAACAAAGTTTATTTTATTTCTTTAGTCACATTATATTTCAATCAAAAGTGTTTTTTAAATAATTTACTTTTATTTGCGGAAAAATATCTTCTAGTAAATAATCAATCTAATAGAAAAAATCTTTAACACCTTTGACATACTTGCAAAACTTCATATCGAATTTCTAAACCAACAATTTTAGTTGTTCACAAAATGGTATTCCTCTGTAAACACACAAGTAAAATTTCATCATAATCGATTGAGAAATAACCGAGTTCCTTCCTAATTGACCATATTCCAGAACTTTTTCTAAATATCATTTTAGAATCCCATTTCTGTCGCACTTGTCGAATTTCATCAAAATCGTTCAAGAAATATCCAAGTTCCATCCTACTTAGCCATATTCCAGAACTTCATCTAAACACATTTGAAGGTAACATTTCCATCGTACAAGTCGAATTTCATCAAAATCTGTTGAGAAATAGACAAATTCCATACTACTTGGCCATATTCCAAAATCTTATCTAAAAATCATTATAGAATCCCACATTTAGTCGGTATCGTATTCAAATGTATATTGCTGGTTGGCCACAATAAATAACCCATAACCCAATGAAAACCCATCGTTAATTTGTTAATAAAGAAAAAAAAATAATAAACATATATTCCCTTTATTCACCGGTCGTGATTCAATTAATACCAGTTTAGCTCTAAATATGTAAACAAATGATCATTTTCTGTTTAATGACGACACTCTATTCTAGTATTAAAGGAGACCTTTAAATTACAACAACAAGTAAAAAAACGAAAAATAAAAAGGAAAATACAAGGAAAAATAGGTTAGGTTAGGTTGGAGTGGCTGCTTGCGCACACTTAGACCGGTGACGGTCCATTGTGATACCACGGGATGTATCCCCTTTTACCCCTATTGGAACCATTTCGAGCTACTTATGTAGCGTAAGACGTCCCGCACTTTAATGTTTTCGAGATCCGAGAGGCAGTCCATCCTGAACTTACCTAAGTGTTTGTGCCTTCTGAGAGTCAATGCTGGACACGAGCAAAGGAAGTGGACCAACGTCTCTTCCTCCTCTTCGTCCAAGCAGCTTCTGCAGAAGTCATTAGCCTCCAGACCCAGCCTTCTTGCATGTTCTCCAAAAAGGCAGTGTCCCGTGAGAATTCCTACGACCGTTCTTAATTCACGTCTTCGTAAGGATATTAATGCCCTAGTGCGCCCCAAGTCCAGCTTTGGCCAAACTTGTCTTGCAACTCTACAGGTGAGGGCGTTAGACCACCTTTCCCCCGCTGAGGATAGCGCCTGCTTCCCAAGTGCTTGTCTCAGCGCTGTGATAGGCCTCCCCAGACTTGCCCTTTCCGGTTGCAGCTAGAGAGTCGTACCATGCCTAGCAAGTTCATCTGCCCTGCAGTTCCCCATGACGCCCGAGTGACCTGGGACCCAGACTACCTGGATGTTGAAATGCTCACCCATCTCATTTAGAGATGAGTGACAACTCAACGCCACCCGTGACGCCAAAGACACCGATTCTAACGACCGGATCGCCGCTTGACTGTCCACATAGATTGTGATATCGTCTGAGGATAACACATTATGCTTCAACCACGTCATGACCTCCTCAATGGAGGAAAAATAAAAAACACAAAAATGGTTCATTCGCTTTTTCTCTATTTATCTACAAACACGTGGCAGAATTGTGTGACGTCACAAACACGTGACTCGAAACATCGAGTTAACCTTGCTTGAATCATGCTCACCGGTGTACCAGCGCATACTAACTAGTTTAACAAACGAAAATTTTTCTGAATACATATTTTTGACCTCGCTCAAAACAATCTTGTATTAGTTGAAGAGTAAATTTGGTCAAAGAGAGAATTATGTTTTTGTGGGTTTAAGTATATTGCGTAGGGGCTCACTGTATTGTTCGCAATATAATTTCTACACCCAAATAGGTATTTTCTACACCCAACTATTTTGAATGTTTATTTATTCGACATGAGACGTCTCTATGAAATCTACTATAGTTTTTGACAAAATATAGATAAAGTACTGACATATTTTACTTCATCAGAGCCCACTTTGATGAGTTTTTCAAAATGGAAGTTCGGAAAATATATTTTGGACATAATTTAATTTTAATGCCAATATAGCCTTCTTGTAATGTGTATATTCTTGTTAAAGGTGTGTAGAAAAGTTGTATTTCAAAGTTTTATAACAAGTGCTTTCTTTATTGAAAAATTTGAAGCTAAAAAAGATAATTTTTACTATAGATTCCTGGGCAACAGTGAAAGTTATAATAAAACTGCTAAATGATTATGACAAATGATTATGACATACGGATCTCTCCTCTAGAAGGCTGTATGTTAAGGTATCAAGCAATTTATAAATTCAAATTTTAAATTCAAAGAATTATCGCTTTAAATATTCCAATCCAAAACAATAAAATACTAAATTCAGAATTTTTAAACATAAAATTTTTTTTATTAATTAAATGGACACAGCTTTGGGATTTAATATATGGTAGATCAGTCTTTGTTCTATGCAACGAATTCCAGCAGACTATGGATTGAATATTTTGTGAGACAAAGTACTTGAAGTTGGTTAACAAGCAAATTTTCCAGGTAAACTGTTTCGTTTATTATGTACCATACATATGTAAATTAAAAAAGTAACAAAAATTTAAGTGCTTCTCTATATTATTTACAAAAATAAGATCATATTGCAACATTGAATTTTAATTAATTTATCATAAAATCAAGAAAAACATTTTCCATCATTTCCATCATCATTAATATTGTTATTTACTTTTTGCTGCATACAATATTAAATTTCGAAAAAGCAAAAAAAAAAAATCAAAATGGAAAATCAACAGAAAAATCTCTCTTTCACTTACTCGTACTTGTTATTTAAAGAAAATAATTTACAGTTGAATGAAATTGAAAAGAAATTTTTTTCCTCCTGCAACTCTTTTTCAACTACAGTAATTTCCTCCCGTATTACATGTTTCAAAAAGCACCTCTAGAACGGCTGACAAATATTTTTCGGTACGCATGTACACTTTGTTCACCGTACGTTACCTTAGAGTCTCAGTATATAGTACATAAAGCATATAATTTTTCTTAGGTTGAGAAGGTTCGGGGTGAAATAATCTATATGTACTAAAAAAATTAAATATGCATTAAGTAAAACCAAAGGTTTCCAAATAATTTGTGCGCGTACATAATAATTCGTGTATATTCGCAAATTTTACATTGGCTAAATAAATAAAAAATAAAAAAACAAGAATCCTTATCAGTTCATCTACCCTCGCACAGTAAGTTTGATAATATAAAAATATTGCTTTCATCCATCAGAATATTTGTATATGTTTACAAATGAGATCATTACTGATAACATACAAAAAGTCATAACAAATTATATCCAAAAACATCAAAATATGTACAAGAAGATGTAAAAGTGGTATGAGAGAAATGGTTTCGTTTTTAATTTTCTTTTTTTTCTCGAGGAATCAACTTCTGAATTTTCAGTACAAATATGTATGTATATATGAAAGGAAAATTGGGATGGAAAAAATTTTAGTTGGAAAATATAATTCATTTAAAAATATGTACAATTAGCTTTTTTCTATTCAGAAATGAGTTGTATGCTGATGATGATGGTATTAGAATATACATAATGTTGATTTATGGAAATTAATGACCGTGAAATTCAATAACTTAGCAGGTATATACCGGATTGTAAAGTTTCAAAAAGTTATAGGATCGGAAAGGTAGTAAATTTTATAGCGAGCGGGCTTAATTGCCAAAATATTGCCAAGGTATACAAAAAAACTTGCGTACAAAAATTTGATAGAAGATTAAAAATAATTATTTTGAAGAACGTCCTTTAGGTTCAGTACAGGACGCATCCTCGAAGGCAAAGAATTCACTAAATTCATGGTAGTATGGTATTTTATTGCTTTTTAGAGCACAGACATTTTTAGAGTACGCCCATTAAATCCATTTCTCAGAAAAATATGGCGCACATTTTCACAATGAACATTAATTCCTGATGGAAGAATCCAGTTCATCAGCTATTTTGGAGGCACTTTTGTCTGGATTGGTTCTTACCATTCTTACAATTGTCCTTCCGAGGACGGCGGTAGTTCGTAGTTTTCGCGCTGAATTTCCGCGATTCTAGTATGCGTTCTGTTAACGATTGCTCCAATTTTCCTGTAAGATTTGCCTCCTTCAAATAATTTTACAATCACATCTCGTAATTATATGACGCCTTTCGTTGTGTGAAAGGCATTTTGTTGAAACACATTCAAAATTCGAAAAATCGACAAAACGTAGATCAAATAAATACGACTAATCGCTGCCTAGGAATTTTACTCGGTTTTAGTAAAGATGACGGTAATTAATAAAAAAAAAAATCAAATTTAACAGAGTGTACGCAAATTTTTGTGACGATGAATTTTAGAAAAACCTGAATTATTTATTGAAGAATTTATTACTGCTTCCAGCAAATTAATTTGGAAATTACCTGGATAAAAAAAACCGTTAGAATTTATTTGGAAAATTTAAATTTATTAAATAAAATCTTAACTATAATATTTAAATTTAAAGGTCATCCTTTATATTTAATGATGGCGGTCGTGTTTTTCGTCCTCGCCGTATTTTTTAGTAAATAAAAATAAAATGTTTTAGTGCGCGATTCAATTAAATTAAGTGTTGTTTAGTTATATGGTTTTGATGTGAGGCATTTTATTGTGGATTAAAACCAATTTGAGACGGAAGGTGTTTTCATCTCTCCATACAACTTCATTGGACTGCTTGTAGTGAACCGCCTATAGTGTACTGCATTATGTCAACAACACTTAATTTCCCCAATGCCCCTAACTGACGTATCGCCAAAAAGTAAACTTCGGCATTCGTAAATGTTTTTTGAAATTCATCCTTTAAAAATTCAACTAACTTATCATATCCATCTACGTCTTTTATTGTACGTAAAGAAATTTTAGCGGATCCCGTTAGTAATATTTTACAATAAACAAATTTTTGCGTTGTACTCAAATTCGTCCAAAAAATCATTAATGATGTAATTAATTATCGGTGACATTAAATGTTGGAAGTGAATCTATTTATTACATCTTTAATATTCACATTTGATTGTCCTTTTTGCAAAATACTTATTTCCATATTTAGAACCATGTCATCTATTTTTCTGTTTATAGGGGAATTACTCTGACTCTGGCCAATTTTATCATCTGAAATGCTGTTAGTTTGTTGGTTCTTCTTTTATTTTTTTTTTCCTTTACCTATTTTGCGGAAATAAAAATTATTCTGGTAAAACAATTGAAATGCAATTTTTTATGCTGCAATTACCTTGTTGCAATTTTGTAAAAAATTTATTTTCGATGCACTTTTTTATGTCACAGTTTCACGTTCTCGAATTTAGATTTTAACGTAAAAAACTGTCAGTGCATTAGAATTTGTTGCACTTCAATTTTAGCACTAACACTTTATTTTTATTATTCACACGATGCTTTATTGCCAATCGCACTTTGGCTTGGAGGTCTCCCGGTTGAGATCATGTTTGGTTGTAACCCCCCCCCCCCCCCCCAGTTCGTCCATAGAGTGTCTGACTCGCCCAGAAGGCTTTAGTGACTCTATTCTGCATTAAGTAAATATTGTTTCCAATTCAGTTTTTAATCCAGAACAACCCCTAGATACCAAACTTTTTTGGATTACTCAGCCTAAGCGCAAGGTTTGCCCTA
Source organism: Tipula vernalis (assembly GCA_958295665.1). Classification (NCBI taxonomy): domain Eukaryota; kingdom Metazoa; phylum Arthropoda; class Insecta; order Diptera; family Tipulidae; genus Tipula; species Tipula vernalis. Next base: position 4,901,970 of record OY282558.1, read on the forward strand.
ATCATGAAGGGTACAATAATCGTTTTGTTTGGATTGACGCTAAGTCCTTCCTGAACACACCAATTTCATATTACGTTGAGTGCATCCTGCATGAGGTCAGCGCTGATTTCATAAAATCTCGCTCTGATTACGATTGCCAGATCATCCGCTTGGCCCTGGACATCGTATCCATGGCAACTCAGAAGAGTCAGTACTCAATAATCAACGACCATAAGAACGGGGACAAAACGCCGCCCTAAACGCACCCTTGTATGGCCCTAATGGTTGCTGACTCAACCTAATTTAGCTGTAATCTTCCTATGTTTCAGCATGCGAGGTGGAAACTCATTTTCACTTTCCATGATAGAATCATAGGAGGTATTATCAAAAGATGAAACGGATTTTCTATAAGGTTTGCACTTCTGATTTGGTGATTCAAAATTTTTTTCATCGTTTTTAGCAGAAACGATGTGAGGCTAATTGGGTGTTATACCTTGGGCTGGGTGTCTGAACTTTTAGTATAAAGACCATATTTATTCTCCTTCAAAGTTTTGAGAAGTAGTTAAAGGCCGTCGAACCATCGATCTTTGTGTTTATATAACAATGCATTAACCCATCCTCATGATGGCCAATAAACCTTAGACAGAGGCTCTTTGAATAACGACTAGACTGACAACAGCGAATTAGAACCGTTAGAGAAATTAAATTAGTGCCACTTAATCAAAATGCACCCAGCTAGCTAGGGATATACCCAGGAACTATGCAGTACATCTATCAATGATTTTCTTAACTGCCTTGGGCTTTATTCTTGAGTTTTTCTTATCTAGGAAGCCGAAAAGCAGTCTAATTACCTTCATTTAGTGAATTGAAGAGCAGCGGTGTTCAACTGACAGAGACTGTTCTCTTATTTCAATACAAACATTCAATACATTAAATAACTTTTTTGATTTAAACTAATTTAGTTCCCGAGTAACTTACTAAACCAACAGCCACTAACAAAAATTGAAATTTGATGATATTGAGTAGGAATCGTTATAAGGAAATTGCTCTCAAAAGATGAGATGCTCGCAAAACATCCGACTGAATTTCATGAACATGCGACTAAAGTTTATCAGAAACGATGTCCGTAATGCCATGTATAAATTGAGGCATGGCCAACGCATGATTTTCTTTTACAATCGGGGAATTTCCATAAATTTATTAAGCAAATTTCTTACAAATTTTTTTTTAACATTTTGTATTTAATTTTTCTGTAAATCTAATATTTCTTGAAATAATTACAAAATACATTTTCTGGTTCCCGGAAGTTGCCACTTTCGGTTGGGAAATGCTCACTTAAACTCACTGAGACTCACAAAAAGTTTAAATATGAAACTTCAGTTCGATTGGTTAAACCAACTGGGTTGAAGGGAGGACATATATAGACAGACCAATGCACTACACTTCGAAACCAAAAATGTTAAGGTCGATAATTTTCATAATTACGAAACTTGATTTCTCTAATTTTGTTATAAAAAGATGTTAGGAAATGAAGAATGTTTCACAATGGTGGCAAAATATTCATAATTCACAAATAATGTGAAATTTTGATTTAAAGTTAGGAACATCATTGCATAATTCGCGTCGCTCGTTTCGCAACTCCAACGTTCTAACTGGTTGCATAAATAGCTATTTACTAACTATGGTATCCAAATTACTTAACTTTTAAAGTATTTATAGTATTATAATCGAGTACTTTTTATTTTAATACTCGGGTTACTACTCGCAATTCTCAAAGCAATTCTAACTGTTGGAGTTAATAGATTAACCGTTTTTTTTATAATTATAATTGTCACTAAAAGTGGTCATTTCAAAAAATCTAGTCCTGGTCCTGGATCTTTGGATTAGGTTAGGTTGGAGTGGCTGCTTATGCACACTTAGACCGGTGACGGTCCATTGTGATGCCACAGGATATCTCCCCTTTTACCCCTATTGGAACCATTTCGAGCTACTTATGTAGTGTAAAACGTCCCGCACTTTACTGTTTTCGAGATCCGAGAGGCAATCCATCCTGAACTTACCTAAGTGTTTGTGCCTTTTGAGAGCCAATGCTGGACGAGCAAAGGAAGTGGACCAACGTCTCTTCCTCCTCTTCGTCCAAGCAGCTTCTGCAGAAGTCATTTGCCTCCAGACCCAGCCTTCTTGCATGTTCTCCAAAAAGGCAGTGTCCCGTGAGAATTCCTACGACCGTTCTTAATTCACGTCTTCGTAAGGATATTAATGCCCTAGTGCGCCCCAAGTCCAGCTTTGGCCAACCTTGTCTTGCAACTCTACAGGTGAGGGTGTTAGACCACCTTTCCCTCGCTGAAGATAGCGCCTGCTTCCCAAGTGCTTGTCTCAGCGCTGTGATAGGCCTCCCCAGACTTGCCCTTTCCGGTTGCAGCTGGAGAGTCGTACCATGCCCAGCAAGTTCATCCGCCCTGCAGTTCCCCATGACGCCCGAGTGACCTGGGACCCAGATTACCTGGATATTGAAATGCTCACCCATCTCATTTAGAGATGAGTGACAACTCAACGCCACCCGTGACGCCAAAGACACCGATTATAACGACCGGATCGCCGCTTGACTGTCCACATAGATTGTGATATCGTCTGAGGATAACATATTATGCTTCAACCACGTCATGACCTCCTCTATCGCTACGACTTCAGCTTGGTACACGCTGCAGTAATCAGGGAGACGAATAGAAATGTTTACATTTAATTTGTCACAGAATACTCCAGCTCCCACTTTGCCGTCTAGCTTGGAGCCATCTGTGAATAATTGTAACGCTTCGGTTTCCGATAACGGTCTATCCCTCCAGGATTCCCTTGAAGGGAAGGAGGTCCGAAATCGATTCTCGAAGCGTAGAGTAGGTTTAATGTAGTCAAGCTTCGCCAGCTCATCTTTCAACGATCTAACAATAGTAGAGTGTCCTATACTAAGACACCTCCACTGAGAGACAGCCAGAATGGCCAAAAATGTCGACCGGAAGAAGGTGCAACATAACCTCTAAGGCACTTGTCGGTGTCGACCCCGCTGTTGTTAGCGGGGCAACAAGCATCCAGGCCGTTCTTTACATTCTCTCAATCTTACTTTTATAAGTTACCTTTTCCAGAGCTGGCCATCAAACACCCACCCCGTACATGAGTGTAGAGCCAGTGTACCAGCTCCGGCTTCAGACCCCATCTATGACCAATGGCGTTCCTACAGGAGTACAAAGCTATAGTAGCTTTGTTTATTCTCTCCAACATGTTGGGCTTCCAACTAAGCTTACTGTCCAAGATAATGCCCAGATATCTAGCTCTATCAGTAAAAGCAAGTCTCGTGCCATTTAAGGTAGGAGGGACAACTATCGGGATTTTGTATTTCTTAGTGAAGAGTACCAGCTCTGTCTTGGACGGGTTAATACCAAGTCCACATTTGCCAGCCCATTTCGTAACGATGGTAAGCGCATTCTACATTACGTCTACAATCGTTCCCAGGAATTTCCCGGTAACAGCTAAAGCTACGTCATCTGCGTAAGCGATAACTTCAATACCCTCTCTCTCCAATTCTAGTAGTAACCCGTTTACCACTATATTCCAGAGAAGAGGGGACAGAACCCCCCCCCCCTGCGGGGTTCCCCTAGTTACTCGCCTCTTGATGGTGGAGTCCCCCAACTTCGAGCTAACAATCCTGCTTCTCAGCATATAATTGATTAACCCTATCAGAGGAACGTCCACCTCCAAAAATGACAATCCCTCCTTGATTGCCCCCGCTTTCACATTATTAAAGGCGCCCTCTGTATCCAGGAAGGCCACCAAACAGAATTCCTTCGAATTAATCGATTTATCAATCGTACACACCAACCTCAATCGTACCACACCACCGTACCTTTGTGTACGCATGCTGAGACGGTGCCCACTTCCTGGCACCTATTTTATCTCTAATGTATACATCCAGCAGCCTTTCCAAGGTTTGCAAAAGAAAGGATGATATAGTTATTGGTCTTAGGTCCTTAGGATAGACATGTGAGCTTTTCCCCGCTTTCGGTATAAACACCACATTGACCTTCGCCCAGTACCTAGGAATATAGCCCAGCTTCAAACACCCTTTGAATATAGCTTCCAGGTAAGGAAGAATAATTACTGAGTTGTTTTGAAGTTCCACTGGTATAATTTGATCCGGACCAGCCGAGTTAAATGGTTTAAAACCCCTCAGTACCCAAGGATCCGTTTCCTGGTTACGATATCCTCTGGGAACACTGACAGTGATTCCTGATGGTTGCTACGCAAAAACCGGTCTTCAAAGCTCCCTGGGAAGTGTGTCTCGAAGAGAAGCTCCAGAGATTCTCCACTAGAAGCTGTCCAAGATCCGTCCGGCTTTATCAAAAAACTGGGACTAGCTGTACTTTTGGAAAAAATCTTCCTAAGGCGAGAGGTTTCGGATACCTCTTCCATTTTATCACAGAAGATTCTCCAAGACCTCCTTTGTGCCTTTCTTAATTCTTTCTTATAAATTCCGAGTTTCTCCTTATAGGAGTCCCAATCCTGAGCCTCCCTTGTATATTTGCTCTATTAAAGGCTGCCTTACAAGCCTTACGATAGGTTCCCAGTTCCCTGGACCACCATACTGGTTTTTGCTTACCCCTAGGCTTAGCCAGAGGGCAGGCAGCACGAAAGGATCGGTTGCATGCGCCAGTAACGCTAGCCACCATGTCCTCCATCTTCCCAACGGTCGTCGGGAGCTCCAGATCTTTGTATTAACAAACTAGACATTTTGATTCCCATTTCCCTTGCTTTATACAAATGATTTGTTGAAGGATATGGCGAAGTAAATTAGTAGTGTTACAAATATTTTTTTGTTCTGTTGCATGCTTAAATTTAGTTGAATCGAATTACATTTTATTTTACCATGAATATATTAAATCATTTGACTATAATACGATCCATCATGTAAGTTAAGAATTATAGACAATACATTTAAAATAGTTCCTAATAATTAAATAATACGACTTAAAAGGTAACCAAAAGTCCAAAATAATATCGTCAGAATGAAACGTTGTGAAAATTTAATTAATTTTTATATTTTTTTCGCAAATTTTCCCTTCTGAAATTCCCTTTTAATTATGAATTAATTCCGCGACATCAATTTGTTAAAATCTAATTAAATTCGCGCGAAATTAATTCACTTTTAATTATGAATTAAATTCGCAATGAACCCTTATTTGTTGAATTTATTTATACTAGTTTCACAATAATAATATATTAAGGCCTAAAGTATGTGAAACCACAGAATACCCAGAAGCGACATAATGCAGTTTTTATATGAAGAAACGTGAACTCATTTTTTTGACCTTGGTTTGGCGAAGATAAGATTTTCGGTGTTAATTCGGTGATTCTGCCACTTTAATTGATTTGGCCTTTACCAATCATCCTAACAACATTAAAACTTTTACTCAAATCTCAATTCCTGGCATTGCAACCACCCATGATATGATTTATGGGTCATATGTGTTCCCTGTTGACAAAAATGTTAGTAACCAATTTATTTACGTGAGAGATTTCTCCAATATTGACAAGGACGCGCTACTGATGGCTGCTAATTCATTAAATTGGGTATCATTATATCATTTTTGTGATGTTAATAAACAGTTATCACTTTTAAATTCATTTATAAGTTATCTTATTGATAACTTTGTACCAATAAAAATGATCTGTGAGAAGCGTAAAGTGCGTGGTCCGTATTTTAATAACGATATTTTATTGCACCGTAATATTCGTGATTTTCTACATGAGAATTGGAGAAAGCATAAGACTGACATTAATAGGTTAAAATACGTTAGAGCTCGTAATAAAGTAAATTATATGATCAAAGCTGCCAAATGCCAGTTTTTTAATGATCGTTTTAGCAATAATACTACGAGTAAATTGTTCTGGAAGAACTTCAACACATATGTAAATCCGCCAATTCCGGAGTGTAAATGTGACATTACCTCTGATGAGTTCAATAGTTACTTCGGTTCGGTTTTCAACTCCAATGATGTAAATTTTGTTTGTGATGCAGTTCATTCTGCCGCTGACGTAAATGCTTTCTACTTTAAAAATGTTTCTGCTGAAGAAGTTTGTTTTCATCTGGATAAAATCAAATCGAGTTCTGTAGGAGTTGATGGTATTCCACTTAACCTCATTCAAATTCTGCTTCCGGTTTTGCTACCTCACTTAACTTTTATTATAAATTCTGGCCTCACAAAATCGATATTTCCTGATGCGTGGAAAATTGCGACAATTTCGCCTATTCCAAAAATACCGAATCCATCTACAGTAACTGATTTTCGTCCTATAAGTATATTACCAACATTATCTAAGGTTTTTGAAAGAATTATTCATGCTCAGATCAGTGCCTTTATTACTAAACATAACCTATTGGATGAACTACAATCTGGATTTCGTGCCAAGCACAGTACTACAACTGCCTTGTTGAAAGTTACTGATGATATTACTATTAATATTGAAGATGGTAAAGTTGCAGTTTTGGTTCTATTAGACTTTTCAAAGGCATTTGATAAAGTAGACCACGCTATGTTGTTATCGAAACTATGTTATGAATATAACTTTTCCAAGAGTGCTTGTCAACTTATAGGTTCTTACTTGCATCTGCGACAACAATCTGTAAAATATCATGGCAACTTTAGCGACAACATTTTTGTCACATCTGGGGTTCCTCAAGGATCTATTTTAGGACCTATTCTGTTTTCATTGTACATAAATCAAATTTGTCAATCAATTAAACAAATGGGAAACATTTGCTATCACCTTTTTGCGGATGATTTGCAAATCTATTCTTTTGGGGATATTGATTCGGTTGACGCTGTGATTAATAATCTAAATCAAGCGTTATGTAATATTTTGGAATGGTCCAAAGTGCACAAACTTCAAATCAATCCTGCGAAGTCACAAGCCATACTAATAACTAACAAAAAACGTATAAATTTACCGATAAACAGTCTTTTAATTGACAATCACAGAATTGAGTTTTGTGACGTTATCAAGAGTCTGGGGTTGATCATAGACACTAAATTAAATTGGAGTACCCATGTTAATAACCTATGTGGTAAAATTTATGGTATCTTAGGTAAATTGTGGTGCACGGCGAAATTTATTTCAAGTGATGTGAAATGTCATATCATTCGTACTCTTGTGGGACCTTTACTTTCATATTGTTCTTCGATATATTCGCAATGTTCCAAGAAGTCCCTACGAAAGTTAAATGTTGCTTTTAATTCTTGTGCTAGATACATATTTTTGAAGCGAAGGGGCGAACCAATTTTGCACCTTTCTGAACAGATATTTGGTGTAAGCTTGAACCAGTTTTTGGAACTGTCGGTGTTGACTGTGATGTTTGGTTTGACTAAAAATAAAGTTCCGAACTACCTTTATGATAAACTGAAATTCTCGAAATCGCAGAGGACATTAAATTTAAATTTGCCTAAATCATGCAAAACTAAGCCAAGACAACGTGCTTTCTTTATCCATGGGGTGAAGCTCTGGAATAGTCTGAATCCGTCTATAAAGGCAGCATCTAATTTGCGTGGTTTCAAGGGGCTGTACCTCGAGGGGCTGATTGGCACATAATTCGTTTCCATTATTTTTCTTTTTTCCATTATCACGTCTTCTAATGTTTTATCTTTTGTTCTTAATCTTTTCTTCTGTATTTTTAATTATATTATATTTAATTTTAATTATTGTTCTAATTATTTTTCTTTGTAATTGCTTTAATACACATAGGAATATATCCCTGGATATTGTAAAAAGGCTATGCCTTATTTGTGTATAATTAAATAAATAAATAAATAAAAAAAAAATAAATAAATAAATTTGCCGCTCAGTGACTGAAAATCCAAAGTTAACAGGTTAACATTTTTTGGTCCAAGCAATGCCCCTTCTGGTTATTTATTGTTTTGTGGTGAAACTTTTCAATTTCATTTGAATACGTTAATCTTTTTGTAATCGAATAAGTTTTTTTTAGTACTATTTCATGAAGTTGTAAAGTATTCGTACTTTAATTTCAATTCGAGGCATTAAATTCATCTCAATCTTTCGTAATCCAGTAAGCTTTTCAGTAATTTTTCGATTCAAGTTCATTTCAACAATATTTGTATTTCAACTTTCCAATTTCTGTGGCGAAATAAAATCTTATTTATCGGCGGAGTTAAATTCATTTGGAAATGAATTAATTTCGCCGAAAAATTTGGAATTTTATTCCGCGTCAAATATGAATCAATATGAATTAAATCCGCGATATTTAACTTTTGAAAACTGAATTAAATCAGCGCGAAATTATTTCATTTTAAGTGGAGTTATTTCCTCCTTCTGTATCAAATTATCCGGTTAGTCTGATACTCGATTGGATACCCTATTACTAATGTAAGCAAGTCTAGGGAGGCATATCACAGCGCTGAGACAAGCACTTGGGAAGCAGGCGCTATCCTCAGCGGGGAAAAGGTGGTCGAACACCCTCACCTGTAGAGTTGCAAGACAAGTTTGGCCAAAGCTGGACTTGGGGCGCTAACTAGGGCATTAATATCCTTACGCAGACGTGAATTAAGAACGGTCGTAGGAATTCTCACGGGACACCACCTTTTTGGAGAACATGCAAGAAGGCTGGGTCTGGAGGCTAATGACTTCTGCAGAAGCTGCTTGGACGAAGAGGAGGAAGAGACGTTGGTCCACTTCCTTTGCTCGTGTCCAGCATTGGCTCTCAGAAGGCACAAACACTTAGGTAAGTTTAGGATGGACTGCCTCTCGGATCTCGAAAACAGTAAAGTGCGGGACGTCTTACGCTACATAAGTAGCTCGAAATGGTTCCAATAGGGGTAAAAGGGGATACATCCTGTGGTATCAAAATGGACCTCACCGGTCTAAGTGTGCGTAAGCAGCCACTCCAACCTAAACTAACCTAACCTAACGTAAAAGAAAGTAAAAATGGGCTGCTTTGTTCAAATAAGGCAGCGAGTCCTTCAAGACGATCCATGTCCTGTAAGACTTGCCGACGCCGTGTACTCATGAAGTCACGAAAACTTGTTTGTGACTTGTTTTTTAACAAATTCAAATAAAATACCCATGCGGTAAGGAGGGCATCAATTATAATCTAGAAATTTAAGATTATATATCCTCGACCATAAAGAATAGAATCAATCACAAAACAGATTTGTACGATTGTAAGCATTTAATTTGAATCAATATTTAGAATAATTTAATAAGTTAATTAATTATTTGCACGACATCCATAAAGTAAAATACTCGTGAATAGTATATAATTTTACCCTACCTTGTTACCTTGAAACGCGAGAAAATTCGCAATACACCGAAGTATTTGAATTGCAAACACAATGGCATTAAGGAAATATTCTGTGACATTGATAATTGTTTAGTATATACTATATACAAAAACAAACTGTTATTTATGACGAAATAAACATTATCAAAACTAAACCGACCACAAGTTACATCAACAATATTAATTTAAATTTTATTTTAATTTTAAAAGGAAACTATAAAAGATTATCAAACGTTTATGCGTCTGAATCAATTAACTTATTTATTTATGTATTCGATCACCGAACCATTTAAAGATTGTGTTATAATTATACCAAACAACAGACAACTTAAAGTTTTTTTTGTTTTGTACGTGTATCGTTTAAAATGATAAATTACTTTTTATGTAAAAACTTGATTGATTTTTCAATTAATTTAAGTGATTATAGAAATTCCCATTGTCATTTCCCTTCATATACACCGGCACTATAAAATAATATATCTTCTCATTTTATTTTTGATATACATACATACATATATGGTACATACTCGTATATTATTAGGTTGGGCGAGTTTGTAATGGCGCAAAAAAACACAGACATTTTAAAGTGTAAAGTATCGACTTCAATCACATAATTCGTTCATGCAAGCCTGACCCAAATTAATCAATCAAAAACTGATTGCTCGTATACAATAAACCGAAATTAACCCATCATAACCTTCATAATATGTACATATATGTACATATAATTTACTAAAGTTATCATATTTCGATGAATATGTGTGTAATGTTGTACATTTACATAAAATACTGTTCAAACAATTTCCCTACAGATCTTTTGTTAATTGGAACGGTGCTTCTGTGTGTGCGGCGCGCTATCTCTTCTTTAACTAAATAACGTTCGGTTGGTTCTCTTACATAAAAATATGAAGATTGAAAATTTTTAAGGAACGAACGGGGTGATGATAGCGTAAACCAATTTATTTATTTAAATTTTATGTGTGTAGAAAAATAAAAATTCTTTTTTGTTTAGAATAAATAACAATAATAATAATAATAAAAAATCAAAACAGATGTTCAAATCTTAGAAGAACAAAAAACTAAACAAAAACAAAAAAAAATAACGAGGAGAATACTATACAGTTGTGTTCAAGATTACTTGTCGGAAAATGCTATTAGCTAAATGAGATAAATGTAGGTCAGTTTCATAACAATAAAAAATGTCTTAAGCAGATTTACTTACACGAATAAATTACACTTTCTTGCAATTAGAAGATGATTTAGCTAACGAGTTTTAGATTTGTTTAATCTGAATATAAATTTTACAAATTCTAACTCTTTAATAACTAAACTTAAGTTGGTTTGCTTTATTGCTTACTTTAATTTAATCAAAAATTATTCAACATAAAAATTAAAAAATAATTTACATCCATGTATTCCAAATTTTATTACGTATGGTATTTACGAGTATTGTACAACATAAACTCGCCTATAGTCTCTTCGTCTAAATATTGGCGTGAGAAAAAAATGTTAAAACTGCCCACTATGAAGAATTGAAACCTGTTGTGTCATTTTCAAAATTTTTTTTGAGAAAACTGTAAATTAGAATTGCCAATTTTCTTAAATGGATCCACTGGCCAAAGGTAAAAATATAAACGTCAGATAAAACAATTGAGGTGAGCCAACACGCGGCTTTATTTTACAAACGGAGAATTTTGAGAAAATTATTAAGCAAATTTTTCCGGTTGGCCGATTTTCATTAAACTTCACTAGAACTTCCCAATTTAAGAAAAAAGCTTAAACATGAAGTTTCTGTTCGATTGGTTAAAGGTTAAACTATAAATGTGCTATTGAGAGGACACTCACAGACAGGAGGACAGATAGACCGATAGACATCACTTCGAAATCCAACTTGTGGAGTCCGGAGATCCCAAAATTAAAAGTTACTAGCGTAAAAGAAAGTAAAAAATTGAGGTGTGACTAACACTCGAGTTGGTTGTTGGGGGAGTAGTTTTAGGAGTCAAAGCTTACTAGGATATGCGATTCTCATAAGACTTCTTCCTAGTGTAGTTACGCCTCCTCGTGGCGACAACCGGGCAATGCATCCTAGAATGTAGCCAAGTAACTTACACGACCGTGCAATGGCGGTAAATCCATTGCCCCAAGCTTTGGTGGGACAACATACGCTGAGAGCTGCGTGGCTAAGGGGGAGCTTAGTCTTTAGTATGTGAACTCCGGGTACCAGGCGACCCCCGGTTTAAAGTAGCCTTCCCACAGTATACCGATCTCTGCTGTGGGTGACCTTCATTTCTCGGATACTCGTGGGATTCAAATGGAAACCGAATTTAAAAAAACATAGAGGGTGATGCCTCTTTAAAAGCATCAACTTCACCAGCTGTTGAGCTGGGTCTCCTAAGTTATGATGGAATGGTAGATGCCACAAGGGCCACCACTCTTGATTATCTTAACGTCCGGACCAAGGAAAAGGTGGAACAGTCCACCTCTTCTACTACGGACACCTTCTGTGATGACAACATAAGTGTAATCTCTCAGTTATCGGGCACCTCAACCATTGGTGTTGATATTGGGAACATGTCCCTCAACGCCGGGGAATGGGTTAAGCTCAACTCATTCGAAAGAAGGCGTTTTAAAAAGGGGCTCAAGGAAGGCAAAACTAGAGAAGAGGCTCTAGCTGCTGCTAAGTCCGCGACCCCTCTGAAAGCACCCTCGGGGCCTGTTGCTCCTACTCTAGACAAGAGGTCTGGTGGTAAGCGTGAGAGGTCTTTCGAGGTTGCTCCGGAACTAAACAAACCACCTGCCAAAAAAGCAAAAGAAGGGCCTTCTCCGGTAAAGCCCTCTTTCAGCCAGGTAGCAGGCAGTGTTAAGCTGGGCATCTTACCAGGTGATCTCAGTGGCAATCCTCTTAGTATGGAGCAAATGGCAAACATACAGGAGTGTGTCATTGACGTCATTATTGGGATGCAAGGCTCAAACCACAAGCCGCAATTCCTTGGCTGTTTCCGGAGAACAGGTTGGCTATTTTTTATATGTTCCGATCATTCCACAGCGGAATGGATGAGGAACAGTTTTGGAAGCCTAAGGGAAAAAATTGGTCTGAATATAACTTTGGTGGAAGAGGATGATTTTCCTCGGCCAAACATCGTTAGGGGGTTCTTTCCACAGAGCCTTAGCTTAACTAGCGAGAAGATTCTCGCTACCATGGCCGCGCAGAACGATGGTCTCGCGGCCAACTCATGGAAGATACTGCAACGGACGACAACTGGCGCACTCGTCCATTTGGTTATGGCCATAGGCGAGTCTTCCATGAAGAAACTGCGCGAATCCAACGGGAACATCGCATACCGCTTTGGTAGGATAAAACTCCTTCTCAAGAAGGATTCCCCCTCTACCAACCCAACCACTGGAGTCAGCTCCAGTAAGGAGGGTACTTTACCAGCCCCAGTAGTAGGCACAATCACAGACGAGGAGGCATCCAGGAACAGCAGCGCTATTGAGCATTCTGTTCCTGCTGCCTCTTCGTCGGGAGCACGATTAACGGATCTCTCCGCAACTCCTACTGTGGGATCGAGTAAATCAGCACTCACCCCGAAAATTAAGCATATGGGCGCTCGGGGTGTTACTGGGAAAAGTGGCAGAAACAGGCCAAATCCCGCAAAGCAGACGGCTGGCAAGCAGCCAAGAGCGTAGAGCTCCTTTACCCTAATCATCCAGTATGGCTGGTACTATTAGGGTACTACAAGCGAATCTGCATCACGCAAAAGGAGCTTCGGATACCTTTTGCAACAGGTTCGCGAAACAACACTTAACCCTTGGCCTTATCCAGGAACCTTGGGTTAATGGAGGAAAAATCAGAGGCCTCCACCTCAAGTCATGTAAGTTGATTTACGATCGAAGGGAGGAAGTTCCCCGAGCAGCAATATTTGTTTCATCTAATATTAACGTTCTTCCAATTCCAGAGTTCACCACTAAGGATTTGGTTGCAGTAATCCTGGAGGTTCCGACTAGCAGGGGAATGCAGGAGACAATATGTGCCTCTGCGTACTTCCCTGGTGAGTCGGTTAGTGCTCCACCTGTAGTTGTACAGGATCTGGTGGATTACTGCAATCTAAAAAACAAGCATTTCGTCATAGGCTGCGATGCTAATGCACACCATATCATTTGGGGCAGCAGTGATACAAATGGCAGAGGTGAGTCCCTTTTAAATTATCTTATGAGTAGTCACATAGACATTTTAAATAAAGGTTCGAATCCCACTTTCATAAACTCGACTCGGCGAGAGGTGTTGGACCTCACTTTGTCAAGTCAGTTTATTTCCAACTCTGTTGCAAACTGGCATGTTTCAAGCGAAGCTTCTCTGTCGGACCACATGCACATCAGGTTCGATATACCGGGAGTGATAATACAGGCAACAGAGCGTCGTATCCCTTGTTTTACAAATTGGAAAACATATAGGGATATTTTATTTATCAAAGCAGACATGCTGCCAACATCTTTGAGTTCAATTAGTGACCTAGAAACCGCAGCTGGTCTGCTTAATGACGTGCTCCTATCTTCCTACGAAAGCAGCTGTGTGGTGCGTAACGTTGTGGTTAATCGCAAAGTTCCATGGTGGAACGAACAGCTGGCTAAACTTCGTAAGAAGGTTAGGAAATTATTTAATAGGGCAAAGCATTCCAATGAGTGGAATGAATATAGGCAAGCCCTAACCAGTTACAACACAGAACTAAGGCGTTCCAAACGCCTCACGTGGAGGAAAAACTGTGGAAATATCGAGGATATACCTACAGCTGCTCGACTCCATAAAGTTCTAGCTAAAGATCAGTCCAACGGGATTGGGCTTCTTCTGAAATCCGATGGTAGTTATACATCAGGTCGCAAAGAGTCACTCGAAACCCTGCTTCAAGTGCACTTTCCGGGCTGCACTGTTTGCGACACAAATACAATCACTAACTCCATATCTGGTACACACATGGGTGTAAATATGGGTTGGGTTAATAGTTTATCCGGTAAGCTTTTTACTCCGGATAAAGTCAAATGGGCCATTAACTCTTTTCAGCCTTTCAAGGCTCCAGGAGGGGATGGAATCTTCCCAGCCCTCCTCCAAAGGGGCCTGGACTTGATTACCCCTGCTCTGGTGGCCTTGTTTAGAACTAGCTTCAATTGGGGTCACATACCACAGGCTTGGAGTCAAGTAAACGTGGTTTTTATCCCAAAGCCTGGCAATCGGCCATGTGAACTTCCTAAGTCCTTTCGACCTATCAGTCTTACATCGTTTATTCTCAAAACCATGGAACGACTTATAGATCTTAATATCAGAGACTGGTTAACTGCAACCAGACCTCTAAATCCAAATCAATTCGCCTATAGGAAAGGCAAATTCACAGAGGGTGCGCTGCATCTACTTGTCACCAAGATTGAAGCAGCCTATCGCTTGAAAGAAATTGCTCTGTGTGCTTTTCTGGATATTGAGGGAGCTTTTGACAATACTGGATACGACTCAATTGCTAGGGCAATCAAGCGTAGAGGTATTGACGATCCGACTAACCACTGGATTAGTTCCATGTTGGTTAGTAGGAAGATTACATCTAAATTAGGTAATGAGTCAGTCACGATTACGGCAGCAAGAGGGTGTCCGCAGGGCGGTGTCCTGTCCCCTTTGCTGTGGTCACTCGTGATCGACGAGTTGCTTGATAATTTACATCTACTTGGGAACGATGCCATTGGTTATGCGGACGATTTGTTTATCATAGTCTCTGGAGGGCATGAACGTACGATGTCCGCCAGCATGCAACAGGCTTTGCTTGTTATTTCGAATTGGTGCACTGGGGAGGGCCTTTCGATTAACCCTAGCAAAACAGTCCTGGTGCCCTTCACCAAAAGACGTAATTTGAACCTTGGTTCAATTAGTCTAAATGATATAAATATCGGATACTCCAATGAAGTCAAATATCTGGGTGTTGTCCTAGATAAGAAACTAACTTGGAACTCTCATATTACTTCAACTACCGAACGCGCGGCCAGGGCCATGTGGGCCTGCCGGCGTATGTTCGGCAGGACCTGGGGCCTGAACTCAAAAATGATTTACTGGATGTACATCATGATAGTGAGGCCAATTGTAACATATGGGGCAATAGTTTGGTGGCCTAAGGTACAGC
This sequence comes from Tipula vernalis, assembly GCA_958295665.1. NCBI lineage: Eukaryota > Metazoa > Arthropoda > Insecta > Diptera > Tipulidae > Tipula > Tipula vernalis. Next base: position 4,917,444 of record OY282558.1, read on the forward strand.
AAAAAGTTATTATGAACAAGCTGACCTCATTACAGAGACTAGCATGTCTCGGAATTACAGGTGCTATGCGCACCTGCCCTACGGCGGCAATGGAAGCTCTCATCGGGCTCACTCCACTTCATATCCACGTCAAAAAATCAGCTGCTACCTGTGCAGCTAGATTGAAGCTAGTGAATCAATACAGTCATGATGACCATATGGGTCACCTGGACATTTTGAATGAACTTCCAGACCTGAATATGTTCTTTAGTGTCCCGGACGTTATGCCGAAAGAACTCTGCTTTGGCAGGAATTTCGTGGTAACAATCCCCGATAGAACAGACTGGGATACTGGGTTACCTCAGATGGAACCTAACAGCCTAGTCTGGTACACTGATGGATCAAAAATGGATAGTGGAGTCGGCATTGGTGTCTTTGGACCCAATCACAAAATATCGAAATCACTGGGTACTTAACCCAGTGTTTTTCTAGCCGAAATTCACGCCATCGAAATCTGCGCCTCTACTATTATGACCAAAGGTCTTAAAGGCGCATCCATCCACATTTTGTCTGACAGCCAAGCAGCACTGAAAGCATTGGCTTCTAACTGCCTGGATTCCAAGTCGGTTCAAAGTTGTTATAAACTGCTACAATCTCTCTCCTGTCAAAACAAAGTAAGGTTGTGGTGGGTGCCTGGTCACATGGGCATCACTGGAAATGAGATAGCCGACGAACTTGCACGGGCAGGCTCGTCGACTACACTCATTGGCCCTGAGCCTTTTTGTGGTATCCCGTGGGCTTCTGCAACCTACACAATCAGTAAATGGGAAAAAATACAGTGCTTGACTTATTGGAACTGTATTCCCGGCCTTAGACAAGCCAAATCTTTGATCAGACCATTTCACCACAAAAATTTGGCGATCAATTTCAGCAAAGAAAATATTAGGAAACTTGTGAGTTTTCTCTCAGATCACTGTAACCTGAGATATCATTTGAACAAAATAAACCTGTCCACAGAGACGGAGTGCCGACTCTGTTTGGAAGAGACAGAAACCGCAGAACACATACTATGTGAGTGTGTTGCTCTGTGCACACGGAGGTGGATTCATTTTGAAGAGAGGTATCTGACCCCGGAGAAATGTAAATTGGCCTCTATAAACAGCATTCTCGCCTTTATTAGAGAGGTGGAAAACTCCTGGAGTAACAGTACCCAACAGCACAAAAGATCTTTTAGGTCGCAGTGCTAGCCGCTTTTGGGCAGGGTCAAAAAAAAAAAAAAAAAAAAACACTCGAGTTTTTATTACGAACGAGGAACTTTGAGAAACTAACTTAAAACCAAATTTCGTAGCACGATGAAAGATTTTATCAGAGATAATTAATTTCTGTCAATATCTCAAGAAGAAAGAACTAGAATGAAGGCGTGATCAATTTGATTATAGGCTGCACTTAATTAAATCTTTATCATTAGTATCGCCTCCGATCTATACGTTGTTATTGGCATACCATAGTTATTGCTATTGACCAATGGTACACATTTTTGTTAACAGATTCGAAAATTTGTTCGAAATATGTTAATGAAATGGTTGATTGATCAAATAACAATCATAATGATTCGAGTTTGTATTACTTACGTAAATTGTCGAGATTTTATAGATTTTTTGAGATTATTAAATAAAATTAAGAAACGTATAGCATTCGTTTAGGTGAGACTCTTGTGAAATCGTAGATTTTGAGTGTTTTGGTATCGAAATTATTCGATATTTTCGAGATTAGGCGATATCTTCTAATTATTTTTCGGAGCAAGATGTTTTTTATGCTTTTGAATTATTGTGATTAATTGATTTTTCAAGATTATTCTAGAAATCTAATTTTATTCGAAAACTTCGTAATTCAAGAATATCAAGATTATCGAGATTTTCGAGTTTCTCTCACTGAGTTTCAAGTAACAGATATTATTAAGGATTTGATACATTTTTCGACATTTTTTTCTCCAGATTCTTGGAATAATCCAGATTTCCGGATTTAAAGAACGCCAATTTTCGATAATATTCGTGCAATGTCTGCATAATGTTTCAGATTATTTGAGATTTTTTGTCATTTCTTGAATTTTTAAGATTATTCCAGGATCCTGACCATATTCAAGTTTTTCGGGCGATTCGAAATTTTTTGTAATTATCGATATGTTTCTAAAATGTTCACATTATTCGAATTTTTGGAGGTTAGTTGTGTTTTCGATATTGCTCGAAATTTGCAAGCGATGGAGTTGCTTCTTGTTACAGAATTAATGTGCTTATCATATGGATATGACCTTTTTTGAAAATATTTGAGATTATCCGAGTTCCTCGAAATAATTCTGAATTATTGTATTGGATAAATGATTAGTGGAAAAATGGATTAACAGTTGGCATGCTTGTATTGGCTCAAAAGGAGCCGATTTTGAAGGCGATAATAAAGATTTGTATTAAAATACATAAAAATATTGTTCTTTTTACCAGTCCGGGTCAAATTTGACAGATGGTATTTCGGATATTGTGAGTTTGAACAAGCGGATTGGATTGCTTAACGTTCAAGATAATTCAAAATTGTTGAATTGCAACCTGCTCGTTGATGTTACTCGCATGATGTTACAGTTAATTAAAAACTGTCGATGAGGTTGGACAATTCTTCGAGATTTTTTTTAATTTTGCAGATTCGAGGAAATATTTGGATGTTCAAAATTCCTTCATCATCTTACAGAGTTCCTGTTTTTTGCAGGAAATGTTTAAATATTATGAACGAAAACAGACAGGTAACAATAATGTGTTAAGGACCCTTGGAGAAAATTACTTTTGAATAAATTGGTCATGGATCTTAAAAACATTTAGCTAATTTAAAATTTATACAGCTTTCGCAAGAAGTTGCTGGTGAAATTAAATAAAAAATATTTTTGTTTCACGCTTTGTTGAACTGAATTTCTTGCATTGCATTTGTATACCAACCGCCTCTTGTAATAATTCTTAGTACTAACGAAATTTTTATTCGATCACTTCGAAAAATTTCGATTTTACGGGTACAAAATAATAAATCGAATTTTCTTTGGTATATTTAGAAAGATGATTAAACTGAGTTTTATTGGAAACCGGTCGTTTGTCCTGCCAGTCAGCTGTCCGACCGGTTATTGATGTGAAAACCGGCCGGTTGGCAACCCTACTGTAAATAAAAAGACTCCGGCTTTTCTTTTAAATTTGAATTAAGGCACTTATGAACTTAAGCTGCAGTAAATATAAATATTCCGTTTTTTAAAACCTCTAGCGTAGAGCTACAAAAAATTAAAATTTATTCCTCAACCAATTCAGTTAAATAATATTTCTTCTCCTTCTTCTCTTATGGAATTACGGTTTGTTTCATAATACAAATTCCACGCAAGTTAATTTTAAAGTGTGTCCAAATAAGGTCTTTCGGATGTTTTCTGTAAATAAAACACGAACCAATGTACAAAAAAGAATGTTTTTCTTTCTTTTGTTAATTGATCTATCCAATTATAAGCGAAATACAATATTCGCCAGATGACCTTCATGGCTGGTCCTCCACTTACAAATTTTTCTCTTCACAAAAAACAAAAATCTAGTCCAATTTTTTTCTCGTGACAATTTTTAGTACATTTTGCAAAAGGCATACACAAAAATGGTTTCGAGCATGCGCATTGCAATTTTGACAAGAGAGGAAAAGATCAGAATACCAATTGATCATAAATTATGTTTCATGCTCAATTTCCTGTCTTTTTATGTTGAATATGTGAACAATTAAAATGTAATTTTCATTTTTGTTTGTTTGTTTGTTTCTATCTCTGCAATATTTTTTGGGGCTCAAGGCACTCCCAACTCTTTCGCAGTCCGCTTTTTAAGTCCTACCTTATGCAGTAGCCAAATCGAGGAAGTACGGCTATAGCCCCGTTTTGCGTAGACGACCTGAAGAAGAGAAATCCTTTTTGCATCCCGCCACTATATAGAGATTCGAACCCGTTACCTCCCAATCCGCATGCTCTTTTGAGAAACTTTTGGGTGAAAATAAAATTAAAATTACAACACAAATATAATATGCCAAAAATTGTATTAATCGAAAAAGGAACCAAATTCAAGTTTTTTTCTTATTCTGAAAGAGAGGAATTAGTTATATTCTTTATGTTAGTAGTTGTACAAAAATGTCATGAGCCGAATTAATTTATTTTTTGTCAAGAGAAAAATATGTAAGTGGAGACCAGCCATTACGGTTTCGATGGCATGAAAAAATACGTTTGTCTAAATTTTTAATAATTTGCCGTGTTATCTCAACATTCAAGTTTTGGATACATTTGACTTTAAAAATTCCTAAACCCCAAAGCAAGTAATCAAGTAGCGCCAAATCATATGAACTACCGGCGGCCGATGTTATAACCGGTATGAAGTATTACACACAATGTCTATAGCTACACAAATTAACTAAAAGTGTAAATTTACTGAAAAACTGGAGGACAGAACCTGGTACGGAGCGATACTCAAGTGATTGCAGCCATCGCTAGCTCTAATCACTTTTCTTTATTTGTTATACAATATACTATTTTTCTACGAGAGTGTCGAAAGTGGTGCTTTCGACTATGAGTTTTTGTTATATAAAGCAGAAAAGAATGCTTTACATTATAGTTCGTTTTCATAGTCAGGTCTATGACCACACGATTTCTAAAATTTTTGTAAGCTTTCATGTACACATTTAGAAGAATTTTCTTTAATTATGAATAATTCTTAAATTTCTTAGAAAAATATCATGAAACACACTTCCGAAAAGAACAATTGTAAGACTCGTATGATTGCAGCCCCCGCTCCAATTTGCATACTCGTTTTGCAATGGTGCTCTTTTTGCACTTGTATTACAATATATTATTACAAATGCAAAAAAATTGTTGCATTTGTGCGGGTCGGGGAGAAATCATGAAAATTAAAAGTATTTTTCAGGCTGCTTTGATTTACAACATTTGTTTCCTATTTTTTTATTTGCAGTTTTCAATCCGTATTCGATTCACTCCCGTGGCTTTCTGTAATCGACCTGAATAGTTCATAAAATTAACAACAAATTACAACAAAAATTAAGAGTAAGTACAGCAGGAAAGCCACGCGAAATACAATAGCGGACAAACAGGCAGGTCAATTGAAAAACGATATAAAGAGCACGTATCGATAATTACAAAAACAATACAAACGAATATAGACATTATACAATGAATGGTAAAGAGCATTATGATGAATCGGATAGAAAAATTTGAAATACACCTGTCCCTCGATTAACACGGTAATTACGTTACGCCAAATTACCGTGTAACTCAAAACCGTGTTAATCGCAACTAATTCACCTGTCCCTCGATTAACACGGTACTTGATTAACGCGGCGAAACTTCTGTGCGTGTTAATCAAGTACCGTGTTAATCGAGGGACAGGTGTATATTAACGAAGAAAAGGTACTCAATTACTTGTTTTATTTTTTTATTCCGAAAGAAAACAAGGTACTCGCACATATTCAACAATTTTGAATGAGCAACTTAACAAAAATTATCGTAAAGGTGCAAAAGCGCTTTGACTAGTGTATTTGGTAGGCTTTTGCGGTACACCTTGCTAAATAGAACTATGGACTGTGTGTGTCGAATTATTTTTATTGTACAAAAAATAAAGATGAGGGATACCTTTCCTGTTTTTTTCGCATAAGCATGAAGGAGCGCGATTGCGCTCTGGAGTACCCAAACGGTAAATGCGAGGACATTTCTGTAAATGTTGCAACTAGACCTTATTCTGTCAAGGATGTTTTCCACAAATTAATGGAAATTAATGGAAAGTAATCATCGGAATGATCACCTTCTTATCCCTGTATTATAGAAAGACTATAGAGTCTTCAGAAGCAGATTGTTTTATATGCACTTCAAAGTCTACCGTCTGCTTAGACTATTGATTTCGGGTAAACTTTAGATTTTAAATGTGACGAAGAAACCAAAAAAAATGTTATCAAAAATGGAACGTATCGAACAATGTAACGATTTTGGAAGTATGTTGACTCTAGAAGAAATACCTGCGGTGTTTCAACCAACATATCTCATAATGATCTTAAAGGTAGTAACTCTGTCGATATTGATAATTTCTTTGTCTTATTTTTTTCATAATAGTCAAGGGCTCATTTTGGGTTAATGCAAATAAAATAGAAAATTTAAAGGCACCCTTTTTCAACCTAAAGTAATTCATTTAAATCCTTGATTTTATTCAGCTTTCATTGCAGAAATAATCAGTAATAATTTAGATTTTTCCAACACAAACATTAATGTTCCAGAACTATTACTCTTGTCAGGGTTTCTCCCGTTGAGCGATATCATCTCTGCATGCAGACGAAGGTCCCTATAGTCGGACCCAACATCCTTGCAGAATTGGAAAAAGACTACAATTAAGAGCGTAACTTCGCGGGACGATTTTTTTTGCTACGATGATTGCTTCCCTATGGATCATACTTATCCATGAAGTTCATTTAAATTTCCGGTCATCACTGCGAACCCCATTATAATTTCAATATTTTTGACTTGTTGAATGTGGTGTGCAGTGTTATCAGTCATATTTCAATAAGAAAAATGAATTAAGAATTATTTAGGATTTATTTTTCTTCCATTGAAACAGAATTCAAAAAATATTAGGAGAAATTTAGTAATTAACCTAAGAAATTTAATTAAATATAAACAAATAATAATAAACGGTTTGGTTGTTTATTTTCTAAATCTAATTTGTTTGGCAGATACTACCCCTCTTTTACTAATACCAACAAGTATTGTCATTTTTTGTGTAATTCTCAACTCAAATATTATTATCAATAATATTTTTCAAGACGTCAAACACATATCTTGTTCGATTCACGGATTGATTTTTGAAAGCGGATCGAAAGAAACAGAAATTTATGGATTGATTTAAATAAATCTAAAACTTTTTAAATTTGCAATTATAATACGGTTACTGTTTGGGGTCGCGAATCCTGGAACCACTGACACTAGAAGAGGTTGACAGAGACGGCTATAAATGCGAGGCACAAAGAATTTCAAACAGCTTTTTTTAATTTTTTTGAATGTTAATTAATTCATGTAATTTCTAATATGCTACCGGTGATTAGACCATTTTAAATGTGTTTTTATTAAGTACGAGAAGTATATTAGTATTTACGAACAATCATTCAATGAAATTGACTAATAGACCGAATTCTATTTATTTAATTTTTTAATCTGGACTGGACTGAACTCTTCGGAACGTATTAAAATCATATAAATTAAAAAATTAAATAAATAAAATTCTGTCTACTAGTTAATTTCGTTGAATGATTATTCGGAAATACTAATATACTTCTCTTGTTAATAAAAACACATTTAAAATGGTCTAATCACCGGTAATATATTACAAATTACATGAATTAATTAACATTCAAAAAAATTAAAAAAGTAACATTAGCTTACACAGAAATAGAGCTGTGTGAATGTCGTGAAGAGGAAAAAATTGTAAGAGAATTTTGTCTGTATTAGTATGATTCGCTAGTACCATAACGCACAGTACAATCTGTATATATAGAATGTAAATTGTGATATAATCAGTCCAGTCGCCGCGGCCTGATGAGAAGATTGATTTTTTCATAATCATAAGCTCATCAGTTCGAAACTGGATTGAATTCTCTTACAATCTTCGGAACTTATTAAAATCATATAAATTTCAAACAGCGTCTTGCATTTAGTCTATATCACACCAGGAGATACAGATAGTGGTATAGACGATATTCCGTCATATTTCCTAAAAAGATTCGGTATTGAGTTGTTCTTACCATTGTCTACATTATGTTGTGAAACACACCTCATAAATTTATAATAAGCCAATTTCCGCGGCCATACATCTTTCAAGGTTAATTTATAATTAGTAAGTCGCACTTACATAATATTAAATTACAAATAATAAGCGCATAATTATGAATATTTATCAAGGCCATTTAAAGTTGTAAAATCGCAAAATATACATATTCATCAACATAACATTTTACTGTAATTTTCCGCGACTCTTCAAAATTGTATTTCCGCGTATAAAAATGTTATGTTCCGCGATGATATGTTTCCGCTTAGCTTGTAAGTTTTTCCAGATATATAATGGAAATTCTTACAGGTAAGTGATAGTTATAGTTCAGATTTATTACTAGATAGTTACAATTCAAAATGAGTAGATAGTTACAATTCAAATTCAGATAGTCTTGTAGTTACATTTCAAATTAGTATTATAGTTAAAATTCAAACTATTTTAAAGTCAAGTAGTTAATCAAATATCTGTGTCATATCATAAAATATCCTAAGTGAAATCCAGGATTATAAATAATTTTGAACAAGATAATAAACGAATCAAAATTGTAAATTAAGTGAAAACTGAATTTGTAAATTTATTAGTAGCCGTGTTTTCCATGAGAACTGCACTAGAACTCGATAAACTTTAAATTACTTTTATTCTATATAAACCGAAAAAGAAAAATTCATAAAGCGCGAATATAGTATGTAGTGTATTTGACATAAAAACACATTTTAAGTTTAAACTTTTCCCCCTTCAATTATTTCATCAATATTTTTTTATTTCTTGCTGACGTCATTACACGCAACTGCACTCGATAAATTTATGGGTTTATCAAGTGTAACTAAAAAATAAGTTATAATTGTAATTATTTATTACTGTAACAACTTAAAATGTGTATTTATGTTAAATGTACTACACATTAGCACTTTATGAATTTAATTTTTTTTAGGTTTACTTAGAATAAAAGGATTTTAAAATTTATCGAGTTCTAGTGCAGTTCTCATGGAAAACACGACTAGTGAAAGTATTGTGTTGTGGGCGTGAAATATAAGACAAGAAAGTAAGAACTGCGAGATGATCATGTCCTGGTGCCTTTTTCGGGCTTATGCAAGTTTTAATTGTATTCTTAACTTTCTTCCAATTATACTTTATAGGTTTGTAGGATAAACCATCATCCATTTGCTGGGGTGGCACGAAATAATTATATTCTTCGTGTGGGACGAATACTGTTGTTAGATGAGCAGCAAAAGCATCGGCTTTTTCTTTCTTTCTGGCGCTCAATTTCAAGTTGGTAGTCTAATCGGTGGATTCAAATTTAAATGATTTTTAATATGTTTCGAAGATTTTAAGAGAATTCAATCCAGTTTCGAACTAATGAGCTTATGATTATGAAAAAATCAATCTTCTCATCAGGCTGCGGCGACTGGACTGATTATACCACAATTTACATTCTATATATACAGAATGTGCTGTGCTTTAAGTACTAGCGAATCGTACTAATACAGATGAATTCTCTTACAATTTCAAATTTGTTGGCCTTTTTAAATTTTTTGTTGCCTTCCACAAAGAATAATCTGTTGCCGAGAGATCACTTAAATAGTTCTTTATGCGCTGGTTTCGTTCTTCCCGCAAAGCATATCTTAGGGCCTTAATAGCTCGATTCAATTTCCATTTCAATAACGGTGATTTTGTTTGCTGCCATTGACGACGAAGTTGTCGCTTTTCGTGGATTAGTTCCTGTATATTACGTGACAGTTTATTAACTTTTTCAGAACTGCTTATGCCGGCTGTAGCCCTTTCAGCGGTAAATGTCTTGGCATGTTTTAGATTTTCTGTCGCCGCATCAATATCAGCTGGTGTGATCAGAGGAATATTAAGTAGACAATTTTGTTCGACTAGCCTCCTATATTGATCCCAATTAGTTTGCTTGTTTATAAGACGGTTCGACCTTTCATTCCTTAAGACATCGGTACTCATTGTTACTATTACCGACGAGTGATCAGAAGACAGATCATAGCAATCGGTGGCCTTAGCATATATACGTAGAATGGCCTTAGTTACACAAAAGTCAATTAAATCAGGAATTTTTTTCTATCCATGGGCCAGTAAGTTGGGTTACCGGCAGATAAATAATCCAGGGACTGTTCCTCTATAGCATCATAAAGTTGTTTGCATTTCGGCGATGTTAATCTGGAACCCCAATGAGTATGTTTAGTATTGTAATCACCCCCCGCAAGAAATTTATTACCCAGCTGGCTGAAATAATCCAAGAACTGGTGTTTTTTTATAGCATGCTTTGGAGGACAGTACACTACCGATATGACACAGTTTCCAGACCACTCCTGCAGATAGATGCTCGTTGATTGTATATGATCTTTTTCATACTTCGTAAGTTCGTTGTGTTTTAATCTTCGCTTAATCAATACAACAGTGCCTCCATGTTCTTTACCATCTAGGTGCTTGGTGTCATAAATAGAGTACCCATTAATTTTGAAATAGCTATTATTGGTGAAGCGTGTTTCTGATATTAACATTATGTCAATATTGTGCTCAGTGAGGAATGCATGTACCTCCGCTTTATGGACATTTTTGGCTTTTTACAACTATCTGCATCAGCGTGCTCATATTCTGCATCATTAGATCCATGGTTCTCTCCATCATCGCCATGAAGCTTTGCATCATATTATTCAATTTGTTTAAAGCTGCTGTGACGTTTCCCGCTTCACTTGCTTGCATCTTAGGAGCGGTACCTTTAAGAACACTTGCGTAAGAAACCCCTTAGTGCACACTGCCGTTTTCAGTTGCGGACAGGTTTCCATTTCGAGCGTTTCTGTTTACAATTTCTGGCCGTGCTTCTTTTCTAACTGAAGAATGAAGATTAAGGATTCGCTGCTCTGCTCGCTGCTTTGGATTGATTCTCCTCAAATTGGACACCCTCTATAATTAGCTGTGTGATTTCCATCGCAGTTGCTGCATTTTTTCACTGATGCTTCGTTTTTTGCTTTATTGCAAACCTTTGAATTATGGAGTTCACCACATATAACACAAACATCGTTCAAAGTGCAATAGGCTCTAGTGTGCCCATATTCTTGGAACTTAACGCACTGTACCGGCCCATTTCTTTTCCTGGGTTCCTCGATGGTAACCCTTCTGTGCAGTAGATATTTTAGGTCAAATAATGCATGGTTGCCTTTAACCTTTTTATTGTCTGGTTCTAATTCCAGACGAAACAATGGCTGAGGAACCTTCTCCCGATTAAAAATATTGGTAATAGTTTTGCACTGGAAACCTTTTTCAGCGAGAGCAGCTTGAATTTCGTTTGCATCCACGTAACTCTCTATTCCTTTTAACACAACAACCAATGCTTTTTGGCTCTTTAGTTGATAAGTGTAGTAATGTTTACCAACTTGGTCAAAATATTTAATTAACGCTCTGTATGCATCAATATTGAGCGGTTGAATTTTTGTTTCTTTTATATCTCCTCTTTTGATCCCGGAAATATAAAATGCACCTTCAGTAATAAACTCGATCGTTTTAGCAAGTTCTCTATTTGATTCTTCCCTCAAATAGATTGGTGGCGGCTTCTCAGCTTTTGAAGTTTTTTCGGGCGGCGGCTCGTTCGAAGCAAGAATACCTATTACCATGCGTTAATTCAATGCTAGCTAGACAGTAATATACCGGTCTATTCCCGTTTGCAATAAACACTGACCTACATCACTGTTTATTTTATTGTCATCTGATGTCGATGCACTGTCATTGTTTTGTTTATCATGAATATTTGGTGACGATGCACTTTTAGTTTCGTTATGGTTCAACACACACCAGTGTTATTTAAATTAATAATTTCACTTTGATTTAAATTGCCTGGTAAGGTAATTTTTTTAACATTTAAAATTTGTTGTCGCTTTGGACTATGCTGCACATTTGTATTTTTATTAAAAATATCTGAGGTCGTGACGTTCGGTGGCAAATCGCTTGTGGACATCGCTGTCTGCTGATTTGGCCCAGCCTTTTTTACTTGAGGCGGAGCTGAGAATATCACGATTTGACTTATTTTTCACATCACAAAAAAATAAAAAAAGATTTGAACTGCTGATTCAACTTTTCACACAAGTAATAATTAAATTATGTATTTAAATGTTTATTCGGTGGTAGCAAAATTGCAACTCGTCTCATTAAATTAACATTAGTTCAACTGTACTTGGTGGAATTCTATATGGCTAGTTAGTAGTCAGTTTGAATTAATAAAGAGCATAATGTTTAATTAAAACGTTTTAGGACATGTATGAAGTTATCCCAGAATTTCATCCCAGTAAACAAAAAAAAAACTTGAATCAGGCAACCCTAGTAAAATTAAAGTCATATTTAATACTTTGTGAGGTTAGCCCATCCCAGGATTTTATTAAATTTAGATTAAATACCGAAATTACATAATATCCAATAAATGTTTTTGACATGGGGTTATCATTAGCTTAATTTAGAAAACATTTTTTGAAAATCATATTGTTTCAAGAATTATTATATTAGTAAGATGACTTACACAAACATTTTTCATCCAAATGATTCATAATTTGTCGTTTAATTTATACAACGTTTAATTGTAAATTGTGTTAAATCGTTTTAACCAATGACTAAACTTCACACTTAAAGTTAACGAACGAGATAGTATCGTATCAATTAAAACGCTATTATTATATAACGATCTTCACACTCATAGTTAATAAAGGGGCAACCGCACGAAAAATGAAATTTTCACTTAATTAAAAATATGAAACAGTCAACCACGCAAACCAAGCACTAATGAAAACAATTTTCTAAGAAATGTCTAAAGAAATTTCCTTAATTTTACTTAATGAAACTAATTTAGTATTAAATTAGTTACGAAACAACATAATTAATGTTAATACATAACATGCAACCATAAAAACATACATAACGACTTACATGTGTACATATTTATTCATATTTTTTTATATGTATGTATGTACCAATTTGTACTGTTTTGTTTAATATTTGTTTATATAATTAATTCCAGAATATGTTAAAACCATAAAAAAATATTTTACGATACCGAATATTTCCCATAATAAAGTATATAGCATGTATAAGAAAACAAGGAGCCAAGTAAAGCAGATGCATAATTCCCGAAAACTTTTATATTTTTGTTGTGTTTAACCAAAAAAAAAAAAAAAAATCCTAAAGAAGTTTTTTTACGTATGAACCAATCTCGATTTTAGCCAGCCAGACAAAACGGTAGGCACATTGAATCAATAATTGTGAATGTTAGGAATGGAAAGAAAGGTCTTGTGTTTTGTTTTGCTTTCTTATTCGAATGTTTTTGTGTTTGGGTGCGGTGTTAATTTAGAGAGAACATCAGTATATTAACCTCTACGATATTTTCAGATAATTACATAACTGTCACATTGAATTTGCAAATTAATAAAGAAAATTGTTTTTACCCACAGCCTGTGGTTAATTTTCTTATTTCGAGAATTGATTGTCTTACTCATATAAATAAATCAGTTCAGTAAATCAGGCAGATAAATATTTCTGTAATTTAGATAAACCCACATTGTTTTGATTTTATTTTACCCCGTAAAACCACTTGTATGTATATTTTTCATTCATAAAATTTGTGGTATATGGATGAAAATAATTTACGCGAAATTAAAAGAAAGGCGTTATAATTTCCAATGCAATTTAAAAATACAAGCATAAAATGCTAATTGCAAACGGAGACACATAAAACGATTACAAAACTATTTTAAATCAATTTGTAGATGTAGGGCGTAAAGTCAAAACAAACCATGGAATCTTAAAACCGTGTAAACCGTTTAAAATATTGTGTTAGAAACATTTCAAAACGTTTCTGATTTTATCATTCAATCAATACTCAATTGAAATGATGTGTATTAGCGGAATTTATAATGATTTATAACATGTGTCATAAATGAATAAAGTCGGGTAATAAAAAAATTGATTTATGTTGCATTAGTCCGTTCGATTGTGATACTCCTCTAATTCAGTGACGAATATAAATGTTTACAGCCAATAGAGAAATACTTATGAAATATTTTAAAGGGAATATGCTAGTTAATTGGCTGATAATATTATCTGTAGAAACAGTTAAAATGTTTACATAATTAAATTCTACTCAAGTACTCTATAACTAACGTATTAACATACGCCTACTTTCCAAAGTGCCTTATCAACAAACATTAACTTACAAAACAAAATTCGATATGCAAAATAAAGTGAATTATTGCTGAAAAGGCAAAATATATAAGAGAAAGTTTGGTTATCTGGACATCGATTTTGGTCGCAGAATAAGGATTGAGTATTTTTGCTATTGTGTGCCACCGAGTCGGTGTGTAATCGGTTCAAATTCTTGGTGCTTATGCTCGCCTTGAATCATTTTTCTCTTCTAACATGAGGAATTCATATTTTTGTATCTGTTGGAAACAAAAAGTAATTCAGCAAAAAAAATTCTCGTCATCGTCAATAAAAACAAATACAATTTTTACATTCTTTGACGGCCTCATTCTTAGTATTTTTTATTTTATTTTGGAGTTTGTTTCTTTCTGCGTTATGTGTGTGAGTGTGTAAGAAGATAATCACGTCGATTATAGAATCCGCGGGAGCGAATCAACCGCGGATCGAAAACTACATATCAAAAAAATGGGAAACAAAAATTTTATATCAAAGTTTCATTGAAATCCCTTTGGATTTTTTTACAAATCGTTAAAAAGAAATTGTTTTAGAAACGCTACAAAACTATTGCGTTTGTACGGTGAATCAAAAAATCCAAATTGCATGTAAATCAATAGAAGTTTTCCAGGATACTTTGATTTGAACCAATTGTTTCCTATTTTTTTTCTATTCAGTTTTCGATCCGCGATGGGGCATGCTTATAGTTCAATCCTTGCCGCTGTTTTCGTAGCAGCACCGCCGCGAATGGGTATTGTCAATTGTCAAACCTTATTGTTATTTTTTGTATTGTATGGTGATTGTATGGAATTTGGAGGCGAACAAATTATACAATTTTATAATATTTTTATTAATTCAATAAAAACAAATTTGTTAAATAGGAACACATAAATTAATTAACATTATTAAATATGTAAGATTAAATAAAGCATATTAACTATTTTCTACTTTTATTTAAAATGATTCTAAAACAAAACATAACCAACAAATATTATGTAGTTTTGTGTTTCGAGTGTGGGAAAAGGCAATAAATAAATAGCGTTTTAAAAACTAAATATTTTAAAGCTATGATATTGTTAATACAACACTATGTTTTATCTATTTAACATTTTTGTTTTTATTGCCACAACTTTTAAATACTTAAGAATTTCAAAGTTCTTTCGTATCAGTTCAAAAATTTTCAGATTATTGTGTAAATTTTAAGTTTTTTTATTTTTCGTTTTAGTTTTATAGTGTTCCATTTGGTTAGGAAATAAATAAAAATTATGGCTTCTAATTCTAATATAAAAACTTTAAAAACCAGATTGAAACGACTAGGAGCTAAAACTTTGGGAAATAAGCCAGAGCTACAAAAAAGGTAACTACATAATGTCCATATTGTCAACATTTACGGAAATAAAATTAAATAAATCTTCTTTAGGTTAAGCTTGTGGCAAAATTTAGACTTTAGTAGGAGTAAATGTCCAGCCAACGTTGTGCCGTCAGAATGTCAGCTGGGGTTTAACGATGATGACGGACCTTATCATGCACTGGAAAAGCTAGACCGCAAAAAAGTCGAATGGTTGACCCCCACTATAATATCGGTTTATTTTAAGGAACGTGGTGCTGGGAAAGGTGACCTTCAGGGAAGAAAATTGTTTCACTCGCTTTTTTGTAAAACCATTGTATATAATAATTCTGTGAAACATGGTTTATTTTTTAAAATTAAGTGTAGTGCCGAAACAAAGAAATCTATTGATTACGAAATTCGCTTACATTTAAGTAATTCAGAACGATCAATCATGAAAGCCAACTGCACTTGTCCGGCTGGGCACGGCACAAGTTCAGCATGCAAACATATAAGCGCTAGCTTATATGCTTTCGAATTTTACGGTATGATTGGAGAAATTAAATTAAATAAACCCTGTACTGACACGTTACAGACTTGGCACCATCCTAAAGGTGGTAGAAATTTAGAAAAAAATTCGATTGATGACATGCTATGTTCAGCAATTGACACACCGAATCCTTGTTCATCAAGAACTGATGATTTCCTTAATGGAATTATTAATTTCGGTATTTCTTCCCCGGCAATATATTGCCGAAAGCATGTTTTTCACGACCATGATTATTGCAAAGATCCCTTGTCGCTACTAAATTTAAATTCAATTAATTTTACTACTTTAAAAGATCGGCAGGAAATTGAAAGGACAACCAGAGGTCAAGGAATTCGTTGGAAGAATGAGAGAAAAACGAGAATTACAGCGTCTATGTGCCATAATATTTTAACAACGATGAAAAGTAAAAAATATAGCACCGCATTCTTAAAGTACCATATCAATGATATATGTATCAATTTAAGTGCACTCAAGTGGGGCTTAAAAAATGAAGAAACAGCAAGAAGGGAGTACGAAAAAATCGTAGGTGTTAAAATTCTTCCAAGCGGATTAATTATCGATGAAAAACATCATTTTTTAGCAGCTACTCCTGATGGGGTGAATGAAAATAAAAGTTTCTTATTGGAGATTAAATGCCCTTATAGTTGCAGAAACGGAAAGCCTACAGATGCAAGCTATATTCGAAAAGGACAATTAAATAAAAAACATAAGTATTATACTCAGTGTCAAGTGCAAATGCATGTAGCAAAGATTGAGATTCTTAATTTCGTTGTTTGGACGCCCCAAGGGGTTTTTATTCAAAATATTTCTTATGATAAAGATTTAATGGAAGAAAGTATTGGGCTTTTAAAAAAGTATTATGAAGATTATTTTGCGCCCTATTACTTTAATCATAGTATGTATTTTTTACTTTATTTCTTCTTTGTTTTATTAATTATTTTTCATTCATTTAGCAAAATGAACCGGTACATTTAACTAAATACTAATTTATTTATTAATATGTATATTTGATGAATTTTGCCTGTAATTTTATTTTGCCTGCTTACCGTACTGCATATACATATGGACATTGTAAATATGTTCTATGTATTAACCCATACTAATTGTAAAGTATAGTAGCTAACGTGCATGCTTTTGTTATTAAATAACATATATTTATTTTAGCTTTTCTTATGCTTTAAATTTGGCTTCTTATGTAGTCGCTTAATTTGTATTTTTATTTTAATGAGCTAAACTAATTTAACTAATTTGGTACTGCAGTTTTGAAACTAAATTTTAGTGTTGAATGCTATTTTACTTAAACTTTAATTTCTAAAACTATGTAGTTTGAATGTATAATATAATTTTATGTTTTAAGATACTATTTGTACCTTCTGAAGAAATTACCTACGAAATAATAAAAAATCAAACTCTAAAAACGTTGTTAAATTATTTTTAATTTTGAAAAGTAAAATTGCTCCTTAGGACTGTTATACAATAGGATCATGCAAATTACATAACAAAAAACAGTTCTTAATTATTTGGTTGGCAAAAGGCCACATTGTGGTTGGCATAGATCTAACTAAAATTTGGTTAATTTTTGCCAAACCAATTACCCTTTCTACGATTATTCGTTTGTTAGCAATGAACCTAGTATGAGCCACTTCTTCTTCACTTAGTTGATTTTTTCCTCTTAAAAATGAGGGTATATTTAAAACAACACCTTTTTCTTCTAAGCAGTCGGATATATCAAAGCCTCTATCGGCTAATACGAAATCTCCCCTTTCCAGTTTATTGAGAATCCCTGATTTCTGAAAAATTTCTTTATCAGAAATGGCACCTACAAACGTCTCGGAAACAAAAATAACCATTCCATTTTCATCAACAGCAACTAATGATTTGAAAGTTGTTCTATTTTTATACGATGAAAACGTTAGTTGATGATGAGTTGGGTCCTCTGATTTTTGTACGGGTATTTCGATGCAATCAATTATAGCTCGATATGAGCCTCTAGATTTCGAAATTTTCCAGAAATCGATTTGTTGCAAAGCTATATAAATTCTTTTCGTCATATTTTAAAAATTTTTGAAATCACATTTCTGTTAATTAAAAAAATATTTTGCATGAATAAAAAATCATTGCAGTGTCTATACTTAAACAGCGTTATTAATAGTTCATCTTTAACATCGATTTCAGGATGAACTGATTCGCTTTTATCTTTAACTATCATACTTAATAATAAATTAAATCGATTCGAATCCAATCCGGTAAAATATTGTAATTGTTCGTTCAAAATATTTGAAAAACGAAGAAACGAAACGGAACTAGATAGAATTTGTGTCATCCTGTTATTTGTATTGAGAACAAGAGTTTGTATTGCTCGATCTGTAGAAACTTTGGCTGTTCCATCGATATCAACATTTTCATTTTCTACGGAGATTGCTTGAATGGTTTCGACAAGTTCCGGTTCTGAAACAGGCATAACATTAGCATCAGTAACTGGCAAAGCTTCTGTATTTTCATTTACCTAAAATATTAGATATCAATATTTACTATTACAATCTGTTCTAAATGTTTTATATTTAATACGCGACTTACACTATCTACGACGAAAACAGTTGAGTTGATCCATATTTTATTCCGATTGCAATACCGTTCGTCTCTTCTATTTACTTTTTTACTTTTCGGTAAGTCAAACTTCCGTAGTGGAATATTTTGGGATGGAATTGCTCCAGCTTTGAGAATTTTATATGCACCTGTTGAAATTGACATTTCTATGTTATTTTAAACTTGGCAAATTAAACTCAGTCTGGCTTACCTAAACTGCATATTTGGTAATCATCTTCTGCGAAATGAGCACTACAAACTTGAGACCATTTTGTTGGTGTCTTCCCGGTTCTTAATTTTATGATCCATTGTTTTTTTAATTTGGATTGACTTGGAAAGTGGTGGAATTTAATGTCAGAATTTTTTGAATATTTATTCCGACAATTCGGCACAGAACAAGATCTAACCATTATATTGAATATTTTGAATAAGTTTATACTGATTGAATATGTTAAACCTATTTAATTTTTGAGACAGAAGTTGGTTTTTAAAACTTTTTATTTGATTGCAAATATTAATGCTTAAATTGCTGAAACGTCAAATTATGTACATATACCCTTCCTACGCTATAGCCACCTATGAATGAGAATTGAACTATCATACAAAAAAAATCGTATAGCATGCCCCATTGATTCGCTGCCGCGGATTCTATAATCGACATGAATAAATATTTTCATATATTCTCACGATGATGCTCTTTTGAGCTTATTTCTCTACAGTCAAATCAATCCTCATTGTGTGACCAAAATCGATATTCTGGTGAAATCAACAAAATATACCTCACATTTGAGAGAATAATAATTTTTTTGGTTTTCAGCACTAGGGCCACCACACTCAATCCTCTTTTAAATCTATACGTTCAATTAAACAACATCCACATTTTTTAAACTTTTAAAAGACAGGCCTTATTAAATACTGTAAAATAAAGATTTACTACGCACTACTGCGGGGCGATAAAATCCAGATTCGACGAAAATTTTTGTCTAGCGAAAGAAAAAATTGAAAATTTGTGTAATTTTCACCCAGTTATCATCACACCAGAATCTGTATGTGTATTTCAAAGCACTACCAATATTTTTAAGATGGTAACTTCAAGAAATGCGTCCTGCTCCTACTTGTTGACTTCTGTACCAGAAAAACAGGAAAAACGAACCGATTTGCTCGGTAAGCCAATCATAAGTTTATTTAACATTTCACAAATGTATTCTAATTTCAGTTTAATTATTGGTCTTTTTGCTTCAATCGCTCTTGAAACGAAACCATAATTGGAACTCAAAGCAAACCAAATAAGGCAATACAACAAATCCCATTGAGTTTAGTTTCTAGTCAAAATCGTAATTCTTTAAACTCTTGTCCTGCAGGATTAGGCTTTGACTTTCGAGTCAGTCGGTTGTATACATATATTTTTTTTCATAATTTTTCTGATATTTTTTTAATTTTTTTTTTTTTTGTAATCTAAAATGGCGAAATGCTACAACCGATCCAATGATCGATGCTGCCCAGCCGAATAAAATGAAGAATAGAAACAACCGTTGGAAAAAAGTAAAAGGCATGCAGCTTTTCTGGATGAGGGCTGATTGTTACTAAGATTATTATCTGACAATGAGTACGGAATGGAAGAATTTAAATTTGAGAACTGGTATCCGGAAAATTTTCGAATTTTATTCAATTTTCAGAATTTTATTGATTTTTGGAATTTTGATCAAAAGTCGAGGATGTAGTCTAATATTTTTACATTTACGAGCTAATTGCGCAGCCGATTAAGAAAATCAGCCGATTAATGTTTTCTAGTGATTTTGGGCTTCTGAAAGAGATTCAGGTGAATGGCGATGTTCCGGAATTGGCGTTAACCAAAATTGCTGAACCAACAAGCCAATTTTTTAATTATTTCAAATATCCACCACTTTTGGTACACTTTATTGTGAATGAGCTCATATGCTCAAAATAGGGTGTACCAAAATATATGTAAATTAATAAAATTAATAATAAGTCAATATTGATCAAAATTCGATTCAAATCGAAACTTAAGCTTGAATATAAAAGTATTTAATTTGAATTTGGGTGTAAAGTTGAATTTAAATAAGTTTCATAGCATAGCAAAAATTAGTTTGTAATTACACATTAAACTCCTTCCAAATAACAGCGGATGTTTAACCTTTGTCCGGCTGAAGAAAAAACCAACACATATCGGCTAAATAGGTACAATTGTACCTACATATAATTTATATGGAAAATGTTAATAATTTATAATTAAAACATAAATAAAATTGCATATAGTTTAAAAATATTGTGTTTTATTATTTTTGTGTACAAATTTTTATTCATTAAAAATAAATAACAACTGTGAATAAGAAATAATACAACGGTATTACTGTAAATGCAGTATACAGTGACAATAAAATTATTTAATACTTCATAATCATAGTATTTTGTGTGTTATTTTCATTGTTTTTGAGTTTATCAGATTTCTGACTCCGGCTTATAATCAGGAATAAGAAAAAAACAAATTTTATAAATTGTTTGTAACGGTTATTTTTAGTAGAAACAATTGTTACTGCGATATTCGTCAGTAGTAGAAGAAATTTGGTTGAGTAAAGTTCAAAATAATAATATTCATGGATTTTTATATTACGGATAGTGATGCTGGATCAAGCAGTAGTTGTTCTCGAAGAAGACGAAATCAAAGGTATTAGTGAAATATTTTACTTATAGTTTTGCAAAAATTTAAATAAAAATTTGTGTTATTTGAATGTAGGTTTACATCTGCTGAAGTGCGAAACTTATTAGAAACGTCTAATGATTCTGAAGTTGGGAAAGATCCATATATTGCACCGGACGAAGATGAATATATTCCAGAACCCAACGGCATAGGCAACGAAGAATCGGATAATGAACAGGAATTTATTATAGAAGAGGCCGAACCATTTGACTCAGATGAAAGTATTGAAATTAAACAACCATATGTTGGAGAAAATGAAACTCTTTTTGGAAAAGATGGAACTACATGGCGTACCGATTCGTTACCGAGTGCACAAACACGGGAACGTAATATTCTACGGCAAAAAAGTGGTCCTGCTAAATTCAGCGTATTATATTCGGCAAAAGAGACCCTAAAATCTATATTATCTTGCGAAATGTGTGACATTATATTGCGAGAAACCAATAGGAAAGGCAAGCGGGTTGTTGAGGACTACAACAATCAATTAAAAGAAAAGTATCCTGACGTTTCGAAGCGGCCGCCATCAAAAGACTTTATACCATTTAATGATCAAGATATAGAAACATTTTTGGGAATATTGATTGTCGCTAGGGTTCATAGAAACAATAAGGAATATCGACGAAATGTGGACCTTACATTCTTTACCACTGATTAAAGCAGCTATGTCTCGTGATAAATTTAAACTATTGCTCCGATTTATTAGATTCGACAACCAAAACACACGAAGAGAACGTCTTGAAACCGATAAAGCTGCTCCAATTAGAGATATTTGGTTGATGATGAATAAAAACCTCGAAAAGGGATACACGCCATCCGAATCTATAACTGTAGATGAACAGTTGTTCGCTTTCAGGGGACATACGAGATTTACACAGTATATTCCGTCCAAACCGGCGAAGTACGGAATACAAGTTTTTTGGGCTTGTGGCTCAGCAAATGCTTACCCTCTGCAAGGGCAACTCTACACTGGAAAGCCAGCCGATGGAACTCGTCAAATAAATGTCGGTGAGCGCACTGTTTTAGATTTGGTTGCATTATCCAAAGGCTCTGGTAGGAATATTACAACTGATAACTTTTTTACAAGTTTGCAGTTGGCTAAAACGTTGTGCTGTTGGAAGATGACGCTAGTAGGAACAGTTCGAAGAAATAAAACATTTTTACCGGCTAATATGCAGCCTACAAAACTAAGAGTACCTGGCTCGACAAATTTTGCATTCAAAAAAGATGCAACAGTGTGTTCGTATGTTCCAAAGAAGAACAAATCCGTGATACTTCTATCATCGATGCATGCAATAAGTGAGATTGACGAGACCTTCAATGGAAAACCGAAAATCATCAAATATTATAATAGAACTAAAGAGGGGGTTGACGCGATGGACAAGATGCTCAGTGAATACACCGTGAAACGCAAAAAGCAACGATGGCCTTTGGCATTTTTTTTTCAACATGGTCGACGTGGCTGCTTTAGCAGCATATCTAATCCATCGGGAACACAATCCAAGATTTAGAGCGAAGGAGCACCGGCGAAAATTCTTAAAAGATCTGGCATATGAATTATGTTTGCCTGCAGTTGAAGCCCGCAGCCAAAATCAGCAAGTGACGAAAAATCATTTTGTAAGATCAGCGATTGAAATGGTGCTTCAACGTCGCCTAACAATTACAGAAACTCCAACTAGCAGCCAAAAGCATCTTAAGACCCGGGGACTCAGTCGTGTTTGTGGCAGTTGTTATATCTGCCGAGAATTTAACAAAAAACAACGTAAAACCAGAAAAATGTTCTTTCATTGTCTAAATCCAACTTGTGATGAACACAGCATTCCTAAGACTACATGTCTTCACTGCAACCAAGCAGCCTAAAAAAAACTCACATATACATAGAACACTGAATTTCCTTTTTTTTTAGAATAAAATAATAATAATAAATAAACAATGAAATCATGATTCAAAAATAATTTTTATTTTATCTCCATTCGCAGTATGTTCATATAAATTACATGGAGGTACAATTGTACCTATCCAGCCGAAATGTGTTTTTAGAAGCTCACGAGCCATTTTCAATGGGAAAACGTGAAATTGATTTTTGAAAAATTCTGCTACAATAATCCATTCCAAAAAAATAGAGATGTCATAAAGTTCAAACATCCTTAGCTTTATAAAAAAAAAGTTGTTGCAATTTTAAAACGCAAAAGTTACAATTGTACCTATTCAGCCGATTAAAGGTTAAGAAAAGCAAATTAAGCAACGTGTATGCCGCTAATTATCGTTGTATTTGATTTAAACCTAATTACCTCGGTCTAAAAAGACCAAAGTATTAAAATCCTGTCAAAAATGATCAAAAATTTAGTTGGTCCAAAACAACTTTTCTCGACGTTTTGAAAATCCCGGAGTCTAAAAAAGCAAAAAAAAAAAAAAATGTCCGTCCATCTGACTGTATCCATGGTATCTCGAAAACGGCTTGTTCGATTTAGAATTTTTATTTTGCCAATCTGTTTCTATGCTCAAGGCCGAGATTTGAAAAGCTTTTGGAACCTGTGTGTCAAGAGGGTCGGGTACCTGCCATACGAATTGACCCAAAATACCTGGTTATAGAAAGATTTATCAATTTTTTATATATGCTGGTTTGAATGAATTTGGGGTTGAGTTGAAGGTTAAGTTAGAGGTCAGGGGGTTGAGTTCAAGATGAGTTGGAGTTGAGTTGGGGTTGGGTTAAAACATAGTGAGCAGTTGACCAATTTTTTATATACGCTGGTTTGAGGATTGAGTTGAAAGAGAGTTGGCGGTTGGGTTGAGGGTTGAGTGGGGGCCCGTTAGCGGGTTGAATTGGGGTTGAGATGGTGTTGAACCAGTGTTCAGTGAGCATTTGAACAATCTATAAAATAAAGAAAGTGTTTGTATGCATGTACAGCATATGTGACTATGTGTATGATATTAAAACTAATCCACACGACTTTCAGATGACTCAAATTGATCCTTCCACATTTCAAATTAAACCTTTAGCAAATTAAATGAATGACCAATTAGGATGGAAATAGGATTCTAAAATGATTTTTGTATGAAGTTCTCGAATATGGCCAAGTAGATGGAACTTTGACAAGTGCGTTGAAAATGGGATTCTAAAATGATTTTTGGACGAAGTTCCGGAATACGGCCAAGTATGATGGAACTTGTCTATTTCTCAACCGATTAAGGTGAAGTTCGACATGTGCGTTGGAAATGGGATTCGACACTTCCATTCTATGGAACTTGCCTATTTTTAATCAATGATGAAATTCGGCTTGCACATTAGAAATGGGATTCTAAAATGATTTTTGGAAGAAGTTCAGAAATACGGTCAAGTATGATGAAATTTGCCTATTTCTTAACCAATGAATTTCATACTGAGCCATATTCCAGAACTTCATCCAAAAATCATTTCAAAATCCCATTTCCAATGCACAAGCCCAATTTTATCATAATCGGTTGAGAAATACGCAAGTTTCGTCGTATTACAGAACTTTATCCAAAAATCATTTTAGAATCACATTTCCAACGCACATGTTAATTTTCATCATAATTGGTTAAAGAATAGCCAAGCTCCACCCTAATTAGCCATTCATATAATTTGTTAAGGGTTCAATTTGGAATGTAGAAGGCCAATTTGAAATGTAAAAAAGTTCAGTTTGAAGTGTAAAAGGATCAATTTGAAGTGTAAAACCTGTATGATGGTATGATGGTAAGACCGTATGATTGTAAGATGGTACGATGGTATGTATGATGCTATGTTGGTACGATGGTATAATGGTATGATGGAATGATTGTTTAAGGTTATGATAGTCCGGCGGTACGTATGCCGGTATGATGATGAGTAGGGTTTGAGTTGAAGTTCGGTTAGGGATTAATTTGAGGGAGGTTAGATTGAGTGGAGTTCATACACGCATGTAGCTTTCGAATTGAGATAATTTTGGGAATGGGTTAGAAAATAAATAAAGAGTTGAGCAGCGGGTTAAGATTTGGGTCGAGCTAATTTGAATTGACTTAGAATTAGGATTTAGTTTGCTTGCATTGGAGCATGAGTTGTTCAGTTGGGGAATTATTTAAGGGTTGATTTGGAGTTAGGTTAAGGGTTGATTTGGAGTTAGGTTAAGGGTTGATTTGGTGATTTAATTCATGACTGGGTTGGAATAAATATTCTGGAAAAAGACTTCAATTCTTCATCATTTTTATTCCAAAATTCGGGGTTCAAGGAATTCAGTTTAAAATTAACGAATAACAATGAAATACCAATATCTATCTAACTGACTGCATTTGAAAATTTTTATGAATATTATTGATGCCAAATTAAGTTCCGGCTAATCAGAAAATCATTTTTTTATAATTTTAATTCAATTTACTCAAATTAAAGTCAAATAATTGTATTCAATTTCTAGTCAGTATCACAATAAACTCTAAATTCTAGTGAATTATATCAGACCAAAAATTAATTTCCAATACCACAAACATATTTTGGTTTTCAAACTACTTCCAATTACTCGTATGTGGGTAAGAAAAACATCATTATTTCAGTTCGTTAATTATCGTTACAGTCGGTTCAAATTTCGTTCTGGTATCAAATTTAGTTCAATCACAATATCAGTAAGTAATCCTGGTTAGGTTAGTTTAATCACATAAAATTCAGACAACTAAAGTCAATTAAATACACGACAAAAAATATGTAAGTATTTCTTTATATAAATAGCATTCATTCAGGTGATATTTTGTGCATCAAACGTTGCATATATAAATCCCAAAATGAACTTGAAATCAGAAGTATCAAATAATGTGCATTACGCTACTAGTTGTATACACCTAGTACGCTTAATGTGAAAAGGTCGATCCTAGGGGTCGGCAATATAAATAATAGTCAATATATATAAAGGGTGTTTTTTTAAATATACTCTGGCAGATCTCAGTATACTCTGGCAAATCATCATGAGTAGACTCACGCTTGAACAACGCTACGAAATTATTCAAATTTACTTTGAAAATCAGTCGTCGATTCTCGCAATTTTATGGCGCACATAATCGTCCATCTGAGCAAACCATCCGTTGAACTGTGGATAGATTTCGTACCACATACTCTCTAGAGGATGCAATAACATCAACACGTCGAAGGAATGTGCGTACTGGAGAGAATATCGCCGCTGTAAACGAAAGTGTGGAAGAAGATACAAATGTATCGATTCGTCGTCATTCGTAGGAATTGGGGCTCTGCCCGTCCACTACAAATATGGATGACATTGATCCGGACGAGATTTGGTTTGAACATGATGGCGCTGCATGCCATACGGCGACCGCAACCATCGACTTATTAAAATCAAAATTTGGCGATAAGTTGATTTCGAGAAATGGACCTGCCAATTGGCCTCAAAGGTCGTGCGATTTGACATCTCTCGATTATTTCCTGTAGGGCTACGTGACGTCACTGGTTTATGTTGATAAACCAGCAACAATTGACACCTTGGAGGCCAGCATTGTTCGAAAAAGTCGCTCGAAATATTAATGCCAAATATTGTGATCTTTCGAATAAAAAAAAATTTTTGATTACAATTTCAAGTTCTAACGGGCTTAAAAAAACACCCTTTATACGTTGCACCAAATTTCAAAGACGAAGTCTGTTCAACAAATATCAAAAATTTGACATTCGATTAAGGATTCTGAAATCTCTATTGTAAACGACTTCAGAGTTTTTTTGTTTCATATGAAATGTTGAAGTTTTCAACAGTGGTACTGGTAATTTAAGGCGCTGCGAACTGTAAGTCTACCTTTCATCAAAGTTGCTTCTATTCCTTTTGCGGCGATTGGTAGTACAGTTTATCATATACCTCTATTAAAATATATCAACATAGTGTAAAGGCATGTTTTGAAACAGCGCTTCCGAATATTCTCGAAATCTATAGCTCGAAAAATATTTTTGAATGCTGTCAACTGCTGCTGATTCAAATTTCGAATGCGAGATCCTGCTTCCTCTTCTTTCTTAAGTGCGTTGAATTGCACGGGAATATTCTGAGTTCCCGTTGATTGAGGGAGACCAAATTAAGCAGACTCAGCATCATGTTGCTGCAGTACATAGTTGGAGCAAAAAATCTAAAGCATTGGTAGGATTCTTCTTCTACTCTTCTTCTGAGTCCCACAAATGGCTTTCTTAAAATTTGAATATTCAAAACAATTGACAGTTCGCATAGATACTCAAATGATGTCGCTTCAGGAACGTGAAGAAGAACCAACCGCAAACCAAACGAATCATTTGCTCTAACTATGTACATTCTTCGGACCGTTTTTTCTGCTCCATGCTGCCTCTTTTGTCGAGCTCCGATTGTATACGTAATGATAAGGAATTTCTGTATATGGGAAATTACTTACACTTAGTTTAATGATTCCATTTCCAACGTCGTTTAAAGCTTCATTTTCCCGATCTTCTTCAAAAATTATACTCTGCTGTTGCGGCAAATGAACAAGTCTTATTATTCCATGCGATCTAGCAAACACAACATTACTTCTGGTGCACTCACATATCTACAATCGACGTGATTCTCTTGATGTTGATGTGACAATTATATTTCAGTAGTAAGTATCTGTTATAATGGTCCAATGTAACGACTGTCCATCTCGAAACTTCTTATACATAAATACTGTCAGTCCATGTCGACGCCGTTAGAAAGGATGGCCATTTATGTTTGCGATGGTCGTATCCTATAATTCCTTTGGGAAGTTTTTCTTGCATTTATTATTTTCCATGCGTGGAGCATGTGGATTGTGGGAACATGGTTCGGTGTAAATATCTTCAACTTCCCGCTTTAGAAGTCCCCGCTTTTAAAACTCAACCAAATATACATGTGTTCCGTCAAGTCTTCAATGGTGGTCTTTAATTCTAATTTAAAATTTAAACACTCGAGCAACTAAATCTAGATTTCTCCTTGTTGGAGGTTTTTAACAATTTCAGGCTATTTCGGATTGGCCCACACTTTCCAAAGATTGACATTACATCATTGCATCTCCAAATGATGGTGGCAGAATCATTGGAAGACCGGCCTGAACTTACAAATTTGCACTTTGACTAGCCACAAACAAATAAAATTTAAATTACCTCAGAGCTCGCACCTCGTTTCGCTAATTTTCATGTTATTTTTAAATGTTATCGAGAAAAGTATAAATTTTTCCATTGCCTAATATATGCCGATGAACTAAACATATTTTACCCTATTCGAAATCTATCTGATGCAGAGGAGTTACAAAAAGGATATATGTAGATACGGTTAATGTTTCGTGTAAGAACAGTTTGTTATATTTAAATGTAGCAAAGTGCAATACGACTTATGACTTTTACACAAAATTATGACTTTTACAGAATTGAGTCAGCACAAAAATCTTTTCTCATTTTTCGTGCAAGGAAAACAGAATCTACCTACATTTGTTGAAAGATGTAAATCTTTGAAAATTGTGCCTCTAGAAATTCATCATCAGCACGTTAGAGCCAGTGCTGTCGTTCTAAAAATTTTAAACGAAGTACGTTCAAATTTTCATGGGAGTATTTCTAGGAGGAAGGGAGGAAGAAAGGCCCGAAAAAATTTTCTGCCTTAAGGTATAGGGGATCAGAATTTTTAAATAAAACGTGGCCCAACTGCAAGAAATATTTTGGAACACTAAGTAGTTGAAAACAATTTCAATTGTTATTTAAAACAAAAAATTCAAATGATTTGTCGTTTTTTTAAAAATACATGTATTTTCCCACCCTGTCTGAGATAATGGGATTTTGACAAGATACATCAAACTCTGATAGTAATATAAAATTCTAACAGTATCTGACGAATTCTGAGCTGGTTTAAAGAATTTTGATGAAATATTGTGAATTCCGACATAATACGTGGAATTCTGACATGATAGGTTTACCAAATTCTAAAAGATTTATCGAATTATATAAAGCGAATTTTGAAATGATATTTCGAATTCCTACATGATGTATAGAATCCGAATATTAAGTCGAATTCTGAGACGACATAATTAATTTTGACATCATGTATCGAATTTCGACTTAATTCTGACAGATACATTGAATTCTGATAGTATATAGCGAATTCTGAGATGATATATCGAATTCTGATATGTTACGTCGAATTCTGAGATAATATATCCGAATTCTGAAATATTATATAGAATACTGATATGATAGGTATACCAAATTCTAAAAGATTTATCGTACATAACGAATTTTGAGATAGTATATCGAATTCTGACATATGATGTTTCGAATTCTTATTTGATGTAAAGAAACCGGATATTAAATCGAATTCTAAGACAACGTAATGGATTTTGACATCATGTGTCGAATTTCGACATAATTCTGACAAAAACATTGAATTCTGATAGAATATAGTAGATTCTGAGATGAAATATCGAATTACGACGATATGTTTCGAATTCTTACATGATATATAGAATTCTGATATGGTATGTCGAATTCTGAGATGATATATCCGAATTCTGACATATATGTCATATTATATATAGAACTGACATGATAGGTAGGTATATCAAATTCTAAAAGATTTATCGAATTCTTACAGTAAACAACGAATTTTGAGATGGTATGTCGAATTCTAACATCTCGAACATGACATAAAAAAGTGACACAACTCAAAAAATTGAGTTTTTAAGATATTTCGTCAAAAAGATACACAATAATCGATTTCATAACCTGACATAGTGGGGATAGTGACCATAGTAGTTATAGTTATTTTACAAAGCGAGAGACGGCTTTATTTTCCGATCTTCCTTTTTTTGACGCCCATAGAGAATAGTACAGTATAATTGAAATTATCATGTTTTATTTTGCTCTCCTGAAAAATTTGGAATTTTGAGTTGTCAATATTCTTTGTCACGTGCGATGTATATCGAATTCAGACGTATTATATGAAATACTGACATGATAGGTATACCAACTTCTAAAATATTTATCGAATTCTGACAATATATAACGAATTTTGAGATGGAATATCGAATTCTGACATAATTTGTAGAATCCTTACATTACAAATGAAATATAATGAATTTTACAGTTTGTATCGAATTCTGAGATGATATATCGAACTCTGACATATGTTTCGAATTCTTACATGATGTATAGAAAATGGATATTGAGTCGAATTCTGAGACGACATAGCGGATTTTGACATCATGTGTCGTATTTTGATATAATTCTGACAAAAATATTGAACTCTGATAGTACATATGTATAACGCGAATTCTGAGATGATATATCGAATTATGACATTATATTTCGAATTTTTACGTGGTATATAGAATTTTGGTATGGAATGTCGAATTCTGGCATGTATATAGAGTTCAGACATATTTTATAGAATACTGACATAATATATTCTGACAGATGTATCGAATCCGATAGTATGTATCGAATTCTAACATGAAATTTCAAATTCTTAATGATATACATAATTCGGATGTGAAATATATAAATTTGAATATGATAAGTTCTGAAAATATATAGCGAATTCTGATATGGTATTTCAAATCCTTAGGTTTTATATCGAACTCTGACATGATATAACGAACTTTGACATAATAATTAAGTATAAAGAATACTGACTCGATATATCAAATTATGAGATGATTTATGATGATATCCCAAATTCTGACAAATATCAACGATACATCAAATTCTGACTGATGCGTCGACAATATATACATATAAAGCAAATTCTGAGATGATATATCAAATTCTGATATGATATTTCGAATTATTATGTTGAATTCTGTGATGATATATCGAATTCTGACATGAATAAGATACATATGACGAATTTGGAAATGATATGTCGAACTCTGAGATGATAGATCGAATTCTGATAGTAAATGGCGAATTCTAAGATGATTTATTTAAGCCTAACGCGATTCTTCGAATACCGACATAATATATAGATTTCTGATAGTAACTATAAGTACTCGTAGTAATGGTATTATGACCGATACCATAAATCACAAATTAGAATTACCAATTTTGGTTTTCCATATACAGCCAGCCCCTCCGGCACCGAATGGAATATACACATTTGTCGTTGTGTTTTAGTGAAATTTTATATCGGAGATGTTAAGCCGATTCTATATAAATAGTTCCTAGGTTAGGTTTGGGTGGCGGTCCCCAAGGACCAGCCATAGACACAAAAATGGTCCGTAGCCATAAATAGTTCCTATAACCTTAAACATATTATATCAAATGAAATTTCACACATCACACTGCATAAATCCAGACTTCCATACAACTTTCCAGTCTGGAAAGTTTAAATGACTGCAGAAATTATCTTACAGTATTATTTTTATATAGAAGTGCTAATCTAAGCTTAAAGAATTTTATTTTCCGTACATCGTTTTTGTGTGGTAATTTTTGTATTCAGGAGGTTCTAATCTAAATATTTAGTCAAAGCTGGTACATTTTTTTTTTGGTAAAATCAGGTAACGTCTGTCATGTTTGAGTGGATCTGAAGTTTTAAAGTTGTAAGTTGTCAAAACTCGGAATTATCTGTTTTTAAGTTTTAGCAGCTAACATTCAGATTCTGAAAAAATAGCCGTGTGAAGTAGAAGTAATTTAGTTCGCAAATTTTACATGTTTGAATTGATATTGTGTGCTAAAATGACTGATTCATTACTGCAAGAGAACCGTTTTATGGGTTTATGCCTGAAAATGACAGGAACCGCTATAAATTAGCTTTGAAAAATGTTTTATGAAAAAGCTAGATATCTTCCAGAATATTATAATTATTGCAAGCAAGAGCCGATAACTTAAAATATTATGTAAAAGTATTATTAGAATAGCAGTTATTAGAACAGGGGAGTACAAAATGAAATAGCGGAGTACAGGAGTAAGCACTAAGCGAAAGTAGTACAAATACTCCGATTGTACTCACTTCGACAGCACTGGTTAGAGCTATTTTTATTTCCAATTGGCTTAATGGGCACATTTCAACTTCGTACTTGTAAACTTTACTCTTTAAAATAGATTCTGATAGAACAAATTATGGTCAATACTCTTAGAACCACTGATAGACAACCAATTATGTCAATCTTTTGATTTTTCTTGAAAAGTATTTCACATGAATTTTCTTACATAACTCTAGCTCTATAAATTCATTATTCCAATTTTATTAATCATGTACCTACTCGTACATAAAATATTAAAGCGATATTTTAAAATTCAACAACATTACAGGTTATAACATACAGGGTGACCCATTTTAATCTACGCATAACGCATCCAAATATCTCCTAATATTAGGCAATTAGTCGAGAAATGTGTAAATCTGGAACAAAATTCTTGTCGCGATTTACAATACTTACCCATTTTATAGCTTCGTTATAATGGGAAAAGCAAAAAAAAATTGCTAAAAGGTAATACACAAGAATAAGAGAGTTGATCTTGCAACAAGTTTTTTTTGTTGCCTTTTCTTGGATTCGCGATGCATCTCTGCTTTTCTGGTTTTTCATTTTAAATTCTGTTCTTTACAATTTTCATTCTATCTTCAAATTGATTTTTGGATAATTGGCTGAGTTTTGTTTAGCTTGATATGGTACATATAGTATGTACGTACAGAAGCTATAATAAAAATCGTATTTTAGTTTTGATGAATAATTGAAAATTTTGTCTGTATATTGTCTGTCTGTCTGCCAATTGCACAATACATATGTACTATGCAACTATATAGAGGAATTATTATTTTCTGTATGATTTGTGGATTATAATTGAGGGTGGTTTCAATTGGTCTGTCTAAATATTGTTATACATTTTATCTATAATACGACTCCTACATATTTATTTATCAGATTGACATTTTTATGTTACATAAACAAAATATATTCGATTTTATTCTACATTCCTGACACTGCGGATGGGATGATACGATGTCAATGAACTGCTGCTGATATGATAAAGTTTTAAAACTGATTGTTGACTATACGATCGTGTACACTAATTTGACGATTTATTTTGATTGCATATAACAGTTGACAGACATCTGGTCAACGAATGGTATTTAATGTTTGGATGGGGAATTTTTAGGAAATTTCAAAAGGTTGAAGATTTTCCTCGTATCTTATACAGGGAAGTAATGTGTCCAAAATTTTAATGAGAATTTAACATTCCAATCAATTTACAGTCGGACACAATATTAAATCGTGTAGTAGTTTCTTATAAATAACCATTCCTTAATTGCCCATTGTACTTCGACTGTACATAATACAAAACTTAAATGCTATTTCATGTACGTACAGCGTACATACATAATTGAATTGCATGGTAATTGGTAATAAAATGTTACATTAAAAAACTCAAAATAAAATACACAAGAAAATTACATATTTTGTTTTGGGAAATATTGTGCTTGAGCATGGTAAAATTTATTTTATATTTTGGGTTTGTTCCGTTCAAAACAAAAAAAAAAAAAAAAAAATTTGTTATGTTCATGAAAATACGAAATAAATGTTTTAGTTACTAATGTTGTTATGTTGTTCCAGGGAATTATCGATTAAATGTTACATCCTTTTGTATAGTGGGTGAAAAATCAAATGGGCACTAGGAAATCATAACCAGACTGCATAAGATGCAGTTAATTAAAATCCAATATGTTTGTCGTATGAACGTACCCAATGTACATACGAGTACATATTTATCCTTCAGATGAAGCTACATAGTAAATAATCAATAAATAAACAAAAAAAAAAAAAACTACAGTGTATCTTTATACAACAAAGTTATAATGTACATAAGCATACAGAGATATATTCAGGGAAGTTATTGTAGGTCGTTTATTTATCATCATGTTTATGTATAGTTTTTACATGGAAATACTAAAAATTTTTTATATAAAATTGATTGCATCTTTGTTGGATCTTGGTCGAAATAAAGTATCGGACATTAAACACACAACAGTGCGTACTTCCATCCCTTTGTTGGTTTAGTTGTTATTATTTTGTTGCACCATCAATAAATATTAAGTTTTTTTTCTTTTAAACTGGATTGTTATTTGTTGTTGTTAGGTATTTTCCTATTTCCATGTACAGTCAACCCTCCTATAACGCGATTACTTTGTACCGCGTTATATTGAAACCACGTTAAGAAAATTTCAGAAATAATGAAATTATACATAAATCAGAACGATTCAAAATCCAAGTTTTGAAGAATACGTTTAATAAATAAAATTGTATACAAGCATATCGTCGCTATAGAATCATTTTTGTCTAAGCCTTTTTGATAAATTTAGTTATACAGGGTGTCCGGTTTTGGGATGCTAATCCGTTAAGGGGCAATTCATTGGTTCATTCTGAGAAAAAAATCGTATGGGAGGGAGGGGGTCAATTTTTGATATCCTTTGAGGTAAAGGGTATTTAAAAAATGTAAACGACCTTTACCTAGGCTGGACTATTATTAAGGTTTAAGTCACCATGTTTGGTGTGTATCACCATGATACACATCATGGTGATACACACCAAACCTGCAACAGTAACGAATCTGAGATTGGTGCAGATTAATCTGCATCGATCGAAGACGGCTACAAACAACCTAAACCGTCTTTTTATGATTAAGGACTGGGATATAGCGCTCATACAGGAGCCTTGGACCAACAATGGGAAGATTAAAGGTTTTACAGCCAATACAGGTAAGGTAGTCTACGACACGGCTGCAGATAGGCCAAGGATAGCAATTCTCTGTCGCTCAAGGCACAATATCTTCTCTGTTAACCAATTTATTTCTAGGGACATCACGTCTGTTTCAATAGAAATGGCCTTACCAAAAGGAGGCAGGAGGGTGATTAACATCGCTTCTGCATACTTTTCCGGGGATGAAAATTGATACAAAGCTTCGTGAATTATTGCACGATTCATAACCAAAAATTCGTCATTGGTTGCGACGCTTATGCACACCATGTAGTCTGGGGAAGCAGCAACACCAATTTAAGAGGTGAGCAACTTTTTGAATTCTGTCTTAGTAACAACTTAGCGGTTAACAATAAAGAGAGTGATGCGACCTTTGTCAATGCGGTTAGGAGAGAGGTACTAGATCTTACCCTATCAGACACGGGTACCTCCAGTGCAATTCTCGACTGGCATGTGTCCAAGGAAGCATCCCTCTTAGATCATATGTACATCAGGTTAGATATCAATATCCCTTCGAGACAAGAGTTGATGGTAAGGATACCAAAACGCACCAATTGGTCAGTCTATAACGACAGACTTTTGGATAACTTAGCTGGTCTACAGACCATGATAAGCTCTGTCAAAGACCTCGATAGAGTTGCAAATGACGTTACAGAGGCAATACCTGCCACTCAAGCTCACCCCTGGTTCGTATTAGAGGCACAAGGGATGTTCCTTGGTGGAACCAAAACTTGGAGAACATGAGATGAAACGTCCGTAAACTTTTTAATATGGCTAAGAGGACGAATGATTAGACTACCTATCAGAATTCCCTTACCTAATACAACATATGAGAGGACTGCATATACCACGCCTTTTTACAACAAGGCCTGCAGACTTTGCTGCCTTATCTTACTATACTCTTCAGAGCCAGCTACAGCTTGGAATATGTTCCAAAATGCTAGAGGGAGGTTCGGGTGATTTGTATCCCAAAAGTGGGGAAAAGATCCCCAGAGGAGATTAGGTCTTATAGACCTATCAGCCTCACATCATTTTTACTGAAAACCATGGAGAAAATTCTGGAACTTTGTATCAGATCCAACACTCTCCAAAGATACCCTCTGGACTCTAGGCAGCACGCCTACCAAGCAGAGAAATCAACAGAAACGGCTCTACACGAGCTGACATCGGAAATTGAAGATACGCTCCGGAATAAAGAATTATTACTATGCTCCTTCATTGATATCCAGGGAGCATTTGATAATACTAGTTTCGAGGTAATTTAGGAACAATCACTAACAAGGGGTAAAGACCCCTTCACCGTAAGGTGGATTATAAACATGCTAAAATACAGGAGAATTACGGCCTCTTTTGGAGACAAAACCATCACCATAGCGGCCACCAAGGGTTGTGCCCAGGGAGGTGTTCTCTCTCCCTTATTGTGGCTGATCGTGATGGATCAATTACTTACCAGACTGAGAAATTTAGCCTTCTCGAACATTACCTATGCGGACGACCTAGTCTTGATGGTTAGGGGCAGATTCGCAAATACAGTAGGGGAAAGAATGCAATAAGCCCTAGAGGTACTAAATGATTGGTGCACGGAGGTGGGCCTTACGGTAAATCCCAACAAGGTCAACTGCACCCTCTTTACTAACCGGAGGAAAACTAGCCTCCCGCCGATAGCCCGGGGGGAGAGAGGAGTAACTCTTCAACTGTCAACGGAGGTTAAATATCTGGGTGTCGTACTTGATCAGAAATTGACATGGAATCCCCACTTAAATCATATCACAAAAAAGGCGAATAAGGCCTACTTCACACATTAAAAAATTTGCCGGGTCAAGAGGTCTGAGCCTAAAAATTATAGCCAAAATTAAAACTGTAAGGCCAGGACACAACAGTATCCTACATAAATTAAACTTTAAGGAGGAATTTGATCCAACTATCGGATTTGATGGTAAGGACAATAGACTGTCGGAGGAATTTGACTATTAGTTGGCCGAATAAGGCACTGGTAGATAATATTATCTCCTCCCTCCCCCACCATGCTTCTGTATGGTATACGGATGGGTCAAAAATAGACGGGGGTAGCACCCCCACAGTTTTTCAGGCAGAGACCTTTGCTATTGAGGTATGTGTGTTTCAATGTCTCAAAAAGAAATATAAGAAGACCGAGATCTATATAATCTCGGACAGCCAGGCAGCTCGGCTAGCCTCAGGAGCTTCAGTGTTCAACTCGAAATTGATCTGGAGCTGCTACTGTAATTTATTAGAACTGGGTAAAACAAACAAAGTCACCGTTTTGTGGTCTCCTGGCCACTCCACCATTAGAGGAAATGAGGCAGCAGACCGATGTGCAAAAATGGGAGCAAGCCGAGATTTCCTGGGTCCCAGTCCTAGTATTGCTTTTTCCAAAACCCACTTGGCAGATGGTATAAGGGACTGGGAGCAGAACTATAGGAAATTACTCTGGGAGTCCTCCATTGGGATGAGACAGGCCAGGAAATTATTCAGTTATAAAATTATAGGTCTGGGAGAGGCACCGAGGATGGACCGCCAATCCCGTACCTGGTTTTTAACAGGGCACGGTCCCTTACGGACCAGTGCAGATTCTGTGACTGCGGTAAGAAGACATCGGAACACCTACTCTTCACATACGATACTCTCATCCAAAAAAGATTCAACTTCCTCAATGCGTACATAATCCAGTGGCCTAACGCCGACCGACTGGATAGGCATCAAGTAGCGGCATTTATCAAGGATATAGACCTACATTTCACGTAGGCATCTCTAGTGATGCACAATAGGCCTCAATGGTCGCAGTGCTCTGGGCGACGAAATACCCACCCTTTAGCAAAGAAAAAAAAAAAGGTTTAAGTAAGTAATACCGTAAGATCGGGGGATCTTGCAGGCCAATGAATTGGACCATTCTTCCAATCCAATTATTTGGATAATTTTCATTTACTTAACCAATTATTAACATTTCTATCGTAGTGACAAGGTGCACCATCATGTTGGTATAGTATATGCGAGATTCTACTTAAAATAGGAACATCGTCAAAGATGAATGGCAAATTGTTTTGTAAAAATTGTAAATAACGTTCACCATTTAATCTCGATGGTAATATGAATGGTCCAATTAGCTTATCGCCAATTACACCAGCCCATACGTTTACACCGAATCGATGCTGAAATGATATTTGTTTTTCGAATGAGGATTTTCAGTAGCCCACGTGTGCAGATTGTGAAAGTTTGTTATGCCATCTCTTATCAAATGAGATTCATCCGTCAAATTCCTTTCCATCAACCAATTACAAAACTCCAATCTTTTATTCTGGTCTATCGGTAATAGTTCTTGAACCGGTGTTATATAGTATGGATGAAGATTCCCCTTGTGCAATACTTGACGAATTCCTGTCCATGGTTATTGGGGCCCACGATATTTATGAAGCGTTCGAATATTAGATTGAGCTTAAATTACACCACATTTTCAAATTAGCAAGGCGGTGGTCTAATTTTTAGAGAATGCTACGAGTAATGCAACTCCTTAGAAATAAAAATGCCTCTGACTCCTGAAAGAAGAAAACACAACTTTCGACATCAAATAATAATGATTTTAGTGTTTGCTGGATTTATTTATTTGGAATATACATTTTAGACCCCAAATTTACCACTTTTCTACTTCAAATTTAACCTTTTAGAAATCAAATTAAGTTTTGATCAGAAAATGTTGAATATGATTTGGAAAAGGATGAATCTAATTTGCAAAAGAGAGCTAATTGGTAAAGAAGAAATAAACTGTTAAAACTTTCTTCTTAGGAAAATATCTAACCACGATTGAAAACAAATTCGCTTATGAGAAGCGGTTTTGCTTTAGAAAAGGCATCAATGAACCAATCTAGTCGGTCTCTATAATGAATTAGCGTTTGTTCTGCTTATAGTATCTCATTTACCGACTGTTTTTGATTACCGGTAAATACAAATTGAACTAACTGTGTTTTTTTTTAGTTTGTTCTCGTTGAGATTCTCCTGATTTTGAAAATTCTCGCCGCTTCCCGATTTCGTATGCCCTTTTCTCAGATTTCATTTTTTGATCACCTTTTAAAATTTCTCGAGATTTTTGGAGTTTAGCATGTATGTTCGAGGCTTAATTGGTGATTTAGTGTTTCAGTCAAGTTATTTCAGATTTTCGTGATTATTCGAGTATGTGTGAGATTGTCGCATGTATTTGATTGTTCGATGTATCGAGAATCTTAGAGCCTATTCGAATAATATGATTATCCGATACTACTACGATTGGTTGAGCTTAGCCTTATCTTGCTTAGTAGGATTTTGCTTTAGGATTAGTAACATTAACTTTCTTGGCAAATAATTCGGTAATTTTACTAATTTTCGGAATTTTTCGAAATGCTCTTGGGTTTACTAATAGGCCTACCGAAATTAGTCATTAATATCCCAGACTTTCCCGTATTATTAAAATTGTTCCGAGATCAATCGAGATTCATATAATACAAAGATTATTCGAATTGTTCTGGGGTAATCGAGATTATACCGTTGTTTATTCTAATTTCTTCGATATTTCTCGATTTCCTAGGATATTCTAAATTATTCAAGAATGTTCAGGTTATTTACATAGACGAATTTAAGCAACATTTTGATTAATTTTAATTACTGCAAAGTTTACCGATAAATGGTAAAGGGTTTTTACCGGTAAAGAAACTATCTTCCACTGCATTAGTTGAGATTTTTTTCGGGCACTGACAGTGTGCAGGTTCTAAATATGAACTTGTAACACATTAAAATTTGCGCAATTTCTTAAATCTTCCTCTCGAAATCAGACAATTTTTAAACAATGCGAGGCTGGAGAGGCTAGATAATAGGAAGAAATAATTTTTTAATTAAAAATGGACGTAAAGCAAATTTTTATGTGAAATAAAAGCTTTACTTGTTCTTAGGTAAAAGAATCATTATTAGGGGCCCAAGAGAAATTTAGCGGAGGGGCCCGAAATTTGTAGCTACGCCACTGATTACCATCGCAAAATCCGTGAACAAAATGGATATCAATGTACTCCTCACCTGAGAACTGTGCCATCATATTAATTTTCTTAAATTATTTAAAAATTTTGATTCACAATACTGACACAACATTAATGACAATCTACACCTGCATTCATATGGTGTTGTTAAAAAAAACAATTTTGTTTTAATTTAAAGCATCATAGTTCTCAGTCAAATAAGACTAAGTTGGTTGCTCTCCGATAAATATTTTGAAAGTAAGTTACAGTTTAATATTTGGGTGTACTTTTTTTCTGAACCAAATTTTTTAAACACCCTGTATCTCAAAGGATATCAAAAATCCTCCCCACCCCCTCCCCCGCCTTGATCGTTTCCCCTTCCATGCGTTTTTTTCTCACAATGGACCAAGGAATTAGCATCAAAAACCCGGACTAATTCGATTAAGAGAAATTCGATTTTGTTGTTAAAAATCTTCTATCTCCACTAATTAGAGAGATATTTAGTAAGGATTTTCTCTAACTCCATAAATTTCCTTAACAAATGGGGCTAGCTTTGTTTATATCCATTGCAAACACGTACACTTTACTTTCATCAAAATAATTTAAAACACTTTTGTCCATGTCCAATATTTTCAGTAATAAACTCTGTCTCCTTCTTTTTCACAATTTTATGTATATCATTATAGACATGTCTGTCTTTCTCCTATTGTGATGAAAAGAATCAGTTATAGAGAAATAATAAGTATTGACAAGGTTCTGAAAGAGGATGTATATACACTTATGGACAAAAAAAACGCATAATCTGTATTTTGAAATTACGAGTAGCTTAATAATTGTTTTTATAATTATCATGATCAAATCTATATAGTATCTAGTTCTCACTGTAATACACATGCATTAAAAAAAAATACTACCGTTTGTTTTGTTGAATTCGAGTTTAGCAGAAATTTTAGCACTTTGGCTGTTCAGTCGAAAAGTTTATTTGCAATGAATTGTTATTTAAATTATACAATTAAGTGTAAAAGTAAGGTTTTTCATTAAAAACAAATAAAAATGAATAACTTGTCGGCCAGAAGAAATCATTTGAGTGTTGAGGATTGCGTGAGGGCCATTACATTAGTTGAAGAAGGAAGAACTCAGTCTTACGTTGCACAACTGTTAAGAGTGGACCAATCCACAATATCAAGAGTGATTAAACGATTCCAGGAGAATGGACAGTATCATCGTCGTGCTGGTAGTGGGAGAAATCGATGTACAACACTCGCTGAGGATAGGTATATTAAATTAATTTGTTTTGAGAAAACGGTTCGTAACTGGACGTAGCATCAAATCAGACCTAATCAGATCCCGAAATACACCCATTAGTGAAAGGACAGTGCGTCGACGAATCAAGGAATCCAATTTGACTGCAAGAAAGCCAGCCTTATGTCCAGAGTTGTCTACAGCACACCGCAGAGCTCGTTTAACATTTGCTCTCGAACATGAAAACTGGACAATGGAACAATGGGCCAATGTTTTGTTCTCCGACGAGTCTAGA
Source organism: Tipula vernalis (assembly GCA_958295665.1). NCBI lineage: Eukaryota > Metazoa > Arthropoda > Insecta > Diptera > Tipulidae > Tipula > Tipula vernalis. Next base: position 4,958,870 of record OY282558.1, read on the forward strand.
TTTTGCCTTGGATCATCAGACTGTCGGATAAGAGTTTATCGTCGGCCAGGTGAGCGTTTTGCACCGGCATGCATAATTTCTAAACGTGCTTTCGGCGGAGGTTCTATTATGGTTTGGGGTGGAATATCACTTACTGCAAGAACAGAGTTGGTACCGATTTCTACCGGCACCATGACTGCAATTAGATACATCGACGAGTGTTTGGAACCTCATGTGATGCCATTTGCACCATTTATCGAAGATGAATTCATGTTTATGCATGATAATGCTCGTCCACACGTCGCGAATGTAGTAAAGGAATACCTTGAGGCTGTGGATGTTCCAGTAATGCGTTGGCCCGCTTGCAGCCCAGACCTTAATCCCATCGAGCATATGTGGGACATAATCGGGAGACGAATTTATGAAGTTAATGTATCATTTTCTTCCCCACAAGAACTGATCAACGCCGTTATTCAAGCTTGGGAACAAATTCCTCAAGATACTGTGGCCAATTTGATAAATTCAATGCCAGAGAGGGTAAAATGTGTTATAAATGCAAGAGGAGGTAGCACACGTTACTAATTTTTAGGATTAATCAATAATTTAAAAGATAACTTTTAGTACTCATTCAAATGATTTTGAAATACGAGTCAAATTTAGCTGATTTTGTTTACTTTAACGGTTTCGTTAAATTTGTCCAATAATTCACAAAATATTGAAATAAATTAAGCTTAGAACTAATAAAAATATTTGTTTTCGATTAAATTTTATTTAATAATAGATATTTCGTTGAGAATTCCCCTTATAAATCAAGCAAAAAGAATTATGCGATTTTTTTGTCCATAAGTATATAATACATTAACTAAAAAAATAAAAACAAAATTTTGTAACGGTGTTTTACGTGGAAAAAGTTATTTAGAATTTAAAATTGTAAGGTAAAGTCGCATCAAAATACGAAGTGCAAAATAATTCAATTAGAGTGAAATTGATTAGTTTATTTACAATTTGCCCTAATAGTTACTCCTCATACGAGTACATATATGAGTAATAGTGTTCATACGAAAAAGTTCAAACTTTATCAAAAATGTCAGAAATTCCATTTGAATTCAGAGAAACAGGTACGGCAAATTCAGTGAATATAAATAATTTATAGAAACTTTACAAACTTTTGAAAAATAGAAAATCATCAATCATCATCTTTAGAAAATCAAGAAAAATCAAAAGTAATAATCCAAGTAAATGGAAGCAAAATATACGTAAAAAGAGTATACCGATTCTAGAGGTAATCAACAAAAATGCAGATAAGTTAAAACAGTTGCATGTAGAAACAGTGTTACTTGTAATTTTCAATGTATGACACTAATTAGCAAGAATGAACGGGACAAACTAAACTAAAACTTTTGGCGTTTGAATTTCATAAGACAAGCATACATCAGGAGAAATTGGAGGGAGACGGTGATATAATTATTGTTTGCCAAAACAACCATAGGACGGACGTGTTTAGTTTTGACATGTAAAATGTTTTCCAATCACCTAAGGCAAATGCATCGAATTTCTTTTACAAAAGAAAATTTTGTACCTACAACTTAACTGGGAAATGTTACGGAGATACAGAAGTCTTTAACTTTATTTGGTAAGAAAATTGGAATTAAACAGCTTTTAAAGATTTAAAAGGGCGGTACTCACAACGCAAACCCATTAATAAACATGCTTCATCGAAATCTTATTTTACATCCCGATATAGAAAGAATAATAATCGGGTCAGACAGTTGCGTATCGCAAAATCGAAATTGCATAATGGCATTTGCATTATAAAATTTTCTGTATAACAACAACAGCCTTCCCTTCGTTTCATAGAACAGAAATTTTCAGAGGCTGGCCACAGTAATATTCCAGATATATATACTGCACACAGTCTGGTCGAGCGTTACCTTAAACATAAATATATATTTAACAGTAGGACTGGTAAAGGAATTCCCAGCCACAAATACAAAAATCGAACTATATGGACTATCATACAGGAGAGCATATAAATTGTTATATGCTAGAGGCTGTGACTTTCACATCAATTGGACGTTTTCTCTGAAAAAATATTTTGAATTTTTAATTTACAACGATGAAATCCTGTCCCAAATATCACAAAACTATAGTGCCCCAACCACGAAATATTACGCGCTACTGATGATCAAGCGATGCGAGTGAAAAATCCAGATGAAGTTTTGACATTCTTGCGCCGAAATGAATGGCTGGCCAAACTAAAAATGTGCTGTTATGTAATTGAACCATTCACCTCTTTTGGCGCTTTATGAGCTTATGCTCAAAATGGAGTGCACAAAAAGCTAAATAAATTTAAATGTAAATCAGATCAAATCAGATCAAATAAATGACAACAAAACTCCTTTCACAAAGATAAAACATTTAATTTATGAGAGAGACTCACAAAATTTAAAATTTCGTACCGGTTACTCCAATGAATTCGTAACCAACAAAATTAAACCAAAATTGAAAAACATAAGAATTTGGCTAAAAATTGCACCGCTAGGAATAGGAATCTTGCGGCTAATACTAACCGTAAACTCTCAGTTGTCAAATTGTTCTATTTTTCAGGGTTGCCAACAATTTTCTGCACAAATGGCGACAAATTCAAATCTTCCGTTAATTTTGGGACACCCTTTATTAACTTTTCGAACCACTCTTTGCTTGCAGTAAATGAATGATTTTGCTGCTCGGAAGAAGAATGGTCAATTCCTTATAAATGCTCATACGTTTTAAGGGCAGTCTTCCAATCAGATCATCAGAGCTCGTTCCATTTTAACCATATTTACATGTTGTGCACGAGTGACGCGTTCGCACCTGACGGGCAACCACCATTTTACCTCTTGCCTATTCTTTATGTTGTATGTACAATATTACAATACCACAAATTAAACAAGTCAAAAGAAATACGTTTTAACAAATTTAAGGACGATCTTATACTAAATTAAAAGAGCGCGATGCTCATATTTAGGGGAATTCCCCAATAAATAATTAAACTTAATCCATCCTGTCACGACATCTACCCTAAAACCATGTAACACATATTGTAAACATAGCCACAACTACAATAAAGTGCTTGACAGCAGTCAATACCAACTCGCGTGACTGATCTCACATGGTGTCAGAAGTGGGATGAAGCAATGAGGCAAATTTAAAAGAGACAACAAAACAAGTATTAAAAATTCTCAGCGACTCCGGCCTAAAGCTCAATAGAAGCAAGTGTATATTTAATAAAAGCACAATGAAATTTCTAGAGCATATATTGACAGAAATAGGAATCAAACCAGACGAGAAAAAAATCGAAGCAATAGACAACTTGAATGCACCTACAAATAAAAAACAGCTACAAAGGCTACTAGGAATGGTCACGTATTTAGGCAAATTTATCCCTAATCTATCTAAAATAACAGAACCCTTGAGAAGATTGTTACACAAGGATATACAGTTTGGCTGGGAAATTGACCAAGAAAACGCATTCAAAGAATTTAAGGGTAAATTAACAACAGTACCAGTACTAAAATATTAAGACGTCAATAAAGAAGTTCTATTATCAGTGGACGCAAGCCCGAAAGCATTCGGAGCAGTATTGATGCAAGACGGACATCCAATGGCATACGCAACAAAAGCGATGACAAAAGCACAGGAAAACTATCCCCAAATCGAAAAGGAAGCAGCTGCAATATGATTCGCGTCCTCGAAATTTCACCAATATATATATATGGAAAAAAACTTACCATAGAATCCGACCATAACCCACTAGAGTCCATATTCAAAAATCCGTTGCAAAGGGCACCACCCAAACTTCAAAGGATAATATTTGATGTTCAAAAATATGCGCCAATAGTAGTTTATAAAAAAGGCAACGAAATACCCATTCCAGATACACTAAGCAGAGATTGTAATAACGAAGAAAATAACAACAAAGAAGACAACTTGGAAATACATCTAATACTACCGATGTCGAAAGAATTCAGCAACAATTTGAGACAAGAAATACAAAGGGACGAAGGATTACAAAAAATCATATATTATCTATTTAATGGTTGGCCTGAAGATAACAAAAAAAAATTCCGGAAAACATAAAACATTACTCTAATTTCAAGGATGAAATCTCATACTATGATGGAATTCTGTTCAAAGGAAGCAAAATAATAATACCCAATTCATTAATCAACTATGTATATACTAAAAGTAAACCATCAAGGTCACCTTGGCATACAAAGTTCAATAAGAAGAGCTCGTCAGTCGGTATACTGGAAAAACTTGACCCAGGATATTAAAAATCAAATTGAAAAATGCCAAGTTTGTCAATCAACACAGCGAAATCAGCCGAAAGAACCAACCATACTAAAGGAGATTCCACAATATCCATTCCAAATAGTTGGATCGGACTTATTCAAATTCAATGCAGATACGTACTTGTTAATAGTAGACAGCTATTCTGGATGGTACGATTTTGTCAAAATAGAACATCAGACGTCAGAAGAAATCATAAAAAATGAAGCAAAGACGACACAGATTTAAAAGTAAATTTGCAATCCCTAAATCAACGAATAATGAGCAGAATAACAAAATCTTTATTACCAACATCAAAAGAAGTACTTCAACCAAAGGTGATAAACAACGTATCAACAAACCTGCAGAACAGTCGATTAAAACAAAAATACTACGCCGATAATCACACAAGAATTAAGGAAGAATTAAAATAAGGGGAGCAAATAGCTATTCAAACAGGGCACAGAAATTGGGTTTCAGGAGAAGTTATAAAGAACTTGGAAGCACCACGATCCCATATCGTTAAAATGAACGAAGGAAAACCGTACAGAAGAAATTCTTCACAATTGAATATAGGACCAAGGCAAACATACCAGTACCAGTGAAATTATCATATCATCCTAATACTGATGGAACATCGAATTCTGAGAGAAATCGTATTCTATTATTAAGAATATCTAATACTCAAATGCACAAAATAAAAATTTAACAATTTTCAAGTCTAAAATGCATCATATCAAGATCTGTAAGCACAAATGAAGACAAAATGCCAATTTTTCTGCACAATCGTGCTTTTACAAATTGATTATTATATTCTCCATTTGACAGGATGCAAAAATACATAATTAAAGACTAGTACGCCGTAGTAGAGTATTATCAATTTGAATTGGAGACTTGTATGCTTCAAATGATAATTTTATCAATTTTATAAAATTATGCAGCATTTAGTCACGATTGAAGTAAAAAATTTGAAATTAAATTGAGAAAATTGGTTTTCTTGATTGGCCATTTTAATATAGTTTTGGTTTGAATCATTTATTCTCAAATAAATTCCATTGACAATTAATAATTTAAAAAAAAACGTCACGAATTTTAGAAATTATGCAACATTATTCTTGTTTTTGCTAAACTGTTAGAATCAAGTTAAGAAAACTATAGTCTTTCAATATTTGGCGAATCATGTTTACAGCATTGCTACATAGCACAACTGTGAACGTTTTCCTAAAAACGTATTTCTATTTTATGATTAAATCATCATCAGTTTAGCCACAAATGAATAATATGGCATTTCTGGCCTAATTTATTTAGTTTTCCTTAATAATCATAAGTTTCTCAGTATACGCTTTGACAATTTATTACTTCAACAAAACAATGACCAGAAATTTGAGTCTATAATGAAGGGTTTTTTGTTGATACTGTATAGTGTATAAGGGTTCATTTAGAATTTTTGTTAATTAAATACCACGCAGTAACAATATTTTCCTTCTTAATAAATTATAAAGTTCCAAATAGCGTATATACCTCATACTGCAGCACCGAATATGCATTTACTCTTTATTAACCACTGTCAGATGGATTTGAAAAGTAGTATGATGTATGGTTACTGAAATGAATTGAAGGTTTTAGGAGCAATTGAGCGTTAGGATTTTGTAACATCACTTTTTTTCTATATTCGACCAATTATTGAATGCTCAACTATATTTACGTATATTTCCGGGCTAGTATGCATACATTTTGTATAAGCTAATTCACAAGTAAAGTTGAAAAAATTGATTTTTGTCGAATATCGGAAAAACTGTTATACAAAATCTTAGTCCTGGTATAAATGGAATGAATGTTTAGATACTATAATTGTCACATTGAGATTCACCACCTATTGAAACTGATGTGATTCATTACAACTGGCCAATTCCCATTAATGGTTTCAATATCAAAATCCGCAGAACGTCAATGGAAGCCATTGAAATGTTTTGTTTGAAACTGCACTCATATCGTTTGTAGTGAAATAGATAATGGTAAAAAACACATAAACGGATTAAAATTATAATACGCATAGTGATTTAGGAACAACATATTCCATATATTTATATGCGCCAATTAATCATTAAATTATAAATAAGTACAGATGGTTTTCATAGTTGTTATTCAGCATTGCTCAATCTGTATAAAGAAACGTGTTCATATAGGTATGCATAACTAGAATCACATCAAGTATTTAATTCTTCATTTCTTAGCATTATTCATAATTTCAATTTAATCAACAGTTTACAACTACTAAATTTGACTGTAGTAGTCTCAATTTAAGATGATACATATCCAATGAAATGAAATATATAAATACAATATGTACTCCAGTGATGTATACTAATATCAATATGAAACTAAATACGTACATTCATGCAGGTTTTTCTTGCCTTATCCTTAAATTGAGAATAACATCAATAATTTGAAACTAGAGATTATCTTATGTTTTTGAGAATACTATTCATACTCGTTGGAACAACGTATCAATTACATTTATCTCTTGTTTTCATTCAGTTTGTTTGAAGAATTCAATCAGTGAAGACTTGTGTTAAAAAATATTTTATTTTTATATATGGGGAATTCTTTTTTAAATCGGCCCCCCTCTGCCCATTTCAATTTTGGGGAAAAAAAATTTTTGAGCACACGAAAAAATTCGTCAAGAAGTCTAGTTTTTGATATCGTTAGGGGTTTAGAAAAGAAAAAATATTCTAACCTCAAAAAAACTATCTAAAGTGAGGTATATTTACCAGCCGTAAATGCCGAAGTTCTAAATCATCAGGTGAATATTGAATACCTAATTAAAAAATTTTAAAATTTATGAAAATTAATTAAAATGAATTTATTTGGCAGACGAGTCATCAAAATTTACAAGTGAAGTTAAGGTAAGCGAAACGCATTTAGCGAACAAGAAGTGGCTAAGTTGCTTTCACGAACCGTGGGAAGCCGTCGAGTTGAAGTGGCAGTCAACATTTGTGGGAAGACGAGAGGAACTACACAGATTAAGTTCGCCATCGTTAAAAAATGAGGAAAACTAAGAATGGAAAACCATATGCAAAATATAATTTATTGTAATACACAAAATTTACATAAAATATACAAAAATTTATGTAAAAATTATAAACTTATTATTATTTAATAATAAATTAGAATAAGAACATTACGTTATGTTTGATTATAATAATAAATAATTTATTTTATTTTAATAAATAAATAGTAAAAAAATTAATTAAATCAAGTATTTTATTTATTTTTATTAACATTTAAACACTCACTATGGAAATATATTATTATTAAATGGAGAATTACTAACCGTATAATAATCGTCAATATTTCTGATACAAGAATACGAGAATGGAAATCATAGTCTCAAAATGTGAAGTGGAGTCTCAAATAATTTCTACTGTATTCTAAAATCAACCAACATCTCAAATTGAGAATTGTATTCTCAAAACAAACCTTACCCAACATGTCAAATTGAGAATAGTAGTTTCAATAACATCGCCCTTCATCTCAAATGATATCATATCCTGTCAAATTTTTATGATTTTTAGTCTCAACTTGAGGAAACTTTTCTTAATATTACTGCTTTTCGTCTCAAATGAAAACTCACTCGCTCAAATTTTGTGAATTTTAGTCTCAAGTCATGTACAGTAAGCTCAAATGACATGAATGTTGTTCTCAAATGATTTCTTATCAAGAGAATTTTCTTATCATTTATGAATATTAACATCAACATGAATATAATTTTTCATCAATCAAGCAGAAAAAAATATAATCTTGATCACTTTAGTCTCAATTATTACAAAATTATTCATATTTTGAGCAAACGTATTAAAAACTATTGATGATTTGCAAACATATTGTTACGGTTTTGCCTTGTCAATCAAGGTTCGTATCACTGGATTGTGAATAAAACAAAATCAATTTAATTTATCACCAACGAATTTATTTATTTCACACAAGAATTATTACAACACAGTTTATTAATACAAATTCACAAAATCACTTTATATAAATTATTCTCAAATTTTACTGTTCACTTATAATTTTTATTTCCACAAAAACACTTTTTAATTCACTTTTTAATTCCTTTTTAATCTTTACTCTTTCGCTTACCAAAAATTACTCTAATCTTACAAGTTTACTCTATCGCGTTCCAAATACTAATAATCCTATTCGATCTTGTTCGCCTTTTATATACACAAACCAAACTTCTCGAAAGTTCACGACTTTTCCAGTTGGAATAGCGTAGAAACATTACGTAGCAATTTTTATCATGGAAAATTCCATTTAGAACAGTAAACATTGAGCTATTAGTTTTACTTATTCTATTACACACTAGGTGTCACCGTCACAATATTATTCCTAAATTAATTTTTTTATTCTTAAAAACAAGCTACACGTACATGAATTGAGATTACTTTTTTGAACACATTTACAATTTATAAACTACAAAATTTTGATATTAAGAGTATTAGATTTAAATGAAGAATCTTACTTTACTTCGATTATACATTTACTTCTCAATTTTAGCATTTTTGTAAACCATGAATTATCAAGGTTTTTTTTAAAATTATTCTCTAAATGAGACAAACTTTGCTTAGCGCGAATTGAAGCAGCTTTTATGCTCAATTTCATACCTATTGTAATCAATATGAGCAATCATTTCTTTCAGTGAAGTTCAGCCAACTAACGAAGATATAAACATTTCAAAAAATAATTCATCACTACAATTTAATGAGTCAAATCCATCTCAATCATTAACAGTTAATGAAGGGATTATACAACCTACTCAAACGAGATTTGGAAGAATCATCAGGAAACCAGTTAAATTAGACTTATAAATTGATTCTAAATTAAGCAGTTTGGTACAAATTGTTTTTTTTCTGATAACCATCGACCTTAAATTTCGCTAACTATGCTGAAATGTCTAAACAGTGGGTACTGATGATGCCATATCAGAGCGGCCAGATTCAACGAAATAACAAATTTGTAGAAAATGTCGGAAAATTTAGATTAGTTACCATAACAAGGAAGTTCGAAATGGTACCACTGGAAGAATTGTATCGCTATACCGTAGTCTTACATATATAGGTATGCAGGAAGTTTATTGCTTTATGGACCTCCAGACCTCCAGTATATTGACACTTTATTGTGAATGAGCTTATGCTCAAAATAAAGTGTCGCAAAATTTAAATTGTAAATAAATAAATAAATAAATAAAAGTACATATGAATTAGTAGTAAAATTTAAGTTTTATATTATAATTTTCAAAAATTGAATTAGTCGTAAAATTATAGGTATTATAATTTTGAGAAAAAAAGGGGATGTCACGACATCTACCCTAAAACCATGTCCCGCATATTGTAAACGTAGCCACAACTACAATAAAGTGCTTGACAGCAGTCAATACCAACTCGCGTGTCTGATCTCACACATCCCAATCGATCAGCGTGCAGATGAATTTGAACAGTAGATAAACTTTTTAAGTCATTTACGTTGTTGCAATGTTGTCTTGGACGAAAAACGCGTTGTATGAAAACCGAGTTATAAGAATACCATGTTATAGGAGGGTTAACTGTACTTGTTACACATAAACTGCTAACTGGAATAAAAAATATAAAAAATTCTGTTAATCAATGATTTTGTTGCTGTTTTGTTTTTGATTTATTCTTATTTTCCCTTTTATATATTTTCAATTTCGCATCATAATAATTTCATGGACGTGTTGAGATGTGGTGGACGCTCATCAAAGTCATAACATTACTTCGTTTGATTGTGTTTTCAGTGGTAAAGGAGTAGGTAACCTTATGTAAGGGGAAGAATAAAAGTAGGGTAGAATAGCACAAATCGTGTAATAGGTTTTTCAAATTCAAAACCATGGGACACTAATTATTCAAATACGTATAGCAGACATATGGGTGTAGTATTGCGTCATACATAATACTGAATTATTTCAGCACATATTGCTCTTAGTCTTCATGTAAACAAAAGAAGTTCAAAAGCCATACGAATTTTGCTGCTTGATAATCGCCCACCCTAATCTTTTAAATATATAAGTAACGACATTTCGCACATGTGTGTTAATCATGTATGTGTACTATAACTGTTAACCATTGGAAAAAAACGGTTTCCAAATTTTATCATCCAGCCATTCCTTTGGCGATATATTTTTAGTTTTTTTGTTTTTATAACAACCATAAATTATTCGCGTTTTTGTTTTAGACTTTTAGAATAAATTTAACATTTGTCTGCGTTGTGTGGATGTTACAGTTTTTTTTTCGCTTTTTTGATTCTAAATTTCATGATTCGATTTGAATTAGCTTCCGGTTTCTATGAGTAATTTAAAAACAGCAACTACTTATATACATATACACCAAACTTATGTTGCTGCACACGTAATTAATAGCAACAAAAACAGATTATGGATCAATTACGAAATATACATAACAATAATAAAATTTGCAATTTTTAAATAAAAAAAATTCCCAAAATCGAAAAATGAATCCATTAAATAATTTTCCATTTTATTTATTTATTTTATGCAAACCGGAATGAATTAACGAGTATTTTTGTTGTTTTTCCACGTTTGCCCGAGTGTGAGACTTCCCACCGAATAAATCAACATTTCGAATTTTTTTTTTTTTTTTTTGTTGATATCCAACATATTTTTTACATAATATCGAAAATATTGAAAAAGTTATTTATTGAATAAGCGCAGTGGTTTGCAAACATTTAGTACTACGGTGCCGCTTGGTTCAAAAATATTTTTGCAAGGTATAATTTGTAGGTGTCGCAAGACCGACTTAAATTCCGATGCAAATTGAGCCTTGAAAACAAAAAAACGAAAATGTTGACCACCTTTGTGAATTGTTCGCGGCACACACCGCGAAAACCTCTGATAAAGCGAATTCATATAGTGCGGGCTCGAAAATAATAGTGAACAAATATAATGACAGACAGCCACTAGTGGATGATAAAGGGTTGGCTCTTATTAATAGAGTTATAAAATACTTGAAAAAATAAATATCGTACACCCGCAATTTGCTACAATCTACTCGTACAATAATTATTATTTATAATTTATTTTCATTTAATTGGATAATTCTGTTTGTTCAATTAAAATAACATATAATTAAAATAATAAATTTGGCTTAGAATTGCTTTTAGATTTTATGATGGAGAACGGTATTCTAATTATAGAGAACGTGGTGGATTGTTTAAATTTTACAAAAACTTCAACATCATTCTCCATAGTTGGACCAACCTAACTTTATAAACGGTGTGGACGCTATTTTGAACTATTTATTTATAGTATAGTATTTTATAAATAATTTAGTATTAAAAGGAAAAGCACACATGGAAACAAGGCCCTCGAAACAAAAAAAAAATGAAGTTGCTTCCATTAGGCATAAAAATCTCTTAAATTTTTTCAAACAATTTCTACCTCATGCTTATACATTCTATTTTGAGCAGTAGCTCATTTACAATAAAATGTACAGCACGAGGTGAAATAATATTAAAAATTAACAAAAATAACATAGTTAATAAAAATAAATTAAAAAAACTATGTATTGCCCATCAATCACGCCCCTCCAAAAATTTGGACCTAAATAATTTTGCCGATCCTAATCTCTTAATTTCCAATGGAATTGAATTCCAAAGGGAAACTCCCCTAACATAAAATGACGTGTTTAGCGACCTACAACAATTTTTAGCCGGAATTAGGCGGAAGTTAGAGGAATGAAACCTACTAAACATTAATTTCCTATATAGATATAACAAGGCGCCTTAGCTTTAAGAAGTTTAAAAATAAAAAGACAAACGCGAAATTCGTAAAAAATAGATAAACTACATTCTAAAACAAGGCTAGAGTAGGCAGAAATATGATCGATCTTCCTAATACCAAAAATAAACCTGGTACAAGCATTGAAACATCTTTGGAGAACATTAATATTTTCCTGAAGCATACCGAATAAAACTATGTCACCGTAAATAAAATGAGGAAGAAGATAAGACAAAAATAATTTAGAAAATCCAACCACTTTATACAAACAACTAAGCATGCCAAAGACCCTCTTACTAATAGTAACTAAATGGTCACCCCAAGTAAGAGTTTTATTAATAAATAAGCCTAAATCCCTAACAGTATTTGAATATTCAATAAGCGAACCCTGCAGAAAAATACCAGGAAAGGACGAGGTATCTAACGGTTTTTTATAAATTATAATCGACTGAGATTTATACGCGTTTAAAACGAGCCTGTTAGAGACCGACCAGCTAACGATATTGCTTAAATCTTCATTTATCAGAGAAATATTCCTAACAATAGAAGCCTGATCTAAACGACTATTTCTATAAATTTGAACGTCATCAGCGAAAATATGAAATGAACAATGTTGAATGGAGGCTTCTATGTCATTTATGTACATAGAAAATAATAGAGGACCCAGCACTGAACTCTGAGGCACGCCGGAAATTACAGGAAGGAAATCAGACAAGGAATGGTCGAAAAAAACTACCTGAGAACGATTAGAAAGATAGTTAAAAATCAATTTGGCAGCAGAAAGCGAAAATCTAAACTGAGATAAGAGTTTATTAAAAAGGATTCTGTGATTAATAGAATCAAAGGCCTTAGAAAAATCTAACAAAGTTAAAGAAGCTAATTCCCTATTATTCATATTACGCCTAATATCATCACATACATTTAATAATGCAGTAGAAGTGCTATGAAATTTTCTAAACCCAGATTGGAAGCAACTAATTAAACTATTGCTATGTAAATGCGATTGAATTTGATTTTTAATAACTATCTCGAAAGCCTTAGAGAGAGAACTTAAAATGCTAATAGGCCGAAAATGGGATTATTTTACTTAGCTTCCACTGATCTGGATAGGAAGAGGACGTGAGAATAAAATTGAAGATATGTAACAAGTATTTTGAGACGAAAGGGAAAACTACCTTAACGAATATTAAATTGACGTTATCCAGACCAGAAGATTCCGATTTAACCTTCCAAATAGCAGATTGTAAATCCTCGAGAGAAATATTTGAAAACGAAAACGAATTAGAGGGCGCGTTAGAGAACAAATCGACGGAACTACTGCCCGAGTTCAGACTAGAGCAAAAATAACTATTAATTTCATTGGGTTTGAAACCCCCACTTGAACTAATCTTGCATCTGCCTATGCCTAAATTACGAACATTACGCCAGAAACCCTTGGGAGGAAGAGAAGAGTCTAACTTGTCCTTGAAAAAATTACGTTTAGCAATTCGAATTAACCCTACAACTCTGTTACGAGCCTGCTTGTAATCTAAATGAGACTGACTATTAGGACACTTTTTCCATACACGATATTTACTAACTCTAATATTAATGGCATTCGAAATTTCCTGAGACAACCAAGGCAGTGGTTTTGCTTTGCAAGTAACCTTTTTAAGCGGAACGCAACTATTAAACACCAAACTAATATACGAGTTGAAAAATTCTATTTGGCTAGTTGCAGAACTAAGGCAAAAAAATATCCTCCCAAGGAACTGAGTTACAAACTAAGTAAAGGCGGGAATTGTCTATACTAGAAAAATCTCTAAAGCTAAAACTCTTAGGTTTAGGTGGAGAGTAAGAGTTTACAGAAAAAACTAAAAGATCATGATGGGATTCCATACCGAGAGACAACTGATTGAAAAAACAAATAGAGTTATTAGTAAAAGATATGATATGATCAATAAGGGAATAAGAGGCCCCGCTAGCGGTTGGACAAGAAAACGTTGGTGCCACAGTGTTGTGTACGGATAAATTAAGACTATTTAAAAGATTCAAATAATCCCGAGGGAAGCCGGAATTTTGGAGTATATCGAAATTAAAGTCACCTGATATACGAGGGCGGATTGAAAATGAAGCTACCTAGCGCTAGATGGCAGCACAAACACAAAAATTTTTTGTTTTTTAGAAATTGCGATCTGTCAAACGTCAGCTGTTAAAATTTCACCCAAATTCATCGATTAGTTTATTTGTTGTAGTCGTTTGAAGTAAGCAACTTTTGTGTTTCTTGAAAAATGGAAAAAACGAATTTCGTGCAGTGATTAAACACTATTATTTGAAAGGGAAAACGGCGAAAGAGACAAAAGAAAAGCTCGATAAACATTACGGTGAGTCTGCTCCGTCAGATTACATGGTAAAATATTGGATTGCTGAATTTAAATGCGGCCGAAGAAGCACTGCAACAATACCATCAACAGGAAGGCCAAAAGAGGTGGTTACTGAAGAAAATATCAAGAAAATCCTCGATATCGTTATGAATGATCGCCGAGTCAAGTTGCGTGAGATTGTTGAAATGGTAAATACATGGTACATTTCATCGAATCTACAAGAGAAATAACTAAATAAAATTTCTAAGTCTACAAGTGATTTTTTAAATTGGGCATACGACCTCTTACTAGTTTTTGGTGGGTTATAGACGGTACCGAATAAGATTTTACGACCATTAATGAACACATTGACAAATAAAAACTCTAAATCCGAGACTAACAATTCAGAAATGGAAGAAGGTATGGTAACTAATCTAGCCTTAATGTGATCTCCTACAAACATACATAAACCACCATAATTAAGGAGAGGTACCGCTCTATCTTTCCTAAATATATTATAACCTTTGATGGCGAAAGCTGAATTAGGGATATTCGGATTTAAAAATGTCTCAGAGAAACAAAGAATGTCCACTGCAGCACCATTAAAAATGTGACGAATCTCGTCAATATTTGGGACTAAACTTTGCACGTTGAAACTAACTACATTATGCTAATTGACCGTAAAATAAAGAATTCTGTTTATTTTAATGGTATACATTCTGTCAACAAAGTACCAGGAATTGTTAAACAAAACACAAATTTTAAATTCAATCATAAAAATTTATTTTGTCACCCTCAAAGTATTCCCCATTCGTTTTTCGCACTTTCCTGGAGGGCCTTCAGTTCGTGCGCCGATTTTGGTTTTATGGCTTCAATGGAGTCAAAACGGAGTTCCACAGAGTAGCAATTTGAGTCTGGGAAACAGGAAAAAGTCACCTGGTGCTAAATCAGGCGAATGTGGTGGTTGATCAATGGTATTTATTGAGTTATTGGCCTTATATTCGTTCACAAACGTAGCTCGGTGTGATGGCGCGTTATCGACATGTAAAATCTGTTGGAGGAATTACTTAAAACGTCAATATAGACTTGTTTTGGAACATACCCTTCAGGTTTTGTTAAACACTGTAAATGTATTGATGTATGTATATAAAATAAAAGAATTTTTTAGTTCAGTGAATTACTTTGATGTGTAAACACGTTTCTATTTTTACTCTGCCAACAGGTTATGGGCCCAGTACAAAATAAAGTGGTTAATCTAAAATTATTAAAAAATCAAAAAGTCATCGTGCCTTAAATTATTATTAAAAATGTTTGTTTGTAAATAATTCATTGACTGCCAGGACTGCAATTTTTTCATAAAAATAATAATGGAAAATGATAAGACAACCATTGAAAAACTACGTGGGTCGGAAAATTATCAAACATGGTCGTTTGCTATACGCTCATTATTAGAGTTCAATGATCTAGAAAAATGTTTAAATGATCCGGTAAAATTGAAAAAAGCAAAGGCTAAAATAATTTTGTCGATAGAAAGTGGATTGTACGTTCATATTCAAACATGTTCGACTGCATTAGAAATATGGAATAAATTGCAGTCAATGTTCGAGGACAAAGGTCTTTCTCGCCGTATCGGTCTATTACGTAAATTAATTTCAATTAATCTCGAATCATCCGAAAGCATGGACGACTAGATATCAAAGATTGTCGGTACAGCATATAAATTAAATGCGATAGGTTTCGAAATTTCCGAAGAATGGGTAGGATCATTTTTATTGGCTGGATTGTCAGATCAATTCAGACCATTTATAATGGGAGAGAATCAAGAATCAAGCGGAACGAAAATCACCGGGGATTCAATTAAAACTCGTCTTTTACTTTCTTTTACTCTAGTAAAATAAAGTATAGTATTCATGAAAATTTTGGACCTTGAGATTTTTAGAGATTTATTTGTTTTGAGGTCCCCTGAGTCCGAAAAAGTGGGTTTCGAAATGGTGTCTGTCTGTCAGTCTGTCAGTCTGACAGTCTGTCTGTGTCCTCTCTACAGCCCATATGGTTTAATCAATCGAACTGAAACTTCAGATTTAAGCTTTTTTGATAAATTGGGAGGTCCCAGTGAATTTTACTCCAAATCGGCTAACCGGAAGTGGCAACACCATTGGTCCAGAAAATTTTTTTTGCAAATATCTTAAAAAGTATAAGGTTTACAAAAAACAACTGAATACAAAATGTTTCCAAAAATTAAAAACAAATAAAAATAAAAAATTAAAAATTAAAAAAAAAAAATTAAGAAAAAAATAAAATTTCTCAAAATTCTCTGTTCGTAAAAGAAAGTCGTGTGTTGGCCACACCTCAATTTTAACTAGGTAATTAAGGGACCTATTCCATGTGCTAGCGAAACCTGTGTCATCATTGTTGGCAATGGCCGATATTGGCCCTTGGGAGTTGAGTGCGATTTCCAAATAATAATTTTGCAGAACTTTTACTAAACGAACGATTCATATGGATTAGGGTTTTCTAACTAGGTATTTGAGGGACCTATTCTGTATGTTAGCGAAACCTTTGTCATCATTTGTAGCAATGGCCGATACTTTCCATTGGGAGTTGAGTGCGATTTCCAAAAAATAATTTTGCAGAACTTTTACTAAACGAACGATCCGTATGGATTAGGGGTTTTTAACTAGGTATTTAAGGGACCTATTCTATGTGCTAGCCAAACCTTTGTCATCATTTTTAGCAATGGCCGATATTATCCCTTGGGAGTCGAGTGCGATTTACAAAAAATAATTTCGTAGAACTTTTACCAAACGAAGGATCCGTATGGATTAGGGTTTTCTAACTAGGTAATTAAGGAACCTATTCCATGTGCTAGCGAAACCTTTGTCATCATTGTTGGCAATGGCCGATATTGGCCCTTGGGATTTGTGTGCGATTTCCAAAAAAATAATTTTGCAGAACTTTTACTAAACGAACGATCCGTATGGATTAGGGTTTTCTAACTAGGTAATTGAGCATCCTGTTCTATGTGCTAGCCAAACCTTTGTCATCATTCTTAGCAATGGCCGATATTGGCCCTTGGGAGTTGCGTGCGATTTCCAAAAAATAATTTCGTAGAACTTTTACCAAACGAAGGATCCGTATGGATTAGGGTTTTCTAACTAGGTAATTAAGGAACCTATTCCATGTGCTAGCGAAACCTTTGTCATCATTGTTGGCAATGGCCGATATTGGCCCTTGGGATTTGTGTGCGATTTCCAAAAAATAATTTTGCAGAAATTTTACTAAACGAACGATTCGTATAGATTAGGGTTTTCTAACTAGGTAATTAAGGAACCTATTCCACGTGCTAGCGAAACCTTTGTCATCATTGTTGGCAATGGCCGATATTGGCCCTTGGGATTTGTGTGCGATTTCCAAAAAAATAATTTTGCAGAACTTTTACTAAACGAACGATCCGTATGGATTAGGGTTTTCTAACTAGGTAATTGAGCAACCTGTTCTATGTGTGTTTCGATCGAGCACAACTTTGAGTGGACTGTTTCACTGATTTATTTAAAGAAAACGAAAGTCGGATGTTTTATTGCAATTGATTTGCAATAAAAATTATGTATTTATAAATTATTTTAGCTACAAATTTTTGCTTCTTGATGCTGTGAGTCTTCAATTAATAATGCAATTCATTCTTGACAGCAATAAAAAATGTACAATTATTTCTTAGTATAGGTGTTTTACAATGGCAATCTGGTTCATCTTGCATTACTAATATTAATTGGTATAATTTAGTACAATGATCAGGTTTTACTCTAGTACATCTAATTCTAATGATTACAATTGACAGATGTCAAAATTATTATGTCAATAATACCAAATATCAAAATTACATAATTTTCGGTAAGTAAATTAACTAAGATAAATTGATTATATTAATAATAATAATTAATTAATAATTAAATTGCTTCTTCTTGATCTGTAGAACACAGGCAATCATACACAATGATGAATGGGATTATAGAAATGACTAAATAAGTTATAAACTCGTGTTACTGGTAAAATAGACGTATATGTACAAATATTATTTTCAATTTAGGTTCCAGTTTTTCCGGAAAATATTTCATGTGTGTATTAGCTGCCTGTATTCGTGATAAATATAATAAACGTATATACAATAACTATTTGTGTGGCCTTTTAATTATGTGTGTTGTTTGCGTCTCGAACAATGTGCTAGCCAAACCTTTGTCATCATTGTTGGCAATGGCCGATATTGGCCCTTGGGGTTTTTTTTTTTTTTTTTTTTTTTCGTCCCTGCCCAAAAGCGGCTAGCACTACGACCTAAAAGATCTTTTGTGCTGTGCCCTTGGGGGTTGCGTGCGATTTCCAAAAAATAATTTTGTAGAAGTTTTACTAAACGAAGGATCCGTATGGATTAGGGTTTTCTAACTAGGTAATTAAGGAACCTATTCCATGTGCTAGCGAAACCTTTGTCATCATTGTTGGCAATGGCCGATATTGGCCCTTGGGATTTGTGTGCGATTTCCAAAAAATAATTTTGCAGAAATTTTACTAAACGAACGATTCGTATAGATTAGGGTTTTCTAACTAGGTAATTAAGGAACCTATTCCACGTGCTAGCGAAACCTTTGTCATCATTGTTGGCAATGGCCGATATTGGCCCTTGGGATTTGTGTGCGATTTCCAAAAAAATAATTTTGCAGAACTTTTACTAAACGAACGATCCGTATGGATTAGGGTTTTCTAACTAGGTAATTGAGCAACCTGTTCTATGTGCTAGCCAAACCTTTGTCATCATTGTTGGCAATGGCCGATATTGGCCCTTGGGGATTGCGTGCGATTTCCAAAAAATAATTTTGTAGAAGTTTTACTAAACGAAGGATCCGTATGGATTAGGGTTTTCTAACTAGGTAATTAAGGAACCTATTCCATGTGCTAGCGAAACTTTGTCATCATTGTTGGCAATGGCCGATATTGGCCCTTGGGATTTGTGTGCGATTTCCAAAAAATAATTTTGCAGAACTTTTACTAAACGAACGATCCGTATGGATTAGGGGTTTTTAACTAGGTATTTGAGGGACCTATTCTATGTACTAGCCAAACCTTTGCATCATTTTTGGAAATGGCCGATATTATCCCTTGGGGGTCGAGTGCGATTTCCAAAAAATAATTTTGCAGAAATTGGCAGGGATTTGTGTGCGATTTCCAAAAAATAATTTTGCAGAACTTTTACTAAACGAACGATTCGTATGGATTAGGGTTTTTTATTTTCTTTTACTCTCGTAAAATAAAGTATAGTAATCCTGAAAATTTTGGACCTTGAGATTTCTAGAGATTTATTTGTTTTGAGGTCCCCTGAGTCCGAAAAAGTGGGTTTCGGAATGTTGTCTGTCTGTCTGTTTGTCAGTCTGTCAGTCTGTCAGTCTGTCAGTCTGTTAGTCTGTCAGTCTGTCTGTATCCTCTCTACAGCCCATATGGCTTAATTAATCGAACTGAAACTTCCAATTTAAGCTTTTTTGATAAATTGGGAGGTCCCAGTGAATTTTACTCCAAATCGGCTAACAAATCGTGACCACTCCCTTGGTCCAGAAAATTTGTTTTGCAAATATCTTAAAAAGTATAAGGTTTACAAAATACTAATTAATACAAAATGTTTCCAAAAATTAAAAACAAATAAAAATAAATAATAAAAATTTAAAAAAAAAAAAATTTAAAAATTTAAAAATTAAAAAAAAAAAATTTAAAAAAAAAAATCAAAATTCTCTGTTCGTAAAAGAAAGTCGTGTGTTGGCCACACCTCCATTTTTTGAAATGGCAACCGCTTCATCTACTCACAATCAGGCTTTTGTTGGAAAACAATTTAAGAAACAATTTAAAAAGTGTGAACACTGTGGTAAAACAAATCATAAATCATCGAGATGTTTTAAATGGTTAAAAAACAATAAAGCAGTGAACAATGAAAAAGGAAATTCAAATAATTCTCCAAACATGTTTAGTGCCTTGATCTCAAATAATAGTGTTCATGGAAATGTGGTGTGTGCATCATCAAACCGAAAGGTTTTTTATTTGCATAGCGGAGCTTCACAACATATGGTAGCTAATTCTGAATGGTTAAATGATGTTCCGACCAACAAATATTAACCATATTTGTGCTGCTAATAACAAGAAATTGAATGTGACATGTGTTGGTGATTTGCGATTGAGGTTAAAAATGTGTTATGTGTTCCAGCTCTATCAAATTTCAAAATATTCAAGGCAGCGGTGGAAAACGAAAAAGAAAAAAAAAAGAAAAATCCTTCGAAGCGATAACGCTGGTGAATTTATGAATATGGTATTCATCAAACTACGGTTCCCTATACACCTCAACAAAACGGTTTGACTGAAAGAATGAACCGCACAATTAAAGACAGGGCAAAATGTATGATGATTGTATGCTGGTCTAGATAAAGAAAAGTTTTGGGCAGAAGCTGTAGCAACTGCAGTTCATTTAATCAATAGATCACCAGCGAAAGGAACCGGTAAATTACCAGAAGAAATGTGGGCAGGATTAACAATTGATTTAAAATATCTACGAATTTTTGGTACTGAAGCAATGAAACTTATCCCAAAGGTTCGACGCAAAGGATTTGTTGAACATTCCAAAAATCTTTTGTTTGTTGGATATTGCGAAAAGACAAAAGGATATCGACTCATGGATATAAAAACAGGACGTGTATATCCTGGTCGAGATGTAATTTTCCTTGAATCACCAGTTATAAAGAAAAAACTAGAAACAATTGATATATCAGTAACGGAACCTGCGATTAATTTACCAAGTACACCGGCAGTGGGAGTTATAAACCAAGAAATCAACCAAGCTCAAGAGGCGGTGGGAGTAATAAATAAAGACGAGCCTCTAGATGATGACACTGGAAGAAATGAACAGAATGTATCTGATTCCCAGGATTTCAACAATTGTGAAACAAATCCAAATTTCACCTCTCACCTCGATGCTGGTGAATCTAGGAGATCAAAAAGAGTAAAGGCGAAGTCGACATGGTTACTTCATCAGAATCAAATGCAGATCCAATAACAGTGAAGGAAGCCTTATCCAAAGCTGATACAGAATTTTGGAAGGATGGGATGAAAAGTGAAATAGACTCTTTAATGGAAAACGAAACTTGGCTAATGGCTGATTTACCAAAAGGCAGAAAGGCAATCAAAACTAAATGGGTATTTAAAACTAAGAAGGATGAATGCGGAAACATTATTCGATATAAAGCTCGGTTAGTGGCGAAAGGATGCTCTCAGACACCGGACATAGATTATGGCGAAACATATTCACCCGTGATTCGGTACTCATCAATTCGTTATTTGATAGCATTGGCAGCAAGAAATAACCTGCGTATCGATCAGATGGATGCTATAACAGCGTTTCTTCAGGGTGATTTGAATGAAGAAATATACACCCAGCAGTCTTAAACAAAGCGGTCGGCACTGGAATATTAAATTGGACAAAGCGCTCAAGGATATGAATCTGAAAAGGTCAAAGGTTGATCCATGTGTATATAGTAAACGGTCAAATGAAAAGATTAAGTTGGTTATCGCAGTGTATGTTGACGATATATTGATTTTATGGGAGAATGAGGACGAGATGAATGAAATCAAACGGTCGCTAAGCACTAAGTTTAAAATGAAAGATATAGGAGAAGCCAACCAATGTGTAGGACTAAGGATATCTCGTGATAAAATTGGAAATTACTACCTCGACCAAGAATTTTATATCAAGGAGATCATTGATAAATTCGGTATGACTGACAGCACGGCAGTTTCAATTCCATCAGATCCAAATCAAAAAATGTCAAGAGATATGATTCCAAAAACAGAAGCCGAAAGGGATCAAATGAAACATATTCCTTATCAGCAGTTAGTGGGTGCACTTTTATATTTGGTCCCTGTACGGGATATATTTTTCTATTGCAAAATGGTGCAATATCTTGGAGCAGCAGACGCCAGCCTACAGTTGCACTGTCAACTACGGAAGCGGAGTACATGACATTAAATGCGGCTGCCCAAGAGGCTATTTGGTTAAAACAATTTGGAAATGAATTGGGCAATATTTGTCCCAATCAACCTATCACAATATTTTGTGATAACCAAGGAGCATTAAAATTGGCAAAGAACGATTTATATCAAGCCAGAACCAAACATATTGATGTCCGACACCATTTAATTCGTGATAAAATAGCAGACTCAACTGTTCAAGTTACCTACATTTCAACAAATGAGATGGTGGCAGATAATCTAACTAAAGCTGTAAACGGCATAAAACAATTATTTTGTGCAACCAAATCGGGTTTAATCGAAATTTAATTAAACACAAATATGTATATGAATTTATAGTAATTCCTTTATTATATTTTAAAATTTGGTTTATATAATGAAATAAAAATTTTAATATAGTGGGACTGTTGGAGGAATTACTTAAAACGTCAATATAGATCGCTATGTTAAATTATAGACCGCCGAACGTTTGTCACAGACACCATCTTTCCAATAGCCCCTGTAGATATCGTTAAATGAAAAAGGCAATAGCGTCTGTTTATTATATAAATTGTATATTTGAATTGCATACAACGATAATCGACGACCTCAAAGATTTTGCTTACACATAAGAAATTATTTGGAACTGGTTTGATTATAATTTGAAAACCAAACCAAGTTCTGTAAATATGGAATCTAATAATGTTGCCAACCTAACACTCAATATAGACTGAAATAGTTTGGCTTTTAAAATCATCTTACTTTACGAATGAAGTTCGACTGATACCTGCCGTAATGAGTATGGGCTGAATTTGAGTAAACTAAACTAAATAACAGTTGGAACGGCCTATTTATTTGCCTCACTTGCTTATGTTCTAAGTAATATGTTCTAAGATTGTTTTGCCTTATAATTGCCGTCGCCTCCGGGTCCACGCTCATTGAGCGGGTGTTAATAAGTGACCTAGGTATAAGGCGAGTCACGTTAAATGATGGCAAATGGGCCGGATTAACGTGTAAAGCGACCCGTGCTGACGATCTGCCAGGCTGGGGGCCCATTTAACAAAGCCCAGTCGTTAACGGAGCCCTCTGGATACCTGGCGACCTCCAGTTGTAATTAGCCTTACCTGCGTATATGGATCTCTGCGCAGGCGGACCTTCATTTCTCCGATACTCGTGGGAATCTAAAGGAAGGATCAAACAAAAATAAAAACAAGGGCACCGGCTCTCCTCAAAAGCCGGTATCAGCGAAGGGAGGTACCTCGAACCAGACGGGTGGGGCCTCGAAGGGTGCAAAGGTGGTTGACTCTAGGGCACTAGTCCCGGGACTTAGCGGTACCAACGCAGCGCAGGGGAGGGGGACGAGAGAAATTCCTCCGGCGAAAAGGCGGTACAGAAATCGCCGCTCGGCATTTAGAATTCTCGAGAAGTGGGCTGCGACCCCCGAGAGGCAGCTCACGGAAGAACAGAGAATATCGGTAGCTTGGGCAAGGAGCACTGTGGGCTGCGGAAGCTCGGAAAGGGACCATGTGTCGAAAAGACAGCGGCCCCAGGACGAGGTGGAAGTAGTCAACAGCAAGCAGGCCAAGTTGCTGACCGACAAGAAGCCGAGCTCCAACTCAGGGACAAAGCTGTTCAGCGATGTCCTGAGGGAGCATGTGTTGATGCTAGCCGTAATTGACGAAAATCAAGAGATGGGAGCATCACGGCGGAAAAATGGAGGTTGGTGTATAATGCACTCAACCTCGTCTTTTTAAAGGTCCTGGGAGAAAATCCAGGAGCACCCCCATCCTGCAGAGATGCGGGATGGTATCAAGGGCGTGTGAAGATGACTGCATGCTCGGACTCTAGATCTATGGATCTTTATAAAAAGGCTATAGCCAAAGTAGGGGAGGTGTGGCCAGGCGCAAAGCTTGCGGCAGTTAGCCGGGAGGAAATTCCCAGCAGGCCGAGGGCACGTGTCTGGCTGCCATCCGAACCGGCTAGCCTTGATGAGGCTTTGAAAATTATTCAGGCCAGTAACCCGAATCTTCCGACCGGTAATTGGAAGATCGTCAAGCAGGAGGAGGCGAAGGGGGGCTCGAAATTATCAATTATGGTAATAAATAAGGAGTCCCTTGCCCTCCTGCACAAAACGAAAGGAGTAATTGACTTTGGATTCGGGTCAATTACTCTTAACGTTTATAAAAAGGATGGGGCGGAAGCGCGTACGGGAGGCCAACCAGAGGCTGGTGGCAACCCGCCTAGGCCTGAAGGGGGTACCAGCAGCACGGGGGGAGAAGCTGAGGGTAGGGGGGAGAGTGAATCCAGCGACCTCGGTCTGGCAAGGATTCACTTGGAAGATGAGGAGGGGCACATAAGCGAAGGAGCTGGTGTACCGATGGAGGAAGATGTCGGCAGCCCGGGCACTGACAAGTCCTCTACAGAGGGTATGAGGGTTAGCGAGACGGGCGATTCCGGCGCATCCCAAAATACCGGGAAATAATATTCCTGCGGCAGCAGGAATATACCATAGAGGTAGGTAGAGATTAAAAGGTTATGATTAAGATAACACAAATTAACTTTCACCATTCTAAGGCTGCTTCGGCAGCTCTATTCCTCAGGCTGACTAGGTCGGGTGAGGATGTGATACTAATCCAAGAACCTTGGATTAATAACAACAGGATCTGTGGCCTCAGAACGAAGGCGTACAAAAGTATATCTTCTAGTAAGTCTGGGAAGATCAGATCTTGTATTCTTGGGAAAAATAATATTAATCTTTTCCTTCTCTCTCAATACAGCAATGGTGACACTACTGCAGTTAGCCTGGAAGTAGGCACTTGTAGATTCTGGCTAGTTTCAGCCTACTTGGACCGGGAGAAGGAGGTTCCTCCGGATAACCTGGAGGACCTGATCCGTGAAGCGGCTCAATCAAAGGTAGATGTGGTACTGGGAGTTGATGCTAATGCGCATCACACTATCTGGGGAAGCACGGACATTAATGAAAGAGGTGAGTCGCTTTTTGATTATTTGATGAGTACTAACCTTTCAGTGTGTAATTTTGGGCGGGAACCCACATTTATTACTAGTAACAGGCAGGAGGTTCTAGACGTGACCCTTGCCTCAAATAATATTCTTCATATGGTTAAAAAGTGGAGGGTGTATAAGGAACACTCCTTTTCTGATCATCGATATTTAATCTATAGCCTCGATATTCACCCTGCTACCCGGGAAGCCTTCAGGAACCCTAGAAGGACCAACTGGAGCAAATATGGGAAATTATTGGAGGATATGTTACCGTCGAGAGCTATGGAGCCCCCGACGACCGTTGGGGAGCTGGAGGACATGGTGGCTAGCGTTACTAGCGCATGCAATCGATCCTTTCGTGCTGCCTGCCCACTGGTTAAGCCTAGGGGTAGGCAAAAACCAGTATGGTGGTCCAGGGAACTGGGAACCTATCGTAAAGCTTGTAGGACAGCCTTTAATAGAGCCAAAAATACAAGGGAGGCTCAGGATTGGGACTACTATAAGGAGAAACTCGGAATTTATAAGAAAGAATTAAGAAAGGCACAAAGGAGGTCTTGGAGAATCTTCTGTGATAAAATGGAAGAGGTATCCGAAACCTCCCGCCTTAGGAAGATTCTTTCCAAAAGTACAGCTAGTCCCAGTTTTTTGACAAGCACTTGGGAAGCAGGCGCTATCCTCAGCGAGGGAAAGGTGGTCTAACACCCTCACCTGTAGAGTTGCAAGACAAGTTTGGCCAAAGCTGGACTTGGGGCGCACTAGGGCATTAATATCTCTACGCAGACGTGAATTAAGAACGGTCGTAGGAATTCTCACGGGACACTGCCTTTTCGGAGAACATGCAAGAAGGCTCGGTCTGGAGGCAAATGACTTCTGCAGAAGCTGCTTGAACGAAGAGGAGGAAGAGACGTTGGTCCACTTCCTTTGCTCGTGACCAGCATTGGCTCTTAGAAGGCACAAACACTTTGGTAAGTTCAGGATGGACTGCCTCTCGGATCTCGAAAACAGTAAAGTGCGGGACGTCTTACGCTACATAAGTAGCTCGAAATGGTTCCAACAGAGGTAAAAGGTGAGATATTCTGTGGTATCACAATGGACCGTCAACGGTCTAAGTGTGCATAAGCAGCCATCCAACCTAACCTAACCTAACCTAAGATTGTTTTGAAAGACCTTCAATTTGGAATGACCTTCATTTAAAAAAAAAAAAAATTAGGGTGGCCCATTTTCTCTGGCGGTGACTTTAAAAGTAACATTTTATTGTATGGATTGGTTCTCTGTATATGTTAGTGAGTGGCAATTCGTTCAGCGCATACAATTTTTGTTACGAACGATCCAACACAAACATCACCACTCCTCTCTTTTTAAGTAAATTGTTACTAGATTCGACCAAGTTTGAGCCCAAAAATGCTGACGTTTATTTATAAATCGCTGGTCAAATTAATATTTTCTTTAATCAAACTTAACATACTACAACATACTGCTTGAACAGCTATTAATGCGGAACTTCATTGACGGTTGTGGCAGCAACTTCTTAAAAATTCAGCCGAGTCTTTATTCTTCTTTCAGATGGATGTTACTCTGAATTTGTTGCTTAACCCTTGTGTCTATACCCGGGCACCCGGGTGGCCATTTCGATTTAAAATGCTCGTAACTTTTTCAATTTCACAGTTAGACTATCCCTACTCCTTGACATCCAAGAACTACTTATTTTTTATTGATCTTTGAACAGAAGTTAACTAAAAATTATTGCTGAACTAAATTATTCGTTTACCAATATTATTACTCTTGTAGTCTATACCCGGCCACCCGGGTGGCCATTTAAAAAAAACACTGAATATGCTATTTGTATAACATTTTATTGTTTAAATCAACATTTCATCACAGAAAAAATCAAAAATTATCACATAAATAATTCAGTTGGTTATTAAAAATATGTTTACAAAATAAGAAATTCAATTTGGTAAAAATTTACAAAAAAAATTAAAACTATTAACACTTAGAACACTTTATTTGAGTGTTCGTATGTTCTACACATACTGGTCTTCTACAGATACTACAGGATTTCCGTGAATTTCGTCGTTTTTTGGGATCGGAAGACAAACAAATCCAGCATTTGCCAACTTGAGGAATTCGGCCATCGTTGTTGCGTAACACATTAGGTACTCCAGACGTTGTCAATTCCTGGTTTATTGGTACATAGAGCGGTTTGCCAAGTATGCATTCTATCCCTGAACGTGAATTAAAATTTCTATATACATTTGGTATGGTTGATCGATCTGACACATGCGGTAGAGCTAATTGAAGCACAAGATCTTTCAAGAATTCTCGACGATTGTGTGTTTTGTTTGATCTAGCCGGGTTATTTTCTATGTAAATTTTGTAAGCCGCGACGCAAGCTACATCAATTATATTGTAAAAAAATGCTACAGGCCATCTTTTCGTCCTTCGTTTGGTTGTATAATGAGTGACCAGTTTGTCCATATTATCTACTCCACCTTTTTTTCCATTGTAATAATGAATGATTTCCGGTTTTTTTTTGTCTCCAATTACTGAATCCGTATAATGCTGCGTAGATAATAATAATACACTCTTATTTTTTTGGGGACATACGAACAAAGTGTAATATTATCATCGCTGAATCCAAAAATTGACGAATAAATTTCCCGAGATCTGGACGGCAACATTTCTTTTGGAACATAGGGTTTATTTTTTTTTAATGTCCCGACTATTGATAAGTCCCAAGAGATCAATAAACGAGCAAGCGGCAATGTTGTAAAAAAATTGTCAGTTACTATATTTCTCCCAGACCCTTTGAAACGGGCGCATAGGTCCTTGACAACCCGCTCTCCTTGATTGATTTCCCTGCCTGATGGTTGCTTACCCGTATATATCTGCCCCGTTATTGGGTAAGAGTTAGCAGCATCGCAAACCCACCATACTTTGATCCCATATTTTGCCGGTTTGGACGGCATATACTGGGTGAATCTTGTTCGTCCTACACAAAAAATTTTTTTTTATACTGAATACTGAATACTGAATACAGAATACTGAATACTGAATACTGAATACAGAATACTGAATACAGAATACTGAATACTGAATACTGAATACTGAATACTGAATACAGAATACTGAATACTGAATACTGAATACTGAATACAGAATACAGAATACTGAATACAGAATACAATACTGAATACAGAATACTGAATACTGAATACTGAATACTGAATACAGAATACAGAATACTGAATACAGAATACTGAATACTGAATACTGAATACAGAATACTGAATACTGAATACTGAATACTGTATTCAGTATTCAGTATTCAGTATTCAGTATTCAGTATTCAGTATTCTGTATTCAGTATTCAGTATTGTATTCTGTATTCAGTATTCAGTATTCTGTATTCTGTATTCAGTATTCAGTATTCTGTATTCTGTATTCAGTATTCTGATTCAGTATTCTGAATACAGAATACTTCATACAGAATACAGAATACTGAATACTGAATACTGAATACTGAATACTGAATACTGAATACAGAATACTGAATACTGAATACTGAATACAGAATACTGAATACTGAATACTGAATACAGAATACAGAATACAGAATACTGAATACTGAATACAGCATGTTGCCCTCTTCTTCGCAAGGGAGTCACGCTAAACGGGCCGGCGTAATCGACGCCGACATTTACAAATGCATCCGCGTACGTAACTCTGTCTGCTGGGAGATCACCCATTAGCTGCAATTCTAGTGTTGGTTTCTGCTTCACACATTGAACACATTTATGTATGATTTCACGAATGACAGTTTTGGCCCGTACAATCCAGTATTTGCTTCGCAATAAGTTGCTAGTTAGATTGATACCGGCGTGATAAAATTTTTTATGATAATCTCGTACGACTGCTTTGGTGACGACAGATTTACAAGGCAAGATAATTGGATGTCTTGTATTATATGGTGCTGCTGATTTGCTGAGTCTGCCGCCAACTCGTAAGACCCCTGTTTTGTCGACGAATGGATTTAACGTTTTTAGATTGCTTGATTTATGTATTGGAAGTTGCTTCGTCAACTTTTGTATATCTTCCTCAAATGATATAATTTGTTCAAACCGAATTATTATCCCGGCTGCTTCGTCCACATCTGATGGTAGTAATGAACCAATGCTTCGCTGTATTTTAGGTACTTGACAATTACGCGAGAATCGTAGCATCAATGCTAATATTTTAGACATTTTATAGAAGCTGGAATACCTTTCGACGATATCTTGGATGACGCAATTCGCCATAACTGTCTTGAAAGCGAACGTCTCTACCTTTGCTTCTTCATTTGTGCCGTACGAGACACGTTGTGATGGCCAATTTTTATTGGGCTTCACCAGCCACGAGGGACCATTCCATGTTTTGGGGCTGCGAGTGCTATAGCTGCTTATCACAATTTTCGCCGATGGACTGTCCAATAAGTAGCACTCGCTAAACACAACTTATTTATTTATGCTTTTCCAATAAAAGATTTTGTTTTGCTGCACAGTTAATTTAATTTGATACCTTTTTCTTAATTTCTCTATTTTTTATTATTTTATTTTTTTTTGACTTAACTTGACGACTTGAAATTTACAACTGAATACTGAATACTGAATACAGAATACAGAATACAGAATACAGAATACTGAATACTGAATACAGAATACTGAATACTGAATACTGAATACTGAATACTGAATTATACTGAATACTGAATTATTCAGTATTCAGTATTGTATTCAGTATTCAGTATTGTATTCTGTATTCAGTATTCAGTATTCAGTATTCTGTATTCAGTATTCAGTATTCAGTATTCTGTATTCAGTATTCAGTATTCAGTATTCAGTATTCTGTATTCTGTATTCTGTATTCAGTATTCAGTATTCTGTATTCAGTATTCAGTATTCAGTATTCTGATTCAGTATTCTGAATACTGAATACAGAATACAGAATACAGAATACAGAATACAGAATACTGAATACTGAATACTGAATACAGAATACAGAATACTGAATACTGAATACTGAATACAGAATACTGAATACTGAATACTGAAAACTGAATACTGAATACTGAATACTGAATATAGAATACTGAATACTGAATACAGAATACAGAATACTGAATACTGAATACTGAAATGTCAATAATTTCCAGATTTTCTGCGGTTTATCCCGATTTAGAATATTGTGTTCTGTGTATACTTCATTGGCCTTCCTGTTTGTGTGTCTAATGATTATTTCACACATGACGTCCGTAAATATACACTTGAAGGTATCTCTTACAGATAACATTTCGGTCGATCGCGATGGCCCACTTCGTTGACTCCTGAGAATATTGTGTCTCAATGTTTGCCTTTGAGGAGGATTTTGTCTCCATATCGATCCATCTTTTCCTTTTAGATAAGGCGAATTATTACAATTTGCACTTCCAGTTTCTCCTTCGTCTTCAACTTCGCTATCGCTGAAAATTTCTTCATCAGACACTTCAATTTGGACTTCATGATCTTCATAAACGTCCTCTATGTCTGAATCTTCCACGTTTCTATCCGCTGCTGTAGGAAGCCACTCATCTTCTGAGCCGTCGTCAACAAAATCAAGCACTTCTTCGTCATCGTCACATTCCTCTAATAAACGATTTAGGTATGCTTGTTGATCTTCATACGACAAACTAGGGCAAAAATGTGTATATAAATGTAAAAAAACCGAACGGATCATCCAAATAATAAATCTTACCGTCTAAACTCAGCATTTGAAATGTCTCTGTGGTCCGCCATTTTATCACTCACATATATATTTATTTACAAAAAAAATCACTTCCGCAATCAACCTTTCCATTTGAATACCACACCTACTCTAATTTCCTCAGCTCACCTAAACGATTCTTTTCTGTTTTGTTTTACTAGCATTAACCGGGGATTCCCCATTTTTTATTTATTTTTTTTGTTTTATAACGTTTAAAATAGTATATTAAAATAAATAAAGGCAATAATACACTGGCAAATACAAAAATTTTCGATATTAACAAGAAAATACATGTGGCCACCCGGGTGGGTCGGGTATAGAATAGTGTATAATTTTTTGGGTATAGACACAACGGTTAATTTTGAGCTTACTATGCTCTGCATGATTTCAGATCGTGTGGAGGTCTTTATATCTGATCTAATGAAGGCTTCAAATTTTCTCCTAACGACAAAAATATTTTATTTTTTCTGTACGGAGGGCTGCACACAATTCGTTGAATAATGTTTTGACCTTTCCAAACTTGTCAAAGACTGTAAACATTTCATTAATCTTCTTTGTTCTAACAATAGAGTTTCGATTTTTTTGCGATTAACATTAATCGGAGACCCGAACCCTAATTTTTTAAAAATTTTACTCTCATTGGTTTAATCCTAAGGTGGCTTGCTACTTCTGAGTAAGGAGTTTGGTCGTGAAATGAGACTTGAGAGTTCCGATTTTCTTCTTTATACTATAGATATGTAAATGTCGTTTTGCTAATAAAACCTTTTTAAAATTCACTAGTATGTTCATAAAAATCGCCACTCTGTTTAGCTGCCTGAAGACAAAGCAGTGTCTTAGTGAACCAAATCGGAGATTTAATAGTTTGCTTTATCTTTAAAAAGAGACCAGCTGAGAAGCCTGCTTACAGTTCTTATAGCTCATTCCCTTTTTAAAGGTCGTCTCCGTCGCTTCCGACTCATTCACCTCGTAAGCGGTGGTCCAGCCGTCGAAATAGTTCATTCTCAAATTTCTCAAGTGATCGAGTTTGCGAATGTAGCAAAGCTCTCCCGCAAATAGGAATAGAATCCTGGGTCTACGCTATTTTTCGGTTTCAATCAATTTTAACAAATAATTCAAATTTACAAATCAGGCTGTTTACAGTGTTATCACCATACTTGTGATAATGACACTAAAGTATGTTTTTTGTCAAAGTTTTGTTAAATTCTAGGAATCTCTTAAAAATTCATTATTCAAAAAATCTTGTCGAGTTAATCGAATTTTAAAATTAAACCTCAATTGAAAAAATAACTTCGAACTTTTACCGCAGAGTAAACAGATTTATTTGTCAACAAATTTGACTTGAGTAAGGTTAATGACAGGTACAATTGTAAAAGTTTATTATAATGGCCGGAAAAGATTCATGCTAAGTAATAGTGCTAAGTACGTGTAATTGTCTATTTATCTGTCACAAATACTATTCAGTAATAATCTTATGTACCTACTTACATTTATTTGTTGAAAGCAAATTTATTTCTCAATTTATTTTGTTTATTAAATAAACATCGTACTTACTAGATAACAGCGAAATACAAACAAAAACATCGAAATCTGACACAAAAATAAAAATACCAAAACATTTTGACGAACTTTTATAATTTTGTGTAATACTTAACTCATTAAAACAACAAATCCTACCCAAAATAAAATTTATAAGTATTTTTTGACTTTTTTATGTCTTATCAGTCGAGTTAAACAAAAACTGACTCTTTTTTTTATTTTTTTAAATTAATTTACTCAAATTAATTGTTAAACAAATATTTTCATCATTTTATGTATTGATTTTTGCAGTTATGAAATTTACCGAAATAGCAGCGTTCAAATTTAAACATACATCCATATTACATATTGTACATATATCAACATGATTCATCAACTTACACATTCTGTGTTGTAACCCTCAATAATAAGATTTGTTATTACAGCTGTATTTCCTTCTATATTTACAACTTTTGGTAAATAATGGTTGTACAATATTTGTTATAGATTTCTCGAAATTGGCAAACCCCCTTTGAGATTTGTTTAAAATCAAATAAAATATTGTGAGATAAATTTATTCACAAAAATCTTAAATTCGATATTTGTCTAATAGTGAAGGTAGTTTGAAATGCACATCTGCTGGAATGTCTAGTATTTTGATGTTACCTTCGCTTAAAGTACAATACACGTATTTGGAATAGGTACCAAAATACGTCGTTTGCCCTAATTTACACGCTAGATATAGACTTAGCAGTTAGCAGCAAGAAAATAACCTAAAAGCAATCAATCATCTTGTCGAGACTGGGTTCAAAAGGGGCGGAGCCCTAACTGTGTTTAGGGCAGCTAGAAATCGAGCATCAACAACAGCTTCTAAGGCTAGAAAATAACAATATCAAGGATGAATTGCGATAGATTTTGTATTCGGCAAGCGGCGACCGATCTTTCATGAAGTTCGATCTTAAGGTTAACTTCATAGATAACAGGTAGTATACCAACTGTAAAAGATGGACTGAATATTTAGATATCAGCGCAGCAAGAGACAGACATTCTTGTCGTTCTGACGGTAGTCGACCCAATTTTTCTCAAAGTCTCAAAGACTATTGCGAATTTTTAGCTAAACCTTGACATTTTCCCTTCTATCTGGAAAATAGTCAATGTTGATCCTTTGCCGAAGAAGGGCAGGAAATATGATGCTTCAAATTATCGTCATATAGATATTATCTCAATGCTTTCTAAGGTTCTAGAAAAAATATCGAAGGCGTTCGATCGTGTGGCGCAACGGTTTAATATTTGGACTTCCTAGAACGCTGGTATCTTGGATTCGGAAGTCTTTTTCTGTCGCAGAATTCAAGTGGTGATGGATGGTGAATGCTGGTGTCAAATGGGGTAAAGTAAACAGTATCGAATTCAATTCTAAGAAATTTCAATTGCTTTTTTTCACCTGATAAGGCCAAAGAACAAAATTGTTCATCTGCCCAGAAACCTGAGACGTATATTTAAGTATTGATCGAACAAAGGCGACGTACAAGGATTTCAAAGTAACAGTTTCGCAAAAGGTCGCTGCAGTTGCATTTTATAAAGCCTAACATAATATACATCTTCGCGATAAACGATTCAATGTGTTTACTAAAGGTGCAATCAGAAGAAAAGATGACATCTAGGTCGGACAAATGATCAACCATGTCAAAAGCACAATTAAAGAGAAAATTATGTTAAATCGGGAGTCGGGCACGATAGAATGAAACCGTTTGAACAGTCGCAAAACTTATCTAAGTCCTTCTGCAATCTCAAACAATCGAAAGTGTTATTAATCAGTGTGAATATTTTCAAATCGCTAACTACAAGCAGTCAACTACACCTTTAACAGATATAGTGGACTACCCTGCGGGGTGCTTGACACAAAATAAAACGACACGAAATAAAAATGAAGATGAGTCGTAGATCTTAAAATATTTCCAACGATCCAACAAATATGAATAGATCCACCTAGTAGGTAATAATTGAAAATTAAGATTCTCAAGCTTGTTGATAAAAAGATCGAATGATTAATTTTATCAAATGCAAAGGGAAAAATAAGGATTTGTGTACCATGCATGGCTTCAAAAGTTTCGAGAGTATAACGATCGTACGATAATTACCAACACTCGCATCTTTTGTTCAATTGAAAAATCGGTCGTATGAAGGAGATCAGTTCGAAGGCTTTCATTGACGATGAATTCAAGAACAAGAGCCAAAACATCGGCACAGTTCTTTATGTTCTGTCATGTTCGGTCCCTTTGATCTCGTCAAGGCGCGACAAGAAATCAAAAATTACTCCTTCTGAAAAGCTCAACAGACTAAATTCCGAGTAATTACAAGCAAATAAATTACGGATTGCAGAGGGCCAACCGCCGAAGAGTCCTGATATATTATTGGAGACGAAAAACAAACAAATTTCTGTTGTTCTTTCAACATGTTTTCAACATGAGATAATTCGCTTTACCACACTCCAGTGTGCTTTACCTTGATTGTTATTAAAACCGAGATATTGGTCCGAACTGAATATCTGGGATGAAAATAAAATATGGTACTTCCAACGGCTTGTAGATAAGGTACATTTTGCATCTCATTGCAGTCTTCTTGATTTTTCGGACTCATTTGATAACTTTTGATTTGCGTATAGTGGCGTAGAAACAGCCTTGCAATCAGTCATATTAAATCTAGCTACAGTTTTTGAAATGTACTGCTCCTGATCGATCCAAATCTTTCCCGCGAGCAGGACGAATATCTTTCATTTTAAATGATGTGATCAAATTTCGTCATTAGAGAATATCAAAAAATCATCAACATACTATATACGGCAATTATGGTTATTCGGTAACCCTGAATTTTGAAATAAATACAAGGATCGACTTTCAATTTTTGTAATCCAAAATTTGTTAAAGCACCATCCAGTTTAATATTCTATATTCGGCTTGATTGACTTCCAAATCACCTTACAGGAATGCTGTACCGCATCCATTTAATCAATATCTATATCAGAGAATATCATTATCAGAGCCTGAACGAAGGATAACGTCGCCTGATAAAATATGTATCTTCATCACTTTCTTCTAAATTATTATTCACAATAATATTTTCATTTCATTCCGATTGTAACCTCTTCACAGTGAAGTAAAAATACAGTGTAGTGGTAGCCATCTTTTTCATAGGTGTTAAAAAAAATACAAATTTTTATAGTTTATAAAAAAAGTGAATCATCAAATATATTTCAACAAATATCAGGTGAATCCTAGTTTAGGCCCAGATCATATAACTAAATAAATTTGGAGGAGGATTCCTCAAATATTAGGGAATCTGACACACGTGACAGCATTCTCGAGCGATGAATCCGGGGGGTGTAAATGATTTCGAAAGTGACAATATTTCTACAACTTCTTCAATTAAAAACCAAAGAATCTTAAACAAAAATACCGCAAAAAAATCAAATAGAAATATGTCTAGGTCTGTCATAACGAATGAACTCAATTTACCAATTAATTCCAACGATCTATCAATCGAAAGTCACAATAACGCGGGTAAACAAAACTTCTACGTCGTCAACAACATATTAAAACCAGCCAACATGTATTCAATCCAAGATAGAGGACCCTTCAAAGTTACCGTCAAGAAGGACAACCTCAGCATCATGAAGCTTGGTCAAGCTATCAAATTAAACAAAATAGCTAATGTAGAGAGTGTAGAATAATTTCCCAAAAACATGGCCGTAATAATTTTCAAAAATTATAATGACGCCAACAAATGCATTAACAACAAAGTACTTAAAGAATTTGACGGATTGGAATGCTTCATACCGGGCAACCTAAATAAAATAACAGGTGTAATCAGGGACATCCCAGTTGACTTCTCTGTTCTAGAACTCAAACAAAATATTAAATCGAGCGTGGAAACAGCTAGCCTGGAGAGAATGTTCAAGTGGAACAAAGCTGACAACACCAAAATCCCAATGGAGCCAATAAAAATTACTTTTCAAGCAAGTAACATCCCCAATAACGAGGTATTCTATGACACCATTTTAATAAAGGTCAAACACTACATCCCAAACCCAATGTATTGTATGTAGTAAATGCCTAAACTACAGACATACGGTATCTAGATGCCGTTCTAAAGAAGGAATAAGATGTCAAACATGTGCCAAAACAGTGGAGGATCCTCGCATCTGTGACCTGAAGAAGAGGTGCAAATACTGCGGCGGTGGACACGAAACCAACCATCATTCGTGTTTAGAAAAAAAAAAGACAAATAAGAATCGTCGAATACATAACAGTGAATAAAAGTTCCTACAAAGAAACCAAGGAAAAGTTATTTGGTTTTAAACAAACAGTTCCCAATTCATGGGGATTTAAAAATATTTACGAAGAAAAATAAGAGAGGATGATAAGTGTAATCAAAAAAACAGAAGACAAATTAAAAATTCTAAATAACATGGTTAAGGAACTAAAATCACAAATAAAAATAAAAGACGGCCTGATAATTCTCATCAGCCAGACACAGGAAATGACGCCATCCTTATTGAGATCGCTTATTCGAATAAACAATAAAGAGCTATTAGAACCTTTTATCAACATAAACAACATACATATAGTAATACTAAGCGAAACATGGACAAATAATAATTCAAGAATTTCCTTTAATAAATTTAAAAAAACCAAGTTAGTGCAGTGACAAAAGAAGAGGTAAAAAAAGCGATACAGCCTGCAAACTTATCGGTGGAAATCAATAATATACGAGAATTACGTAATAATGATGGTGTAATTATAAACTGTTTGAATAAGGACTCTGTGAACAAAATACAGGCGGAACTAGAGGAAAAAATTGGAAATGATTATGTTATAAACGCGCCCAAGTTAAAAAATCCGAATATCCTGATAGTAGGTATGAGTGACAATATAACCAAGGATAGTGTTGTTAAGGCAATAAAGGCACAAAACAATTTTTCTTTTACTGAATTGCAGTGCCATAAAGTGTACGAATCGTTCAAAAAAAAGGGGTCATATAATGCAATTATAGAAGTAGATGGTGAAGCATATAAAAATATTATGAGCCTTGGTAAATTAAATATAGAGTGGGATAGGTGTGTGGTTTATGAACATAGTAGGGTCCTGAGATGTTTGAAGTGTTTAGGTTACAATCATAATGCTAAAAACTGTAAAGCGTGAGCCTGTTGCTACAAGTGTGGTGAAAATGATCATATTGCTTCTCAGTGTAAATTAGACGTTGCCGTGTGTTTGAATTGTAAAAGAGCAAAAACCAATTTAGGTTTAACGGATATTGATATTCGTCACGAAACCAAAAGTGTTACATGTCCAGTTTATTTAAGAAAACTAAAACAATTAAAAAATAGAACAATCTATTAGCAACTAAAGAAATATTCAGTATTGTATCTAAATATACAAGGTTTGACTAATAATTTCAGTGAGCTTGAAGCATTAATTAGTAATCAGAACTTTGAAATAATATGCGTTAGTGAAACCCATCTATCAGATATCGACAGTGATGACCTGGTAAAAATAGACAATTATAAATTAGTGAGAGCTGATTCCTCATCAAGACATACGGATGGCGTTTGTATATACGTAAAGGAGTATTGGAAGGTTGAAGTGATCCAAAAACATATCTTAAATTTAGACTTTTGGTGGCTAGCTGTTAAACTAAAATGCTTTAATTCAGTGCTGTTCCTGGTGGTATTTTACAGAGCGCCAAGATATTTAAATAAGAATACAGAATTCTTGCACAATCTTAATAGTTATATGAGTGAAATTGGTGATAATTATAGTAAAATATGTATTTGTGGGGATATGAATGTTGATTGGAAAACAAATGAAACTGATAAAAAAGCCATTAAGGAAATAATTCAAGATTGTGGACTAAAGCAGATCGTCAAAGTTATACAAGAATTTGGAAGACATCAAGATCAATAATTGATTATGTGATTGTAAATGATAATCGTAATATGAGGTGTGAGATTAAAAAAGCCTTTAAAATTAGTGATCATGAAACTATAGAAATAGTAATAAGTAATGGTAGTGATTTAAGTAGTAATAATAGCAATAACAGTAACAATTTTAAGATTTTAAAATATGATATAAATAAATTTTGTAGTGCATTATGTAAGAACGATATCATGACAATATATTATAAGGATTGTAATTTTAAGGCGGAAAAGTTTAGTAATAATTTACATGATGTTGTTAAACAATTCATAGTGAATACAACTTTTACAAATCAAATGTGTCCATGGTATACAGAGGAACTAAGAACACAGAAACAAAATAAAATTAGGTTGTATAAAATAGCGTGCACTGTGGGTTCTGATGATGATTGGAATAATTATAGATTAAGTAGAAATTTATATAAAAATAAACTAGATTATGCAAAAAGAGATTATATTAAAAACAAAATTAAGAATTCAAATGATCAAAAACAAATGTGGAAAAATTTAAACACTCTGGTTTTGAAGAAATCTCATAGTAGTATTAGAGAGGTAATATTTGAGAATAATTTAACAAGTGATGAATTACATAGCAATAGCTGAGAATTTTAATGAATATTTTGTTAATAGTATTAATTCTATAAATGCGAGTATTTCATATGTACCTTATACAAATCAAATTGAAAGACGAGAAAATCGTTTTGTTTTTAAACAGATAAACTGCGGTGAACTGTTAAATATTATAGTGTTAATGAACAACAAGAAAGACATTAACTTTGTGAGTAGAAATATGATTAGAGATAGTTTTGACTTAATAGGCGGAAATTTGCAATCGATTATAAACAATTCTTTGGTGACTGGAGTATTCCCAAATATATGGAAGCAATCGACAGTGGTTCCTATAGAAAAAGTATCTAATACAATTAAATGTGAGGAATTTCGGCCAATTAACATGATATTAACTGAAGCTAAAGTTCTTGAAATGACAGTGTATACGCAATTCAGACAATTTTTGGAGGATAACCAGATAATATATGATTTTCAATCTGGTTTTCGGCGTAACCACAGCTGTGAAACTCTATTGAATTTAGTGGTAGCAAATTGGAAAGAAGCTGTACATGATAAAAAAATTGTGGTAGCAGTCTTTTTGGATTTTAAAAGAGCATTTGAAACAATTGATAGGGGCATTCTTCTTTTAAAACTGAGAGAGTTGGGGATTGAAAATTAGAACTTCAATGGTTTCAGTCATATTTAAATGGAAGAACGCAGAGAACAAAAATAAATGAAGTAGTGTCCACTCCGATAGATGTTTCAATAGGAGTACCTCAGGGAACAATATTAGGTGTTGTGTTGTTTTTGTTGTACATAAATGACATTCACAAATCAGTTGAATGGTCTACTATCTTCCTTTTTGCGGATGATGCGCTTTTATATGTAGTGGAAAAAGCCGTTCAGGAGGGTACAATAAAAATCAACAAGGATTTGGAAAAAATAGATGTATGGTGTAAGATGAATAAAATGAAATTAAATATAGCGAAGACGAAATGCATGTTTATCAATTGTAATGAAGATAGTGTTATACATATAAATAATCAAGTCATTAAAACAGTTAATGAAATAAAATATTTAGGTATAATTATCGATGATAAATTGGATTTTAAAAATAATTTGGACTACGTTTGTAAAAAAATAGTCAAAAAAATTCATTTTCTTTATAATATTCGTAAAAATATTTCAATGAATACTGCAATTAATATATATAATGTTATGATTAAACCACATTTTGAATATTGAAATTCAATTTTATTTATGTGTAATATAGAAATGATGAATAGACTACAGAAATTGCAAAATAAGGGAATGCGGTGTATCCTTAAAGTAAATAAATATACGTCAATCAATTTGATGCTGCAAACTCTAAATTGGTTAAGTGTTGAACAAAGAATAAAAATGAATATATTAATCTTCATTTTTAAGATGAAGCAAAAGATATTACCTAAATATTTGTATGATAAGTTAGTTTTTGGTAGTGATGTTCATGATTATGGGCTAAGGAACAGATATGATTTTAGAATAAAAATGTATAACAATGAGAAAACCAAAAACATGATATTTTGTAATGGTTTGTCATTATTTAATAAGCTACCAAGTAACTTAAAAAATGAAACTAGTTTAAAAGTATTTAAGAGGAGTTTAATTGATTATTGTAAAGAAAAGTTTTAAATTATGTATTTGTAATTAGGGAAAAAATGTAAAATTTAATAGTATTTGTTATATACTAAATAAAGCTTATAAATAAATAAATAAAAAACATGGACACAATCACAGAAAACCGAAGCGACGAATATGGAGGAGTTGGATTTTTAATAAACAAAAAAATAGCTTGGAAAAAAATCACACCGGACATATCAGTCAACAGAATCGAACACATTAAAATAAACTGCATATACAAAAAAACATCCATAAATATTACTTCATTTTACAACAGCAACACCAATAACCCAATAGAAATTGCCAATGAATTTGAAAAAATTATCAATTCTAATCCAGGTGAAAATAACATCATAGCAGAGGGCATTACCCAACGCCAAACAAAACAAATTCGGCAACATAATAGCAAACATCATCACCACTAGCAACTTCAAAATCCTAAAAGACGGCTCACATACTAGACAAGACAAGAGATACCACTCCTCTTCCGCACCGGACATCTCTCTTTGTAGCAGAGACCTATCAGATAAAATCACATGGAGATCAACCTTAGAAAATATCGGAAGCGACCACATACCCATTATTATGACATACAAATTAAACACCTACAACTACAACAAAAAAAAACCAACTGGAAAAGGATAATAAAAGAATTCAGCGATCAAAACAAATTCCAACCTCCAAAAACTCTGGGATATAAAAAGATCAAAACAAATTATATATAACAGGGTTAAAAACACTTACACAGCGGAAGAATTACAACTAACCATAAGAAAACTAAAGTATAAAAAAGGAAAAAAAGGCTAGCTGGATTGTATACCTAAACAGCATTAACAGAGGCACAAATAATTCAGAAATCTGGAATAAAATCAATAGAATAAAAAACAAGAAACTATCCAAATACGCTATACTGGAAAACAGCAACACAGCTGAAATATTCCTAATCCTAAATTACCTATATACCCTTCAACACATATAACAAAACTTCAAACATAGAAGAATTCAAACAAACCGAAGTAAAGGAAATCATCGCCAAAGCAAGCAATTCAGCTCCAGGCGTAGACATGATCAGCTATAAACTAATAAAAAACATAACAGCATCTAGTCAGAATTTCATAAACATATTAACTCAACACTTTAACAAATTTTAAACAACAAATTCTTCCAGAAAAGTGGAGAAAAGCCAACGCCATGGACAACCGTGACATCAAAAATTACAGACCCATTTGCCTCCTTTCTACCATTTTCAAAATATTCAGCA
Source organism: Tipula vernalis (assembly GCA_958295665.1). Classification (NCBI taxonomy): domain Eukaryota; kingdom Metazoa; phylum Arthropoda; class Insecta; order Diptera; family Tipulidae; genus Tipula; species Tipula vernalis. The sequence goes on from OY282558.1 coordinate 5,001,079, forward strand.
AACTACTACTCTCCAGATTATACAACCACATAGACAACAACAATATATGTATGTATTAGGAAACTTAAACTTTGGCTTCCGCAAGAACAAAAGCAGCAGTGACTACATGGCAGAACTATTCTCGCTCGCGAACAAAAACAAAACAAACGGAGATAAAGCCATACTAATTAATATGGATCTAAGGAAAGCATTCGACAGGGTAAACAAAAAAATTCTCATTGACATCATGGTCTCACTGAAATTCCCCGAAATATTAATAAACTGAACATATCTATTCCTAACAAACCGAACAATCTACACGAAAACCACTACTAATATTGAGCATACCACTAACGCGTGGGTTCCCCAAGGAAACTGCTTAAGCCCAACTCTTTTTAACATTTACTCTCAAAGATATTTGTTACCACAATTTCGACACACTACAATCCAACACCAACACAGCGATCAAAAAACTCCAAGATATCTTAGCAAAACTAAAACTCAATATTAATAAAGAAAAAACACATTTCATGAGACTTTTCACCAATAATAACAATAAAAACAAAATATCATCAAAAATATTAGGCATTACAATCTGTACTAACTGGAACCTCTTCAAACACTATTCCAACATCAAAAATGAATCACAACACACACTAAACATTATCAAATCACTCTCACAAAAAGACGGGGGCGCCCATCCCCAGATAATGCTAAGATTACACAAAACCCTAATCAAGCCTAAAGTGGAGTTTGCGTTCATAATAACAGATAACACAAACAAACAAACCAACAAACATTAGCCAAAAAATCAACAATGCCTGTCTGAGAATTTGCCTTGGATTAGCAAAAACCACACCAGTTCCAGTCATATTAGCGGAAGTAACAGAAACCTCCAACGAATTAAACTTTAAAGCAAAAACCCTCAAATATATTGCCACTCAATTATTCAGAAATTCATACATTGGAGAAAAAATCAAAAACAACTCATCAACAACAAAATTAAACAACCTCTACATAAACACCCCTATCCTTAAAAAGGTCTCTCCCATTCATACAAGGGAAACCAATCCTGTAAACTTACAAGTCGAAACAAATATTAATAAAATTACCAACATAAAATCATTAAGTTCAAACATAAGAAAAACAACTTACTATGGAATCATTGGAAAAATTCAAAGACTGGGACCACATATATGTATACAGACGAATCTGTCAAAGAAAACTCGGCGGGGATAGGAATATTTATTCCACATTCCAACACGAAACTATCAATAAAACTTGAAAACCTCACTGATATAAAAAACACTGAATGTATTGGTATAAAAATTGCTACTATACTTGCACAACTAAGTAAAAAAAATAATATTGTCATAATCACTGACTCAATGTCTGATCTACAACAACAATAAAAACATGATAATAAAATGATTCCAGGACACATCAACATTGAAGGCAATCACACGGCAGATTACCTCGCAAAAAAAGCTTTACACAATCCAACTCACACAACAAAGGCGCATTCTACAAAAACTTAATCAACTCCCCTCCCAAAGAAACTTGGTTCCTAAATTCAAAATTAAAAGCAGCAAACATAGCAATAAGATGACCCAAACTGCGACTTCTGCGGAGTATTGGAAGATAGTACCCAAATTATCAACCACTGTATAAAATATGAAGAAATTAGGAGTAAATACCAATCACTAGAACGCTCACTACCGGATGTATTACGCGAGAGAGAATATACCAAATTAAAAGAATTACTTGAATTTTTAAAAGAAATTGACTACAACTTATGATCTGGGCCTATATTAGGACCTAGAGAGATGTTTCCAAGCACTATGTGCATTAAATTTCACAATGCTAAAGATTACAATCGGAATAACATACACCTAGCGGTGTTGCATGTTTAACTAACTTTAATTTACCCATAATTGAACTCACGTAGCTCTGAAGATTGTCAGGCGGCAAAAAGACTTGGGTAATAATTGACTCCTCTGCACAATCATCTTACTTCAAATGTTAAAAACATACATAAAAATAATGTAGTCCTCAAAGGAGGCTCATTCCCAAAATAACACTAAAAAGCTATATTATTTCAAATGATGGAGACCCAGCGAAACTAGGTCATATGGCTGGCAACGGTTGACCACAACAACAAATACAAAGAGGAAAAAAAATATCTTCATTGGTGATTATACTATCAGATTCTTGAAGAAAATAAAATCACGACTGATAACTGTCTTTTTGTTGTCAGGATTAAAGACTCTATACGCTTTCGATTCATCACTGTATCCTACTAGAATACACTGTTCAGACTTTGTGTCAAATTTTTTTCGTATCTGTTTTGGCACATCAACATAACAACTACAACCAAATACTCGTAATCTCTTTAAATTTGGTTTTCTGCCGGACCACAACTCTTCCGCTGTTTTTCGTTCCAATAATCGATGCCGCGGTATTTAAACAATTTGCAACATGCTCTCTCATCTAGTGTTCTATTCATTCGTTCAGATACACCAGTTTGTTCCGTTGTATATACGATTGTTAACTGATGTTGAATGCCTTATTTACGAAATATTGCTTAAAAATGAGCATTACTGTTGGATGCAACTAAAAGTCAACTCTTGGTGTAAACGCAATCATCATCGATTTGGAGACTTTTCGTGGCCATCTTTATACTGTCAATTTCTTACTTACTTCCGTTCCGTCATATGTAAAAGTTGTATTGCATAATTTTGTTACTAAAATAAATATTCTAAAATCATCAAGTGTTTCAATTAATTAAAGAGTTAGATTAATTACTCTCTAACATTACAAAATTCTGTACCATTGTCAGTTTGTAAAATTGTTTTCGTTTTGTTTTTTTGATTTGGCAGAAAATTTTTTAAGACGGTGAAACAATATAACTTTTAATTTTTGTAGACTATCAAAATTAATATGCCATAAAGTTGATGGATCATTTTCTTGCATCTAGCAGTATATAAACTACTGTTTGGGTTGACTTAAAACAAACAAATCGTTGCGACGAATTTCAAACTTTTGCCCCGGATTTATCAAATATTATTTTTTTATTTGTATTAACGATCTGACTAGCTGATAACAGATTTGCACACATATTTGGTGGAACAACACATTTTCGACGCTTACTTCTTCAATATTTTTAACAACATTAACATTTAATTTGATATTACCAACAGATTCTCCTGTCAAACGAGAACTGTTAGCAGTTACGACTTCACTGTTCGCTGGTTCTGAAATATCGTTTAACGTTTTTTGTCCACGACTAACGTATAATATACTCATTATACGTGTGTTTCTTCAATTATAATGATATCCATTATTCACTGCTAGTTTATCTAGTAGTCTCTTGCCATTTTCATTATTATTAAACTGAGACGTCAAAATGTCGACGGAAGTTATTTTAGGTTTATTTAAAGGATTTGATAATAAAATACAATTTGTTGTCGGTCGTGGACAAAGTATCGTATTCTACTCGCATATAATGGCTGTTATTCACTCAGATGATTTACGATTACGACACTCGCCTATCGGCTCGTGTCGGTAAACTTCATCTTCGTGAATAACAGCTATCATTATATGCTCGTTGAATAATATACTATTTTAATTTACTTTATACTATTTTTATTGACGTTTGATTCTTACTAATTAACGCAACAGTGCTACTACTCTGAGATTCATTTTTGACAAAAAGGTGTTGCCAACATAACAATATTAATTCAACTTTCAACAAATTTTTTCAAAAATATCGCGAAATCTTAACAACTCATCTAATTATCCGTCGAACACGGGTATTCTAATTTCTGGCAATTTTCCCTTAGAAAGAGGCTATTTGCACCGCCACTGTCTTCTGAAGCTATATTGTTGCCCAAATTCAATTTATCATTAATATCACAAACTATTTTACCCCCCTAAGTTTACCCTTTACATCATCAAAAAGCTATCTTCGAATTCCTCGAAATCTGTGTTAAACTCCTCTTCATTATTCTCTAAATCGAGATCATCAATCAATGAACAAACGTCATCAGTATATAGTGGGCGATAAGCCACCTCGCACTGCGACCTAAAATATCTATTGTGTTGGACCTTGCTTAATTATCCGTCCAGTCAATATTCAGGCTCTTAATGAATCTGATAATACTGCCGGCCGGTACAAGATACATACTATCTGGACTCATTGTTCTCCCTCCTAGATGTTGCACTCTTTGCTGGAAAATGGCTGGGCATTGCCACAGAACATGTTCCGCTATTCCGCCGATTCCACTTCCAGATCGCAGAAGCGGTATCCATCTGTCGTACTTAGGTTCATCTTTTTAAGGTGATACCTTAAGGGAACATGACTTGTGAGGAAGCCAGTAAGCAGCCTCAACTCAGGTTTCCTAAGTTCAAAACACTCCTTAACCTTGACAGACGAAGGAGACATACATTTCTTCGCCTGTCGCAAACTTGGAATTCTGCGCCAGTAGGAGGACTTTCAAACATCCTCCCAGCGTTTCACCGTTGCTCTAAGGTGTCCCTTAGTGACGCTCTTTTAAAAATTTGGTTCCGACGACTTCAAAATTCAATTTTGTAATTTTTAGGGTAGCAATTTGTATTTCATATGCTGCTGATTAGGAATTTTCAATTTTTCACAATTTAATCATTTTAAATTAAAATTTAGGAAAAAAAATAATAGATTTGAAAGAAGAGGACAAACGTCCGACTGAAACGAAAGTCAAAATCAGTCCTGTGTGTTTATATTCTATGTCATTTTGCACCACTTGCACATTGCATTGGTTCGTGCGCTCCAATAAGGGAGTCTTAACTAAGAGATTGTTTTTATAATAATTTTCAATTAAAATTATTTTGTAAATTTGTTTTTATGACACAATATACAAAGGCCATGTATGACAAGTTCACCACACTAAAAAAACCAAACAATTATTTTATTTAGTAAATTCTGGCACAGAGTGGAAAAAACTTGTGTAATTTAATTGGCGAAAACTACTCTCTTCCAAAGCATCGATTAGATGAGTCGTTTTATTTCGATTCGCATATAATATCACATTGTAGAATTACTTGGTATTTTCTAAATCTTAAATAATTGATTGTGTAACCAGGTTAATATGTAAACAAAGTCTACACTACAAACCTCAGTTATCACTTCCGCACAAATAAACCTAAGTACATAAGCTACTTATGCTATTAAAAAAAAAAAATGATTACTTGTTTGTGATGATAGGGATGGTCTAGTAGTTAATTTAGTTCTATCCGTAATTGGAGCTGTAGTCGTTGTCTTAACCGGAGCCGAACTTGGTCTAATCGTCCTGATTATTCCTTGTAATGTTGATGTTGTCGTTGGTGGCGGTTCAGGTGATTGTACCGTCACAGTTTTATTTAGTATTATATCCTCATTATTCGTATTCGTTAAAGATTCACATAAATCACAATTTATTAATAAAATAAACACAATTAAATAAAATATTGTGAAAAAATTAATTTTATTCATTTTTTTAATTGATCGAAATTGAAAAAATTTTTGACGATTAATTTTATTGACATTCTTATTTGTAGTATTTTTGTTGTAAACATAAAACAACATTATACATTCACTCATATATGTGAATATATGCTGTGTTGTTTATGTGTATTGGTAATGTTGTTGTTTTTTTTTTCGTTTTTTTTTTTTTTTGTTTCTTGTGATGTCTGGCGCCGTCACAAAAAATAAAATTCAACACAAAACCTTTTTCACAACACACATAAAATTTTATTTGACTAAATTACTAAAACATTTTATATATACTTAATTAAGAATTAAAACTACACTAAAATTATAAAATAAAACTAAAATTCACGATTACGTTTTGTTTTCTTTATTTATCAACCATTTAATTAAACACACACTAGGTAGTTTTTGTTTTTCTTGTGGTAACACAAACACAAAAAAAAAAATTTTTCAACTGTCCTGACACTAGCAAAAAAACACAACCAAACCGTACCGAAGTTAAAAAAACACTGAATGAAAATGGACCACAAAAAATGTACAAGACAAAATTGCGTAGAGGGATTCTCGTTTATCGAATTTATCAGGTTCTCAAAATAAACAGTTTTGAATTTTTGATACTAATAAATATGCCGCTTGCTGTAGAAATTAAAATGCAAATATTATTTTGTACCATTTCAAAAAAACATTTTAATTTTATTTAAATATACATAAACTGTTTAAGCCTTTTAAATATTAATATTTGTTGAATAAAATTTTTATACTGCAATACCGACATACATAAAAAAGTACCGCTGTAAATATATTAACCGTAAAATTATATTCTCCGCTGCTGTCAAAACTTGTCATTTTCGTCTGCTATAGAATAATTTTCAAATTTTTGGTAATAAATCCTAATCTTGAATTAGTATTAAATATTTAATACTAATTAAATTAATAAGAGTTTTTCTTCGTAAATTTGTTATTTAATAATATATTTTAGTTTCATATCTTTTTTTTATTATTATGTAATAATGTTAAGGTTATGTTTTCCATTTTGCTCCTCAGTGACAGTCGACCCAAGAGCACCAAAAATGGGAGGCGATCATCATCATGGACCACCCTACAAAGTACCCGATGCATCAATTTATAAAATCGAAGGTATCAAACAATTAGAAGAAGTTCAGCGTGAGTTAGCAAAGCGGGGATTAAAAGATCCATGGTTAAGAAATGAAGTATGGCGATATGACCCAAAACTGTTTGGAACCCATCGGCAACGGGCAACAAAATTTTTCCTACGCGGCTTTGGAATAGGTTTTGTTGCATTTTTGGCAACAATTGGTATTGAATATGCAACCAAATATGATTATAGCCATGGTAATTATAAGGGGCATGGACACGGTCACGGGCATAATGACGAAGGCCATCATTAAACTACGAAAAGTATATATATGTATATATATATGTATAGCATATAAGCGGTGAGATTTTAGAGAATACAGATCGATAAATTCATCTTTTTATTTTTATTTAAATACAAAATAATAAACAAGTTTGGAAATAAGTTTATGTAGAACCTCTTGGTTTCAATTCGTCGAAGCATGGACGAAGAAATATGTATGCCTTTTTTGCTGGATTATGATATTCGTGACCCTTGGACCAGTCATACCCAGTGGCATAGGCAAATATTTGTCCATTTGAGTTGAAACAGCATTTCGTGATCTGTTGGTCCATAGTCTCAGAAGCTTTTAGCTTAGTTCGAGCGTCTTTATCCCAAAAACTGAATGTTCCATCGGAACCAACGGTAGCCAAAGTACCATGTATTGGATGGAATGCAATATCATTTACAGCATAGATATCTTGATATCCGTTCGTTCCATTTGATCGATGGCATTTGAATGTAAAATTGTCCTTTGGGTTAGCTGGATTTACATATTGAATAGCCACACGACCTTCTATACTGCCCAGGGCATATCCAGTTGGAGTTTTCTTTTCATTCTTATCGCGAAAGATGGCCACTGTTCGATGTTGGTATTTTAGAGGACTCTCTTGTTGTTTAAATTCGGTTGGTTTATTTTCAAGAGAGTAAATGATAAGACCACGTCCTGCAATTCCTACAACAGCCATTGGATAATCGACATCTGCACAATAACAACGCTCAGGTAAATCGATTGACATCATTGGCTGCGGTGATCGAGTATCCCAAAACTTAAGTGTTTTATCCCAACTTCCGGTCATCAAGCACGAATAATTCGACCCTTTAATCCAGTGGCATGTTTTAACAGGAGCATTATGTGCGGCTACTTGAACCATTTGGTCAGAACCCAAATCCCAACATTTAACTTGTTTATCACAAGAGGCTACAAATACTTTGGTTCCATCCTGTAATTTTTGAAAGATTTTTTTTAAACATATATAAACTGGAATATGTAGTTTCCACTTACATCTGCCCAGCATACATCCAATACCGGACCGCCCATAGTTTTCATTTGTTTCGGTATAGTTTTACCCGTCTGTTCTACTTCCCAGCATCGCACTGAGCTATCCCAACTTCCAGCAATAAGAAAATTCTTTTGCATAGTCGCTGGGCTAAATTCCAAAGCGGAAACCGAATCATCAGGAGGTGATGTTACTTCAAAATCTTTCATTGGATTGGATGAGGTTGGCGCTTGAAAAGCGGAACCACCCGTCATTTGTGAATTACTTAGCATTTAAACGTATTTTTGTAATACAATCGATACTAAAATAAAAAGCACTGTATTAGACATAACCTACAATTTCAAATTATTTCACAATAAAGCGAAACAATGAGTGTATCACAATATTTAACATTATAACATCTTACCCAAATACAATATAAGCTTATAATGATTAAATAACACTAAAATTTACTTTTTTCCTAAAGTTTCCCGCAGAATCTTTATTAAAACTTCACATACAGCGGCAAAGAAGTTGTTTGACAGTAAATGCGTTTCTCTTATTTTTTTGTTTTGACACAGACTGATATTTGTTGTTCTAACGATATTAATAAATAATAATATGTAATTGATTAGCTTGATGATTAATAAAAATATTCCTAATAAAATGTAAATGTTTATATGTATTTATTAATTAAACGTAGTTTATTTACCTTTCCAGTGTTATCGACTTCCAGTGTATGATGAGTACAGTACATTGAAAAAATGTGCTTGTTTTTGTTTTGGCGAATAAAAACAAAAAACCAAATATTTTTTTGTTTGATTGGTTAAAAATAAAAATGAGCGGCGCAAAAATGAACGACGCATTATATTCGATATACTCTTGAACATGGCTTTACCATTTTAAGGCGCGTCCAACGACTGGAAATCGACCAATATGAGTACGTTTAAGTACTTTTCATACCAGGCGCCTCGCCTCGAAATATTTAGTTACCACAAATGCGAAGCTGAGACCCTTTCATACCGGTGGCGTTGGCTTTGAACATTCCGTTGCTATCAAATATTTTATTTAGGTCTATTTTACACGTGAATTATAGCAAGAACTGAGATATACTAAATTTGTAACGTACATATGAGCTAGATTTTTTGGTAAGTATGAAACAATTGTGCATAAAATATGATTTGTAGGTTATGTTGACAAAGCACCTCGCTTTGTACTACTTTGAAATTTCGCAGTCGAGTGTGGAACGCATTGCCTTGGCTTTGTAGATAACTTCATTGTAATCTATTTTATTTTTTTTTAAATTATCACTTAAAAATAAATTATTTTTCAACAAATTGAATTTATTACTATAAAACTAAACGGTATCAATCGAATAAAACTAATTTACATGGTTAAAAAACGAAATAAAAATTTTTTATTTACGAAGCTCAAAGCCGAGGCGCCTGGTATGAAAAGTACTTTATTCTCAGCGTCGAGTCATCTTTTAGTTAACTTTGGATCATCTTGTAGTTATCTTTTTTAGCGTTTATACTGCAGAGTCAAATCGTAGTCGAGTCGAAACTAGGTTGAAACCGAGTCAGAAACGTCAAAAATAAAATCATTTACTATCGAATGTTCATAAGTTTTTCTTGGATTATTTTCTGAATTTTATAAAAACAAAATAAAAAGTATTATTGCCACACAAAAATCGGAGATGCGCACACGAATTAAGAAATAAAAATGGTGTCTTTTTATTATTATTTTTTGTTGTTTTTATTTTTCGACTCGACTCCGTTTATAGTGGATGTTTTTAGAGTTAACTCGACTCGACCCTAGAAATTTTTTAGGTCGAGTTGAGTTAACTACAAGATGACTCGACTCCGTTTATAGTAAAAGATAACCTAGGTTCTAACCAGGTTGAACCCTAAGCATAAACGTACTCTATATCGGTATTCTGTATATCAATTAGCCACTTTCCAGTGACTCCCCGTTTACAATTATTTTTACCAGGGGGCCTATTCTCGAATTCCACATCCATTTTCCACATGTGGACATCTGTCAAAGTTCACACAAAAACGTTCGAAAATTGTAATTCGTATATAAAACACGTGGGGCATGGACATTTTCCTATATGGGGAATTTCTTCCACTTGCTTATACCCATTCGGAAATATTCCCTTAGAACCGAAAAAATTCAATTTTTATGAATTGGAATAATAGTGGCTTGGTTAAAAAAATAAAAGTTTAAAAAATATTTTTATTTTAGTTGCAAATACGCTTATAGTTATTATTCAACTTTTTAATAAAATTAATTTTATTATTAAAAATAACTTTTCTAAAAACGCATCATTATTAAACACTTTTCGAACAAATTTCAAACAAATCATATGAACCACAATAACATTTGGTTTTTTGATAATTTTGTAATAAATTTAAATTAAAAGTACACTTTTTTAACACAAATTACAATATGTATTTACATCACAATTTTAATTTCGTTATATATAAACCATGGGGCCTATTCTCGAATTCCACATCCATTTTCCACATGTGGACATCTGTCAAAACTCATAAAAATTGAATTTTTTCGGTACTAAGGGAATATTTCCGAATGGGTATAAGCATGTGGAAAAATTTCCCATATAGGAAAATGTCAATGCCCCACGTGTTTTATATACGAATTACAATTTTCCAACCATTTTTTGACAACTTTGACAGATGTCCACATGTGGAAAATGGATGTGAAATTCGAGAATAGGGCCCCAAGGTGCCTATTCTCGAATTCCACATCCATTTTTCACATGTGGACATCTGTCAAAGTTCACACAAAAAGGTTCAAAAATTGTAATTCGTATATAAAACACATGCGGCATGGACATTTTCCTATATGGGGAATTTCTTCCACCTGCTTATACCCTCCGGAAATATTCCCTTATTACCGAAAAAATTCAATTTGTATGAATTTTGACAGATGTCCACATGTGGAAAATGGATGTGAAATTCGAGAATAGGGCCCCAGGGGTGGGATGTTGTAACTACACTTTCGAATCGAATTCGATAGAGTTCTGTCTCTTGTTTCAAGAATAAAATTGTACTCTATTTCGTTTTTCAATTATGCTATTTTTCCTGCTGTCTCAGCTTGCTCGAATAAAACAACATTCTATTTCTACTTATATTCATGCATGATACTTTATCACCCAAATTTTTGTTGGAAAGGAAAAGTATGCAACAAAAAGAGATCGCAATAGAAAAAGCGTAATCAGAAATCGAAATATATAAGAATTTTATTCTTGAAAGAAGAGACATAAACTCTATCGAATTCGAATCGAAAGTGATGTTACAACATCCCACTCCAGAATAAAACTTACCGATGAAAAGAAATTCCACGTAATTTGTTGCGAGTATTGTTATGACATTTTTCTGATTATACACTTCATTTTTCATAATTTTTTTTTAATATTTGATAATTTTTAATTTATTTGATAATTTTTAATTTTCACGAAACTACGCACAACCACTTTTTAACAAGAATAAAAACTAAATGTCTTGTTTACATAAAAGGAAGTGCAACCATATATTATTCGTAAGAACCCATATATATCCGTCCTTCTCCAACTGTCTAAGCTTTAAATAGAAGATTTTATATAGGAACAAGCTGTATAAAAACTTTATTTCAGCTCTAAGTGTATAACTTTATAGTATACATAGACCATGCGTCCATGATAGAGTGAACCTAGGTTCAACTCGGTTTATAAATTATAATAACTATAAGGAAAATGAGGTTAGAATTGGCGCACCAAGATCAGAGACTAGGGGTTCTCTCGCATAGTGGCAGCACAAGCTATTTAACGAAAATTCGGATTTTTTATTTTTTTGGACGTCAAACGGAGAAGATCGGACGTAAAACTTCTGTAGAGCATCTTCTAAGCAAACTTCTGTACAGCATCTGGAATTGACAACGGCCGACATTTTTGCCAGCGATTTCAAGAGGAAACCGATTAATGAGCATACTGATGAATCAGTGGACGAAAAACTTGAAGACTTAAAGAGGAATGATGTTAAAGACGAAGATATGGGGATAAAAAATCGTTAAAGAGGAAGATGAGGAAGGCGATGATGAAAGGGTAGTCAAAATGTTTTGCATAAACAGGAGCAATAAGCGAGAGTACGCGGTTGACGATTGGTGCTGGAATGGGCCAACCCAGAAGATAATATTAATCAACTTCGAAAATGAGCAGCCGATCATTTAGTGGGTAGCGTCAATAAGAAAAGTCGGAATTCAACAAGATCGTGTTCGATGAAGGTGAATATTTATATTGGAAAATATAAATTCTTTTTTTCTGTTAAATAATTTATGTTTTTATTAAATTTGAAACATAAAATTTAAAATGATTATTGTAACTATTTGACATTTAAATTATATGAATAACACAGCTCAACAAAAAAAAAAAAAATTAAAAAAGTATCAGAAACAAGTAGTCACTTCCGACGTATTTTTCGATGCTGAACGCGAATCTGGTCACAGAATTGCCCTATCAAATCAGGATTTTGGAATATCCTAATCTAAAAGTGCAAAAAAAGGTGTTTTTATGGGTTTTCAATATTTTACTGTATTGTTAGGTGATTTCAGCACTATTATTATTATTATTGAAGGGAGACGTGGGCGATCAGGCCCCTCGCACTGCGACCTAAAAGATTTATTGTACTGGACCCTGCTTAATTACCCGTCCAGTTAATATTGCAGGTTCTTAATGAACTTGATAATACTGCCAGTCTGATACATACTATCTGGGCTTATTGCTCTCAGCATGTAGTTCCGCTAGAAAGACGGTAGCATTGGAACCCAAGGACTTCGTGAGGGCTGTCCCACTCCCGTATATTCCTACCCCTGCCCCGTATTCTGTTTGATTTTACTCTTACGAGTTGCTGAGAATAGCAAATCGCCTGTAGGTCACCAAGATTTACTACAGGAAGGCTAAATAAAACTGGAGGGTGCCTGGTATCCAGAGTCCGCATACTTTGCACTGATTAACCTATCAGCCATTCATCCATCGGCATATGCTATTCCACCTTAGATTAGGGTTTTTTGTCAAGGTTTTCTCCTTTAGCGCCGTACTTTAGCCTGTGCCAAATGGCCTTAGTTACCAGTGATTGCCACGAGGAGGCAGCACATACACTTATGAATTGTGAACAGGTTACCCCTTACACAACTGAACAAATCACGCGGCTGCCTAATACATGACCAGAACAGCTCACGTGATGCGTATCCTACTGGAAGGTTACGGAGCTGGAAGATTACTCTACTCAACTTTGCCCCCCCCCTCCAGTAGACGCCAAAACCACCAATTATAGCAGTAAAACCGAATAGTTCCATTCATCCCCTCTCATTTCCAATTTTAAACGTCTAAATATCTTTATCTATTACCGAGTGAACTTATATGTCACACACCTTAACCATGATATGCGAATTTATTAGTGCGCATCTTGTTTGATTTACGATATCTCGGTAAAAGATAAAGATATTTAGACGATTGTAATTCGAAATGAGAGGAGATGAATGATACTTTACAATGGAACCATTCGTTTTTACTGCTGAAATTCCCTAAGAATTCAGTAAAATATTGAAAACCGATAAAAATAGCCTTTTTTGCAATTTTAGGTTAGGATATCTTGAAATGCTGACGTGATAGGGTAATTATGTGCCCAGATTCGGATTTAGCATCGAGAAATACGTCAGAAATTAATATTCTTGTTTCTGATAGCTGACCGTTGTTGACCAGTGAATTAAAACGTTACATGATATAGAAAAACTATGTCTAATCTCCAAGTGAACACTGCAAAATGACTATACATCCTAAACGCGCGCCACTAAGTAGATCGCCGAGTATCTCGTTATGTAAATTTTCCTTTTTATTTATTTATTATTATTATTATTAAATGTTAATAATTAAAATAAAGCTTATAAAACACAAACTTTCTTCAATTTTTTCTGGGGAAGTGCTTTTCATAATGGCTGCATTGACTTTGGGCTTTAAAAATTTACTTTGTATTTTGAATAATTATCACTTAAAAATAATTTATTTTATAAGTTTCAAAATATTTCTATAAAAAATGACACTGCTTAATCAAACAAAACTAAATTACAAAACTTAAAAGAAACGAACTTTCATTTTTGAAGTTCAAAGTCAATGCAGTCGGTAGTTTTAAATAAACCATTTTATTTAATTTTTAATTAAATCACAAAAACGTGCAAGCATCTAAACTTACATACAAAACTATTTTTAATTTATAAAATCACAAAAAAAAACGAAACGATTTAAGAGAGAACCAGCCAACATTTAAGAAATTTAACGTAACAGTGCGGTATATGGAGTTTACATGTTACTGCCCAGCGAACTTTTAAGAAATGTTCGTTCAGTTTCGTTAAATTGATGTGTCAACTTATGTGGTTTTCCTGTTGCAACAAAAATCAGATTCGGAGTCGAATCCGAGTTGAAAAATGACAGTTTTTTGACGTTTTAACTGGAACAGCCAAAAATCCGGATTCTGCGATTTTTTGTTTTTTATATGGTTGTGTGAATATACGTATTGATTGTCAAATTTTATTTTTATAATTAGATTGATAATATTGATGAAATTTTCCGTAAATTAATAAATAATTTATTGTAATCATGTTATTTGTTGTATTATTTGTTAATTATTTTACTGTTTTTTAAATATATTTTTCCGCATATTTATTTTGATGTTTAAATGACATTTCGATGACATTTAAATGTAATCGTGTTAGTAATCGCTCCGAAAAATTTTACCGAGCGACGAATGACAGCTGCTGTCACTCGAGTTTCGCTCCGAATCTGTTTTTTGTTGCAACAGGAAAACGACATTACAGAGCGAAAATTATCACGCAAAACTGAAGGAAATGTCAAAAATCCAAATTGCCTTTTGTGCAAATCTTCTTGTGGGATGTGGGAGCTCAGGGTGCATTTTGAGCTTAAATTCAAAATTATTTATTTATATAAGATTCTTTATATAAGATTCTTTCGGCTTTTTATAGACAAAATATATTAAAAATAATGGCATTCACAACAATTTCGACTTGTTAATCAGAAAAAATGAAGAGGCCAATCATTTATAAATATATCTACCAGAAAAAGTAGAAATATCAAAATCCCACCCGTACTTTAACCCGAGGTCCATACAAAGTGTATCGACTCCAAAAATGAAAACTTTCCTTGAGTTTTCTCTGTGGTAATTTGGTTTCATACTGATAAGTTCATACATCTTACAATCAAAAACTTCGGTCTACTCATCAGGTAGCTACGACCAAACTACAAAAAAAAAATTCTAACTTCATACATTACGTATGAGGCAAGAACGCATTGACTTAGCGAATTATAAAATTCACCAAAACAAAAACTCAAGGAAAACTCTCATTTCTGTGTGTTTTATGCCCACACAAATAATAGAAAGAGAAAGTTGTCTGTATTAAATCAATAAGATTCTTTCGACTTTTTATAGACAAAATATATTAAAAATATTTCTACTTTTTCTGGTAGATATATTTATAAATGATTGGCCTCTTCATTTTTTCTGATTAGCAAGTCGAAATTGTTGTGAATGCCATTATTTTTAATATATTTGGTCTATAAAAAGCCGAAATAATCTTATTGATTTAATACAGACAAACTTTCTCTTTCTATTATTTATTTATGTTCATGTAGGTAAATTGAAAACCGAATAATTATTAAAGACTTTATAAATTGTAACATCAAATTATTTATTTTCGTTTTTTTTCTTACGCCACAAGATCTGCGTCTTTTATAATTTATGTTTATGTCCTTTAAGAATTTAAGGCTTTTACTAATTGAAATAATTTTCGAAGTTCCTCCAATTCCATCGCCAGTTCAAAATTCTACACAAATTTTTAAAAATATTAATACGAGCTACCGTCACCATCAAAACAATTGACAAGTTGTGTTACAGTTTCGCTAGCCAACCTGTGAAATTTTCCATAAGAAAAAACTTTCGTTAAATTCTGTTAAATTTCTTAAATGTTCGCTGGTTGGCTCTTTAGACGCTTTGGAAAATATGGCGCTTTGATATTTAATAGAAAACAACAACATATGTTTCGTTAAAACGATTAGGGCGCCGCCCTGGTGATACAATACAAATTTGTTATTATAATTTATTTGGTCATATCAAACAGAGGAAGGGTCGGATTGGTCCAATTTTTTGATAGAATATGGAAAGGATAAAAACTATGTAACAGTATCATCTTTCCAAAACATACTAACCAGAAGTAGTATATTTTAGAATGTGCAAAGCGACTTCATAACAATAACAGAAACACAAAACACAATCTCTCCAGAATCATCGAGAAAGATAAAAATCGGGAAATTAATTTAAAATAAGAAATATGTCCACTGCTATTGATACAATGAAAGCAAACCTTGAAAATTCATTTTACATTGAATAATAAATTTTAACGCATTAAACAATTTCTCCGCATTCCTAGTGAAAATAAATTATGAATGAATGCTGAATATGCAAAAAAACAGATTGGTTTAATTGTAATTTTAATTTAAATAAAATTTTGAAACATTGATATTAGATAAATGAAATGAGATCATAATGTAATGTGGATTGATAAAATCGTGTGCGGTTTATATCACCGTACTTATTTCGAGCTATAATGATAAATAGGCTTACGATATTCAATTATTGATAAATGTTCTAATGCTTGCATTGGAAATCCTTGAAAATATAAATCACCTGTGTGCCTTAAGTACACCGACACATTTTTAATCAAAAATAATCGTAGCGAACCGTGACTTTAAAATATCATCAGCCACCAATTTTCGAGTCGCACAATTATTCTACTGTTTCGGTTTAAGTGCGCAGCGCGGTGCGGCAATCAATAAAGAAACAAAAATATTCAAAGTTTCCATGTTCTTCCCCTTTGCCATTTATTTATTTTTTTTATTATGTAATCGTAAAACATATACATAAATGCATTAATTGGCATTAGACCGCGCAAAAAAATGTATTCGACTGATAACGTATGAAAATTCACCTGAGAGTGGCGCGACAATCTAATTCGGATTTTAAATTTCTCACTCAGTCATTAATACAAATTAGATACAGGGGATTTTATTTTTGATTTGTCCGTTAGTGGTTCTTATCACACCTCGAAAGTACAATCTATAAACCATACAAAAAAAGTACAAAGAAACATAACCAAGGCAAAATGTTGATTGAGAAATTTATATCACCCTTTCCAAATTTCTGCATTGAATCACTTTACTTACTTCTTATCGAAAAAAAATAACCCATATACTTATCGAATGGGAAAAACAAAATTTCAAAGCTTTATATTATCTGAGCTCTATTTTTGATAACTATCATAATTTACGTGAATATCACAGTTTACTCGTTGGGAATTATTCGATTTTTATCACCAAATAATATGAAGAATGGTTGTCGCAATATCACTGATAACAAAAAAATCGATTGTGTACTTTCCCTATCCAGAGAAGGTGACGAAGTAAAGCGTGGCCGTACACGTGTTTTCCGAAATCTTTATTGTAAGGTATTTAAAACACAATATAGAATAATGTTTGTTTTATTATTTCTATTTGTAAAATAGATAGTTATCATACTATATATTAAACTACTACATCACACCCGGTAGTGACAAAACAGCAATTTTAGAAATTTTATTGCTTTATTTATATAAATTAAAAGCGTTAAATATTTCCCAAAATCCGCACTATACCCTGCCATTTTATTAGAAATGTAAATAATTTCAATGTAACATTTATATTCGCGTATATATCTTAAACATTTGATCTTTAGGTAAATGTTTAGAAATTGTTTAGATAAATAAAGCAAAAAGTTAATAAATGTGGTATTTCATCAAAAATCGATCTCGTGCTGAAAGAATTAAACAAGTTTTAACCTTTAGATTTTTTATTTTTTTTTTGAATGTTGCTTTAGATTTTAAACCGACCAAGTTCATTTGCCTCTTCCTGATATTTTTATTTCCAATTCCAACTTTTATTATATAGCATTAAATTTTTTATTTGCTTGTAATCTTAAAAGAAAATGGCGGGGATCCACTTTACGCCACCATTAGACATAAATAATAATTCAATGATTTTTCTGATGAAATTATTTTGTGTACAACACCGGAAATGCCGTAAATAACATACCGTAACTCAAATAAAGAGTTCAAAGCAGTATTATAGATCATCCGACTGGAAATTGAATGAGCTCAACTTACATACATATGTACCTATGTTTAATAAACAGCCGAAATAGAACAATACAGTTTTGCAAGCGCAACTAAATATTAAATTACGTAATGTTTGAACTGCGATGTTTCCTTTTAGATTAGCATATACATACTATAGATCAAATTTTTATAAATTGCCGTGCTAATTAAAATATGGCGCGTCTTGTGAGGGGATATTTTTCAATAATTTGTTTGAATTACTGTTTTAAAATTTCAAGTTTTGCTATGTCTCTGTTTCGTCTGTTTTTGCCTATATAATGAATCCATGACCTACGAATTTAGTTAAAAATTTAACATGTATGTTTCTTTTTTAAAGAGACAACGGTATACGGTTGTCCGACCATGATCTAAATGTGTTACATTCGCGTGAAATTAATTGTCAACGCTAATAATTAATTGTGATTCCCTCTAGCAAATATATATATATATATATATATATATATATATATATATAAATATATATATATATATATATATATATATATATATATATATATTATATATATATATATATATATATATATATATATATATGTATATACTGTATATATATATATATATATATATATTATATATATATATATATATATATATATATATATATATATATATATATATATATATATATATATATATATATATATATATATATATATATATATATATATATATATATATATATATATATATATATATATGTATATACTATATATATATATATATATATATATATATATATATATATATATATATATATATATATATATATATATATATATATATATTTATATATAAGGTTGGTCGCAAAGTATTAACAAAATCAAAATTATTGGCATTTGTTTACTCAGAAAAACGATTGTATCACTAAAACCACCAAAATATTTTTATTGACCATTCATATGGTATGTAGGCCAGTCGCATCCTTCCATTATGAAAGCGTTCTCACGTTTTAACGAAAACCCCCTTTGGGTAAAATATTCCAAGAAATGAAATTTATCATTTAGATAAGTGATATTTTATTTATTTAAAATTGATTTTCCGTTTAAGTAAAGCAGTTTCGATGATAACCAGAAAACCACCAAACACGAGTATCTCCTATTTAACAATCAAAAATTATTTATTAAAACAGGATGTTGCCGTAATATACAGAAATCTTCACACTATAAAAAGGTGATGAGTGCAAACAAATATAAATGTACAATTCAAGGTAATGATTCCATAAATCTATATATATATATATGTATATCCATTCACAAATAATGATGCTGTAATTCGTATTTAACATTTATTTATTTACAAACCATCTTCAAAATCCAGACATTCCTTTAAAACATGAATGATCAAAGAGTCTCTAAAAAATACTTTCTCCACAAAAAACAAAAATCAACTAAATCGGTATTCGTTTAATTGTAATCACGTTAACGTCATAACACTAATTATTGATGGTAATATAAATAATTTATGATGAGTTTGCACAAATTATCAATGCTAATTGACATTCAGGGAGTTCCTCTTTTTTGTCTGCCCGCAATAAAACCGCATTAAATATACGGAATATTAATTGATTGATGTGAATCCATATTTATAAATAATGGCGCTTTTGTCTTTTGTGATTCAGCCACGTATTATTCGGATCGATCGCGAATATTTTCTAATAACCTAACTCAATACGTTTAATTACATTACAACCACACAAAATGGTATGGTGTCATAATTTTTAATTTTTTGGATTTTTTTTTTTTTTTTGGGAGGTCAACAATTTTTTATTTTTAAAAGTCATCGCTTTATTTTTAGAAAATGATCAAATTGCTGATCCTCTACTTGAATAAAGCAGCATCATAATGTTCTCAAGAGTAAGAATATTTAGAAGATCGGTGGTCAGTTATATTCGACTTTTGTTCAAAAATAACCGACATTTTAATTTACCTTTATATTTATGTACATATTCGACAAAATAATGTTGATATTTTAATTTTATTTCATTTTTTAAAAAGATTTGAGAAATCAAAAGAATAAGAAAAATTTAAAATCCATATCAAAAATCAAACTTAAACGAAACTGTTAAAATTCAGATATTGCTGGTTCTGTCCAGAATTTCTACAGTCGATAAATACGGCTGTGAAGCTTTGTTGGTCAACCATACTAGGTCTGAGCACTAGAAATACACTAGAGAACACTAGGAATAGCATGAAAACTTATGCAAGGACATAAAACACTATCCTGTATGTATGTGTGGCGACCCCTATAACATAGCATATGGCTCAACGGATAAAACGATAATGAACCGACAATTACTCAGTATATCGGGTTTGCCAGATATAAAGAGGAAAAGAAGATACTATTCAACGCGTGATTCGAAGACATCTAAACATATTACAACAAATTTTCATTCGCCAAAATGAAACATTCGTATTCTCTAAATTTCATTATAAATTTTATTGAATTTCGGCATTAATGTATTGATATAACACGAAATAAAGTCAATTCCACTTGTTTTATTGTAAAATTAATCAGTGCGAAATAAGTTTACGTTGAAAATACTTCCAAACCTCCATTATCGTAGTAGTGTGAGTCACATGCCGTTGAGTCACAAAAGTACCCACATTGGTGACCCCGACGAAATCAAAATTACAACGTGATTAAATTCATATTTAAAAAATAAAAATTTTGAATCAGACGAATATACACGTGTACAACATAACCTCCAACACAAAACACGTGTATAAATTGAATCTCGTTACAACGTTGCAATTCGACGGAGGACACCCTCAGCATAATTAATACTGCCGGACAATATAATCTGCTTAAAGTTTATACTCAACGGGAAAAAAATAGTACCAAGGCGGTGCTACAGACGAAAAACACAACCACCGCGGTATTTAACAAGCCATACCCAACTGGACACCTCGGTTTAATTTTATTTCTTTTCATTTCTCCAATAAAGGAAAACTTATTTGGCGGTGTTAGACATTAGTCGATTTGTTTATTGTGATAATAATCATATCGGATGATTATCCGTTGCGCGTGATTATCGTTAACTCGTTGACAAAGTTTCGTTGGTGTGTTTTAAAATGAGTGACAGTGAGAATGAATTAGAGGCGAAACCCACGATGGTTCGAACGACCTAAGTGTACAAAGTATCGGCGACGATCAAGAAATCTAGTTCACACAGTTTATTTATTTATTTATTTACCATCAACGGGATAAAAATTCTTTTTTGAGAACAGAACATTTAGAAATATTAAAATCAAACACATCAAAATTACAATTAAATTGTCGACAAATCGCCGGGACCTGAGCATTATGTGCGTAATTAGATTTAAATGTCGGCAAATATATAAAATTCCTAATCCGAGTAGATTTACAGGGCACATGAATATCAATCTTTGCAAGTAGTTTGCAAAACAAATTTTCTGGACCAAGGGAGTGGCCACTTCCGGTTAGCCGATTTGGAGTAAAATTCACTGGGACCTCCCAATTTATCAAAAAAGCTTAAATCTGAAGTTTCAGTTCGATTGATTAAACCATATGGGCTGTAGAGAGGACACACTGACAGACTGACAGACTGACAGACTGACAGACTGACAGACTGACAGACTGACAGGCTGACAGACTGACAGACTGACAGACTGACAGACTGACAGACTGACAGACTGACAGACTGACAGACTGACAGACTGACAGACTGACAGACTGACAGACTGACAGACTGACAGACTGACAGACTGACAGACTGACAGACTGACAGACTGACAGACTGACAGACTGACAGACTGACAGACTGACAGACTGACAGACTGACAGACTGACAGACTGACAGACTGACAGACTGACATACTGACAGACTGACAGACTGACAGACTGACAGACTGACAGACTGACAGACAGACACCATTTCGAAACCCACTATTTCGGACTCAGGGGACCTCAAAACAAATAAATCTCTAAAAATCTCTAGGTCCAAAATTTTCATGATTACTATACTTTATTTTACTAGAGTAAAAGAAAGTAATACAAGCGCAGTGAGGACAATGCGAATGCTGATGCGTTTTTGCGACTACCCATTCATTCGGAAGATGAAATTAAAATTGAAGAATGTGACATACATGAAGTTAATTAGATAGAAACGCTCCCTGTAACCATAAAAGAGTTGGCATATGCAACGGCAAACGATGTTGCCTTGATACCATTATTAGAAGGATTGCGTAAAGGAACAGTTATTTCTTATATAGACCGGTTTGGTATTGATCAACAGGAATTCTCATTACAAAACGATTGTATAATGCGAGGATCAAGGGTTGTCATCCCTGAAATTTTGAAATCAAAAATATTAAATGATTTACATTTGGCACATTTTGGGAGTACAAGGATGAAAAGTTTAGATTGTAGTTGTTGCTGGTGGAGTAATTTCGATAGAGATATTGAAAACTTAGTGAAAAATTGTATTTATTGTTCAAAGAACAAGAATAATCCCCCTCATCCAGTCAAACCATCATTGGGAATATCCCGTTCAACCGTTTGAACGGATCCATGTGGGTATTGCGGGACCTTTTTACGGTTGTTATTTTTTCATTTTAGTAGATGCGTATACCAAATGGCCCGAAATTCACGTTATGAATTCAATTTTTTGAATTCGTTTTCAATTTTTGGGTTACCAAGTGTGTTATGTTCTGACAATGGCACTCAATTCGTAAATCCAAAATTCAAAAATTTTTTTCAATCGAATGGAATTATACACAAGAGGTCGGCTCCATATCATCCTGCGACTAATGGTCAGGCAGAGAGATACGTGCAGATACTCAAGACCAAAATTCGTGTCCAAGTAAAGGTGATTTGGAATTTCGGTTGGCACAAATTCTGGTTCACTACAGAATCACGCCTCATCCTGTTACAAAATTTTCTCCTTCGGAGTTAATATTTAAATACTCAGCGAAAAATATATTTTCAATTATGGTTCCCAAAGAAAAACGAGGTAAAACCATCAGAAGTTATGAATTAGGTGATAGAGTGGCAGCGAGGAATTATAGTGGAAATGAAAAATGGAAATTTGGTGAGGTTGAAGACAAAATGGGAAAACTACATTATAATGTACGGTTAGACAATGGTCAGAAATGGCACAGGCATATTGATTAAATTTACGGGATAGGTGACAAGGTTATAGAGCCCGAGCCAAGCCTAAACGTTTATCCATCCAATGATTCTGGAAATACATCATTACCAGATAGTGTTGTTATTGAATCAAATCTGGATCAAATCATTAATGATCATGAGCAATCTTCGTCTACTCCAGATCATGGTAAAATAAATATTAAAAGTGAACAAGTTCCATTGATGTCCCATCAACAAGGAACGGTTTTTCGTAAAAGTTCTAGGATTCGCAAACCAATTAACAAAATGAATCTCTAAAAACAAACACAATTTTTTAAATTATTAATTTAAACATTAAAGAAAAAGTAAATAAATAAACTTGAATTATACCGGGTATCCGGGTTTGGGATGTTGATCCGTCATGGGGTGATTCCTTGGTTCATTCTGAGAAACAAATCGTATGTGGAGGGGGATCCATTTTTGATATCCTTTGAGATACAGGGTGTTTAAAAAATTTGGTTCAGAAAAAAAGTACACCCAAATATTAAACTGTAACTTCCAAAATATTTATCGGAGAGCAACCAACTTAGTCTTATTTGATTGGTAATCGTATAGGCTATTATTAAGGTTTAAGTGGTTATCTTGTATCTGCATCCGTTGTGTTGTTTTTTATAAAATCGATTTGTTTTTTATAAAATCGAGTTTTTCTCAAAAAAAACCGTGATAATTTTTTCTTTTGTTTATTTAATTTTAATTTGTCATGATCTCCTCTACAATCCCTCAATACAAAGTTTGGGTCGATGAGTTATAAAAGGTGCTCAAAATGTCCTCCTTGTGATTGAATACATGCTAATATTCGTTTAAGTATGCCTTTGGTTATTTCAATTCTTGGTAATTCTTCCCTTATCTGCTGCTGTGTGTATTCGTTGTATAAGTTCTTCTTTTGTTTCAATTTCTTTGGAGTATAAAAGCGCCTTCATCCTTCCCCATACATAAAAATCCAATACCGTAAGATCGGGGGATCTTGCAGGCCAATGAATTGGACCATTTCTTCCAATCCAATTATTTGGATAATTTTCGTTAAAAAAATTCCTAACATTAATATGGTAGTGACAAGGTGCACCATCATGTTAGTATGTATGCGAGAATCTACTTAAAATGGGAACATCATCAAAAAGGAGTGGCAAATCGTTTTGTAAAAATTGTAAATAACGTTCACCATTTAATCTAGGTGGTAATATGAATGGTCCAATTAATTTATCGCCAATTACACCAGCCCATACGTTTGCACTGAATCGGTGCTGAAATGATATTTGTTTTTTCGAATGAGGATTTTCAGCAGCCCACGTGTGTAGATTGTGAAAGTTTGTTATGCCATCTCTTGTGAATTGAGATTCATCCGTCCTTAGGATACGTTTCACAAAACTTGCATTGTCCAAATTCCTTTCCATCAACAAATTACAAAACTCCAATCTTGTAGTGCGGTCTATCGGCAATAGTTGTTGAACGGGTGTTGTATGATATGGATGAAGATTCTCCTTGTGCAATACTTGATGAATTCGATAGCGAGAGACGTTTAATTGTAAAGCGAGCCTCCTTATGCTAATAGAAGGATTTGCTGTTACATTACGGATTATACCTTCGTCGACATCCAAATGGTTTGGTGAGACTGAATGGGGCTCCGCCCGGGTATTCGATCTTGTTACGATATTTGGCAGTCTCCTATGAATATTTATAAATACTCTTGCGTCAGGAATGCGACGTGTTGGAAATCTGAGTTGATATTCATTGCGAGCTCGTGCTGCATTACCATCGCAAAATCCGTAAACAAAATGGATATTAATGTACTCCTCACCTGAGAACTGTGCCATTATAATATTAATTTTATTAAATTAATTAAAATTTTGATTCACAACACTGATACAACACTAGATAATATCTCGAAACTAATGACTGAATCTGAAAATATTTAGTTTTTGTTTTTTCAACATTTAAACAAATGAGTAGATAATCATCGCCTACTGTTTTACAGATCAAAATAAAATTGGTAAAATATTAACACTATAACATCTCTTAATTAGATTGAGAATAAACGGAATACGAAGAAAATTATGGCACGTGGGTACAAGTAATTTATTGGGGGATTGTAGAGGAGATCATGACAAATTAAAATTAAATAAACAAAAGAAAAAATTATAACGGTTTTTTTTTGAGAAAAACTCGATTTTATAAAAAACAAATATTTTTTTTTTAATTTAAATCACCATAGCTCTCAAACGGATGCAGATACAAGATAACCACTTAAACCTTAATAATAGCCTATACGATTACCAACCAAATAAGACTAAGTTGGTTGCTCTCCGATAAATATTTTGGAAGTTACAGTTTAATATTTGGGTGTACTTTTTTTCTGAACCAAATTTTTTAAACACCCTGTATCTCAAAGGATATCAAAAATGGATCCCCCCTCCACATACGATTTGTTTCTCAGAATGAACCAAGGAATCACCCCATGACGGATCAGCATCCCAAACCCGGACACCCTGTATAATTTATTTGCAAGTAACAATGTAAAAACAAATTTTTTTTTTAAACAAAAATTTTCTTTCAAAAAAAAAAGGGAGGAACTGTTATATCGTGACAACTGTTATAATTATATTGTTATAATATTTTATGTAAGAAATTGTAGCTACGTTCAACCTGGAGAGGCAGAACAGAATCCATCTTGTATTTTTTCACGAGTTTCAATTATCCAACCTGAAGATACAACAGGCTTAGGCATTTTTCCGATACGCCTCTGGCTTTGACGGTCGAACCGGTTTCTTACGCTAATTGGTTGCTAATTTGACAATCTATAAGATATTTACAAATTAGTATAATTTACGTTTCGTTACCTTTGGTAAGGACGCACGAGCAAGTTCTTTTTACTTTGTGCTACTTTGCTTAGCTGGGTTGCCTATATGCAGTACTGACAAGGGGGCCAAGATATAAACTTCATGAATTCTGATCTCTAACATATTCTTCTTATTGAGCATACCCTGACAGAATTCGGGGTGGAAAACGCCACCCATAACAAGAACTAAGCGAAATATATAATCCGATTGCAGTCGCAAACTTTTGCACTTTAGTTGAAAAATGGGTCCATTAAAATAACATTAAATTAATTAGTTTAGTATATGTAAATTTGTGCTGATAAAAACTGTAAAATAGACGTAATTAAACCGATAATTAACAAAAAAAAAAAATATTTACATTTGAATCTCCTATTTTTCAAATGAAAAAAAAAATGTCTCGTTATCTTAACAGATGCCACTGTATGTGACCCTCGTTAGTCAAGTCCCATATAGGCCAAAAATATTTAGGCATTATTTTTATCGGCTTCAGCACTATTTGAATATTCTTTGCTTTTTATTACAGATTAAGTATACGGCACACTTGACATTGTGATACAATTTTTACGATAAACACAATAATAAAAGCAAACGAGTAAATAAACACAAATTTCCTAGAATCGCATGAAAAATAAAAATTTAATGAATCAACTGCGTAATTCTTATCAGTGCGATACACCACAAAATTTCGGTGACTTTTTGTATTGTTGATATTTTGATCGAATTTTCACCAATTAAAAAATTAAACAAATGGATTTATAATGGTTTCCATCATTCACAGAATGAATAAACATAATTATTGTTTTTTTTTATTAATAACTACATAATTAATAATAATAATAATAATAATAATAATAATAATAATAATAATAATAAATAATAACTTGCCTACTACAACAAATAACGATTAATATTAAAAATTAAAAATTAAAAAAAAAAAATACTGAAATGGGCGAGATTAGATTAAAGTACGCGTTTCTTAATATAAACACAGTCTTCTTAATTATTAAATATTACATGAATTGTTTATGATAATATTTCCCGTTGAATTTGCAATTTTAATGGAGCTGCCCAAATCAAATTTGCTCAGCATATCCAAATTTGGTAGAGAAATGTTGTTCTTAAATATCTTATCCAAATTCGTAATATTTTCACAAATATCTGATGCACTGCAACCCGACGATTTACTACAATACACCGTATTATTATCAATGTATATTGTATCGAATGATTTTTTACACGTCGGTGAAGGCGGAGCTGATACTGATTTTTTACGATTCGAATAATGATGACTTGGTGTTAGTATATGCTCCTTGGAAAGTAATTTGAATTTGATATCATTACCAGTACACTGGATTGTTGTCACTGGTGATTCTTTGCCGACATAAACTTTTGAATTATTGCCAATTATATTAATTCGACCACAATTATAAATTATTTTCACTTTAACCATATTTCCAATTACATCGAGTACACCTTCATTGGTATAAATAATGATTTTATTGCCATTACCAATGATGCGTAGTCGTTTGCGATTTGTATCCAAACGGAATTCTTTGCGATTTCCGATCAACTCTTTCTTTTCTAAATTATTCATATTATTTCCACTATCACTGTTACTTTTATTAGCATTCATTTTTTCATTGTCTATAATAGGTATCACCATTTTGAATTTTTTTGGTTGTTTTAATATTTTAAACCACTTAACGAAAAACTTTCGAATTTTTATTTTTTTATATATCACGAATTGTATTAAACGTCGTGACTTTATATTACAATACTTTATTGGATACTGACTGACTATATTTCGCGGTCGCGAATTAAATATAAATTAAAAATTGAGCAGAGAGATAGTTTTATAAATTATAAAGTGCGCATTTTGCGAGAAAGAGAAACGAATTGGGTTATTTCCCTCGCATTTATAATAAAATACTTTATAGCGAATAATCGCACATTGTTTTGGTTAAGTTTTTTTTTTTTTGTCATATGTAAATAATCGGTGTTTTTATTTATTTTATATAAGGTATAATTAGTATTATGTATGCATGTTGCTATTTGCTATAAATAAATTAAATCTGTTATAATAATATTATATAACGATTGCTCTATATTTACACAGAGATTGAATGAATGACCATCAATTTAATCTAGATAACAATCGATCAGTCGTCCATTGCTTGGAAATTGATGATCAAATAATTTATTGAAAATGTATAGCATTTATAGGAAAGCCATCAAAATAACGAATAGGGGAACTCCAACAGTACCGTGTCCACCTTAAATTTATGCTAAGGTTAAACAATGACCATCAAAATGTTATGCAAATTTGTAAATACTAAAATCGCGATAAACCATTAAAGAATGTGTCGGAAGTAAAAAAAAAAACGCTTATACAAACAAGACAAAGCCTAACAAAATATTCTCATTCATCTCATTCGTGCATAAGTGTGTGGTAAATTATCGTGAGAATACAAAATTATTACTTAATTAATTGTATCTGTTGTGATCTGTTGTGTATATGTATTATTAAAAAAAAAAAAAAATCGGTGATTTTTATTTTGTGGCACACACAAAAAAATGTCTGTAGCACATAATACATACAATCGCAATCTTTTCATCATTTTGCGGCATAATTATAGGCTGATGTGTGTTTGATTAGAAAACACAAAACCAAATAATATTAGCATAAATAAATGAGCAACACCTGGGCCTACATCCAAAGGTCACATTTAAATGTTTTCGAAAGAAACAATATAGGCTTCGGGGAATCATTTAAGTTATGTTTCATACGGTACTTAAAGGGAATCGGAATAAATTGTTGAAGGCGGATATTATGATTCAAATGCGATTTGTACTTTACACTTTCAAAACGATAAAAAAACCTCCAATAATACTTTCATACAACAATTTCTAGTAGTAACTAATAAACTTTACAATTAATTCCATTCATAATATTTTTTAAGGCCGGTGATCTCCCAAATTTGCGCAAATCTCTTTTTTTCATCAAAACAAAAACAGAAACGAAATTGTAAACAAAATCGAAGCGAGTACAAAATGCGTGATATCGCGATAAAATTGTGTCATATAAGCGATTTCTTGGATTTGTTTACTACTTTTTACGAAAATATCGTATCACCGGTAATAAATCGTTTGATTATTTTTTGTTTTGTTATTGTGTAGTAAAATAACAACACGTAAAATAAACT
This sequence comes from Tipula vernalis, assembly GCA_958295665.1. NCBI lineage: Eukaryota > Metazoa > Arthropoda > Insecta > Diptera > Tipulidae > Tipula > Tipula vernalis. Next base: position 5,030,418 of record OY282558.1, read on the forward strand.
CCTGTAAACGATTCTCTTACACCAAAAACTGAAGTTCATTGATCGAAAAAGTTTAAAGATTCAAATGGTGTTTGGTTCTTTTTTGGTTTATGTTCTTCACAGAATCTTAAAATATAATCTTCGGCTTTTACGATTAAAAAAAAAAAATTAATTAGGTGAAATTATGGCGAAGAATTGATGACTAATGATTTTTTTTATTCTTATTGGTTTCTAAACATCGAAGATCTTAAATTTCTGATTCAATTTGTGTTTTATTCGCTTTTCTCAGTTCTTATAAAAATGGTTTGTTGCTACAAATAAATCAATCTACTCGTATGTTCCGAGTACAATAAAGAAACTTGTAAATTCACTTATCGTGTACATTTACAATATTTGTATGATTTGATATATTAATTTAGAAAACTAGTAATTACGTATTGTTTACCATCACTGACACTGTAAAAAACCATATCGTATCATATTTTAATAGTAAATTTACTGACGGAAATTCGCTGGGTGTTTTATGAACGATAATCTACACAAATTGCACAATTCAGATAATTGCTATTTGTAATGGGTTTAATTGATTAGTTGCATAAAGCTGGCTTATCAAAAGCAATAAGTCATGAATTACAATAATGACTATTTAAAATTTACGATAGAGGTAACCCAATCCCGATACTCTTTACTTTCATATTGGAATACATCTTGTTAGAGTATAAAAATAAAACGTCCGATGATTAAAATATTTTGCTAGCTATCTAATAAAATTTACTTTGTTTAATCAGTAAAATATTTTAATCATCGGACTTTTTATCAAACTACCTACTGAAAAGTCAAACTACTTATCGGTATAACTAAATTTACCTTTGTCGCCATCTATTGGCAATAATACTAATTAGTGATTAAATTAAATTTAATCTACGTTATTCAACACTCCTCCTCAAATTTAATTACGTTAATATTTTGATTTATTTTAGTCCACACCAATTGGCGATTGGAAAACTGCAAAATGCGATACCTATCGGAAATAACGTAAACCCTACGCTCTGCATGAAATGACATTTCTCTCCATATACCCTCCAGATCAGATGTATCATAAACGTACGGTTTACGAAGACTTTGCTATACTAAGGTGTTCGTAAACGTTACACTAAAACAGTACGAATATAGTACGTAATGTGTACTTTTGTCACATGAGAAGTGAAACAAATTTGCGAAGACTTGTGTATGTATTAGTATGTATAAAAGTGTTCATAACGTGTACTCCTAAACGTAATGTTTACGAACTGCTTAAGCGTAGCATTGACGAACGGTTTGGTGCGAATTGCCCCATTTAATTAGAATAAAACAATTTTTTTAAATCAATCTTATCTTTTATTTGTATTTTTACGCACCGCAACACAAGACACAACGTGCCAAATTTGTTAATTAATCTTTTTCTGAAATAAAATAAAATGTTTCAATCATAGATGAAGTACTTCGAGTATTACTTAAATACCTTTTAAAATATTCATTATAATGATTTTTATACGATATTATGGATATTGTGCTGCTCTTGAATGCCACGAAAAACTAACAATAATTATCAGAAGTTTTTATATTTTCACAATACAACAACTTTAATTTAATTTATACAAAAAAAATTGAAAATAAAACAAAGCCGCAAGATATAATTGACAGCAATGTGTATAGAGAATGTAAATGTAGTAGTGTGTTGTAATAAGAACCTTTCGTAAACTGTTCGTAAACGAAATACTTTTGATGTATACATTTTTGCGCCGGGAGGGTAAAAACATATGGAGAGTGAAACTACCGGAATTAAATTAAACACTACGCTCTGCATGCAAAATCATGACAGTCCAATCGCCAATTGCGAAAATAACAAAGTTTTAATTCCAGACAGTGGCTTTTGTACACATTTCCGCAATCATTTCTTCCGTTGGACAATATTGACATTCGACGGTCCCCTTTTTTATGCAATCTTTAGTGAAATTATATTATACGTCAGTATGTTTCGACCGATTGGTGAAACCTTCCCGAAAAATCAGTACTAGGCAGCTTTGGTTGTCTTCATAAATTACAGTAGCATTGACGCCATCTATTTTAAAATTACGCATAAGAGCACGTAACCAAACTACCCCACGGCAAGCCTCTTATGGTGCCTGTAATAAAAGACGTGTGTTGTGTTAGAATGTTACATCGGTAGTGACGTGTCTTTATTATACACACTAATTATAATTGAGTTACCCTAAAACCATACATTCATTAGACGTTACATCCCCATTTTTTATAAAGATATATTATAATTTATTTATGTACGTATTGTAGATACTATGTGCTACCTAGCTTATCATTAGCATTCTTTACGTTCACGATGTCGAGCGGTTACAATTTGAGAACGTATTTAGACAATTACTTCTAACTTACAACATTATCATCACTACTTGTATATAAACTTATAATAAAGGTACTATTTAGTAATTCATGGTTTCCCCTTTTTTTTTTTTTTTTTTTTTTTGAATTACTTGCGTTAACACTTACTGCAATACTTTTCTAAACTACTCAAAAATAGTCCTTGCTAATCCTACTAATATTACTTACTAACTAGGGCCCGTATTCTTGAAATTCACCGAAAAAATTCGCCGGTGACTTTGGTATGAAACAATTTAAATTTTCGACTGAAATGACGTATTTCACTAGAAAATTACGGGTGATTTTTTTGATCGAATTTCAAGAATAGGGGCCTAGTAATGATAAAACCTATTGTTTTTACAGGTCTAATTTCTTTACTGGTTTTATGATGCGTCCATATCTGCTTGTTTGTAATACGGATCTCCTTCCTGAATTATTAGTCACCCGATTGTTGACCGTATTCTCATTCGCCTGACTGTTGGAATTATTTAGATTGTTCGAATTATTGTTGTCATCATTTGGCATCTGAGTTATTATTTGAGTTTGTTGTTCAGCCCCGTTACTATTGCTTTGTGAAGGCATAACTACAATTTCTGTTCGTGTTTGGATTAACGCTCTGCATTTGGCAATGTGTTTTGAATTTCTTCTTAAAACACTGCCATCAGCTGTTTCTACAATGTATGACCTTGGTGCATTTGACAAACTATTGATTTTACCCGATAGCCATTTTCTGTGATCTAACTGGATTCTAACTGCATCACCTGGTTTAAATTCTTCTGATGATTTGCTATTTTTGTCGACATACTGTTCCTGTTTTACGTCAAATAATATTCTCTGCAACCTGGCTGGTGCTGAAGTCAACGATTTCTTGAAGATGATTTCCAACGGTTTATGATCGCTTTGTACTGTAAGTTTTTTTCCATATACATACTCATGGAATTTTGTACAAGCCTATCTTACTGCTGCTACTTCTAATTCAATTGGTGGATATCTTTGCTGAGCTTTGGTCAACGATTTGGACGCAAATGCTGGCTCCAAAACTTTTATAACTTGCATCGACCTGTATTGTTACATCTTGATTGGTATCAAAAAATTTTAACACTGGTGGCGACGAAAATGCTTCTTTAAGATTTCGAAAAGCTTCATCGTGTTGATCAGTCCATACCCATTCTGAATTTTTTTCGAGTAGAAGTCTGAGTGGTTGCGTTATTCCTGACAATGTTGAAAACATGTTGCCATTCCTATAGCAACTGTTGTAGTTCATTCACGTTGTTTGGTTTATTTAACTGTCGGATCGATTTTGTCTTTTCCGGATCTACTAATAAACCATTAACACTAAAAACATGGCCCAGAAACTTTACTTTTTGAGAATTAAATACATTGTGTTAGTTCAGTTTCACTCCACATTCCATCAACTTTTTGATTACCCTGGACGTAAGTCTTTCGAGTTCTTCCAACGTTTCAGCATGAATCAGTATGTCATCCATAGAGTTCTCGACATTCCCATTGACGATAGGATTTGACCCATTACATCCTGGAAGACTTCCGGAGCAGACGCTAATCCGAACGGCAATCGTTTAAATGAATATCGTCCCCAAGTCTCTGCCAAAAACCTCTTTTGCAATCCAGTATTATAAAATACTTAGACTTCTGGATTTTCGACATAATCTCCTCAGCTGTTTTTAATGGATGATATCTTCGGATTATATTTTTATTTACGTCTGTAGGATCAATACAAACTCGTAGTTTTCTTCACTATTACCATAGGCGATATCACTTGAGTAACCTCGTGTGTTTTCTCTAGCACCCCTAATTCTACCATATTGTCTATTTCTTTTTTCACTTGTAGTTTTATTGCTAAAGGTACTTTGCGAACCGGTTGAATTTCAAACTTTGGATCTTCCACAAGATCGATATCGTAGATGTAATTTTTTATACACCCTAAACCGTCGAAGATTTCTTCCTGAACCTTCAGTTCCTGTACTCTAAGCACTAATTTTAAATTTTTGCAAGCTTATTCTCCCAAAATCGGTGACACATTTGCATTCACTACTAGAAATTTGATCTGATGATTTTCATCTCGTACAACACACTTCGTTTTAATTTCACCTATTACATTTAATTTCTCGTTATTGAACACTGTCAAGTGTTTTGCGATTGATGGTTGTATTCTTATACTATATTTATTTTGTCTACTATTCGTTCTGGAAGTACGTTACACTGCGCTCCTGTGTCAAGCTTGACTTTGACATTTGTTTTGGCTATTTTTATTTCCTCATACCAATTTTTGCTGTCGTCATGATTGTTTTCATGAACTGATTCTACAAAAACATTCTTGTCGTTATCACTATTCGTTGAATTTGAATCTTCGATTTTCACTTCATTTGTCTGTCTTGACCTACACACTTCGTCCATGTGTGGTTCGGCATCTTTTACAATTAAATACTTCCGATTCACAATTCTTTGGATTATTCACTGACATATCATTTTTAGGTTGAAGGAAATTATCGCGTTTGTATTGGTGTTTGTTGATTGCATCTACGTTGTTATTACTTGATGTTTTCATCTGATTTATTTGTCTAGAAGCTGCCTCACTCATTCTACACGTCGTTACTGTTTTATCCAGCTTAATATCATCTTCTGCCAACAACTTTTCGCGCATAACATCACTTAATATTCCGACTATTATTTTATCTCGGATTAAGCTGTCTTCCAACGTACCGAAATTGCACTTTTTCCCTTGTGATTTTACTTAGGTTAGGAATTCATCAAAAGTTTCCACTTCGACTTGGCATAAATACATAACGCTCAAACGTTATTGATATTTTTGGTGCAAAATATTTTTCGAAGTGTTCTTTTATTTTTCCTAAATCCTTGACGTCATCCTCGGATAAATTAAACGTATTAAATATTTCGATGGCTTCATAACCTATACTCGACATAAACGTGGCAACTTGTATTTCCTTGTCCTTTTTGTTTAGCTGTGTGGCAATCGAAAACCATTCGAATTGTTGTTTAAATTGTTTCCCTCCTTTCGACATGTCTACACTATTGGACAGCAATGGTGGTGGTGGTTTCACACACGATGATGACGCTGATGGCGTCGTTTCGGCCATTTTACTATAAAAAAAAAATATTTGTATATATTTGTTTTTTCGTATTTCACTAGACTTTTTTGTTCGAGTACGAGTAAATATAAATTATATATGGTATTTTATTATATTTGCACCTCCTTGTTTACAGTTTTTATTTATATAATTTCAATTTTATAAATACTTTTTGCTTTTTACTCTGACACCATGTAATAAAAGTCGTGTGTTGTGTTAGAATGTTATATCGGTAGTGACGTGTCTTTATTATGCACACTAATTATAATTGAGTTACCCTACAAACCATACATTCATTATACGTTACAGTGCCTTTCAAATATTTTACCACTCGCTTCAATTCATCCCAATCTTCTTTGATATTCAATATTGTTTAACAATAATTGAGATGATGGGCCCTTTTGATATTCGACCTTCAACGGCATTTTCGAACATTTTAAATTTTCCGAAGATAATGTCTGGTGAATAGATATGTGTAATGACATATTGCATTCAATCGTTTGTAAATAGTGAAACATAAGTAGCATAAGAATTTTTTTAGTGTAATCAATGTTAATTGAATATTTGAATATTTGATATAATTTTGTCATGTAATTAAATTTATAAGTAAAGTAAATTTCAAGAAGAGAATGTATTAAATTAAAATTTTAGTATTTAACTGTAAGATTTTCTAAAGTAAAAACAGAATAAAATTGGATTTAGTTGAGTAACATCAATTAACCATTTTTCTTTTCAACAAAGAGCCATCCTATTGAAACCAAGTCGCAATTAAGTTTGCGACATAAGGTAGGATTATGGCGAAGACCAAATAAGCCCTTTGGTCGATGCAAGTAATCGCATTAAGAAGCGCGGGTCTCTCTTCACCCTTGTGCCCTTGTAAAATATATATATATATATATATATATATATATATATATATATATATATATATATATATATATATATATATATATATATATAAATATATATATATATATATATATATATATATATATATATATATATATATATATTTATATATATATATATATATATATATATATATATATATATACATATATATATACATGTATATATGTATATAGTTATAGGTTTCACATAAAAAAAAATTTATTTATTTAACTTTTTATTAATTATTACTTTCCATAACAGAGTTTGATTAAAAACTGAAACCTTAAAATAAAATCTAACTTTACAATTAAAATTCTCACCGAAATGTTCTTAATCAGCAAAAGAATGGAATTTACTTATTTCTACCTAACTATACAATTCACGTTATGTGTAGTCATCAGTTTGATTATTCTAGTTAAGTAACCCTATACACCTTACACCCGCATAGCATGTGGATTGTTGTTATGTATAATCTGTTGATTCAGTTATTTATATGACCATAACTTCACCCGGGGGTGAAGAAAGGGCGTCCGCGTCCTTAATTTTGATGCCGGCTTTTGTTAATAGGTCCGAATAAGATGCTGCTGTCTCAGCTTTCTGAAATTGGGAGTTCCAGCTTTTCGATTTTTCAATTAGAGTGTCTTTGCATGGTACTATAACTGAATAGAGAAATACACCTCCAGATAATGTCAACATCCAGTTCTGATGGTTAATTTGTCTTAGGTGTACATTCTTAATTTGATTTCTGTTTTGGATGTTTTCTTGGTTGATTACTTCGATGTCAAGCCTGAATATTATGAAGAGCTCCTTATATTTCTTCGATTTCACTTCTAATCTCGAAGGAATGGAATTTTTTATTTTTGAAGGTTATAGTACAATTCCAGAAGGTCAAAAGGAAGTTTCCCGTTAATACAATGTTTCGGTTTTTGCATTGTTTATTAAAAGTTTGCCATCTGAGATGAATTGTATCTTTGTGTCAGGTTCACATGTGGTTTAATACAGTCGTCGTTGAATTCTAGTACGTCTGAATGTCTTTGTACGAAATTATTGTACTTCGCATTTGTGAACAATTCTTGGTTGAGTTTGATTAATTGCTGTGGATGATCCTTTATGATCGTATTATTGATAATCAACGGTAATACCAGCATCGCAGTTGAATTCTCTTCTTCCAGTTTTCGTACTTGAAGTACGTAAAGTAGAGTTTCTTTATTTACTGCTACTTTTGGGGTGACGAAATCCAGAGCTTCAATCGGCAAGGTGATGTTAATACCCTGGTTAACCATTAGGTTCTTTATTCGGATGATCTCGTTCAGTGAAAAAATTTTGCTGCTTGGCTGTTCCACCTTCGTTCTTATTATTGTATCCTGGATGTCTTCCAAAAATATATTAATACTGTCTATTTTTACTATTGTGGCCAGCATTTTTATTTCCGTTAACGCAAGTCGGTTGGTCATTGTATTATTTTTTTAACACTCCCTTTACTGTATCTGTAATTGTTTGAATTCTTCTGTCGATTTGCTTATTTACTTGAAATTTTTGGTTGTTTGCGTCGATTAATTGGTTCATCGGTCTGTTAATGATACGTAAGTCCTCGGCATCTGCGTTTTCCGCTACCCATTTCTATACCATTCCCAACGTGTCCCATCTTTTATGTCTTTTAGTTCGGGTAGGTTTGATTTGACGGAGATTGTTGTATAGTTTTTTAAATGTATGTCTTATGATTCTATTAAGTTCTAACTTATCATACAGCCATTTCTATACTGGTGAGATTTATAGGATGTATGATTTTAACATTTCCTATTTGGATTTTACATTGGTTTGTTTTAATTAATAATATGGGGTCTTCATGTAAATTTTTGATTTCTTTTATTTAATTAAGAATTTAATTTGACTGTATATAATCAATTGATTTTTTCGGCTTTTTTATAGACAAATATACTAATTGTTCATGGCAAATTGGCAATCCCAATATTTTCGATTTGGTAAATCAGAAAAACAAAGAGGCCATTCCCTTATAATATATCTACTGAAAAAAAGTAGAAATATCTTTCCCCCCTCCCCGTAATTTTAGCCCATGGCGCTAAAAGTTATACCAATGTACTCTGCAAAATGAGAACCCCCCAAGAGTTGTTTATGTTGGTAGTTTGGTTTCGTACTGAAAAGTTGGTCTACTCATCAGGTAGCTACGACCAAACTACAAAAAATTCCACTCTAGCTAATTACATTAAGTATCTGGCCAGAACGTACTGACATAGCGAATTATTATTCACTACATCAAATGTTAAAAACCCATGGAGAAACCTCATTTTTGTGTGTATTATGCCCACACAAGCTGCGTTTTTTATTCGTTCCGGATAGCTGCTATCGAGAGCCGTCATTTTTCTACGCCTAAATTTAAATTTGACGCGCTATTTATTGGACTAAACTCATTTAACATCAAACTATCATTTTTAATTCAATTGCTTAGCAAAAACTTCATATAAAAAATATTTGGCTCTACCTATTTATACGGAGCGCTATCGCGTGCCACTTTTTATATGACGGCTCTCGATAGCAGCTATCCGGAGCGAATAAAAAAACGTAGGGACAATTGAAAATATCAATTGATTACATACAGATAAATTAAATTCTTAATAAATATTCGTGTGGGCATAATACACACAAAAATGAGGTTTCTCCATGGGTTTTTAACATTTGATATAGTGAATCTCTTTTCTTTTATTTAAGTCTTTTAATTTTATTAACATTTCTCTTAATATTTTTCAATGTTCTAAAAGTTTTACGATTTACATATTTTGCTGTTAGTTTCGACCCACCTAGGTTGTGTTTTTGTCCTAATATTTGGTTTAATGTAAACTAATTCGTCATCCCTTAAATTGGGGGGGAGGGGGGTTCCTCTTTATTATTATTCTGATGTTTCATCCTATTTATTGTCTTTTCTAAGTTAACCTTTACTTGATTAAAAATACCATTTGCTTGATCTTGTATTTCTTTCGGGTTCATTAGGCAGTTTTGATTGAAAATGACTTCGTTCGGTGTCTAGCTGGTTGAAGAATGTGCTGAACTATTGTACAATGCTACATTGCTACTGAAAGTTCAATTGTTGGAATTTTAATTATAAGTTGGAAATAAATCGGTGTTTGGGAAAGGTCCGACAATGTTGAAAAGTGTTTTGCAAACGCATGTTGAAAAGAACGCATACAAACAAAAAATTACATGAAATTGATTTCATGAATTGATTTTTTTTTATTAATTAAATTGTGAGAAAGAGGTATCTATTACGTTATAAATTTTTCGCTTATTATAAACCTAAATTTTTCATTCTGTTAGCGATATTTCGGTGTTTTTTAACCATCTTCAGGGCTAACACCAATCTATTAACTAAAAAATTATTAATATTATACCCCCCCCCCCCCCCTCCCCCTCCAAAAATAATAAAAATAACCAATTTATGTAATTTTATATAAATAAATACAAGTTTGGTCACAAATCAATGTCTAGATAAGGAAAAATAATTTATTTGTAAATATCCTTGACCATGGTTACTTAATTTATTATTGTAAAAAGTTTTTATATCAGCAAAAATTTTCCGTTATTTTAGGTGGTTTGTTGTTTGTAGTTTATTTGTTTATCGTTTTTTAATGAAGTGAGGCCAATGTGCTGGATACACAAAATAGAAGTCTAGCATTGGTAACTTATTAACCACAAATTGAATACAGATATTCCTACAAAAACGAACTAACTGTTTTTTACAATTTTTTTAGCATTTTTCACTTCAAATTCAACCTTTTACAATTCAAATTCAACATTTTACAATTCAAACTCTACTATCAAAACAAATTTTATTTCTTAATAAGTTTTATTCACGTCTTCTACAGAAATGGAATTCTAAAATTATTTTTAGATGAAATTCTGGAATATGGCTTATAGGACTGGAATTTAGCTGTTTCTTAACCTTTTGTGAAATAATTTTTTGATTTAGTTCTGGAAATGATCAAACAGTTCTGAAGGCGAAACATACAAATATTGGTGGAGGTAAATCGATTGAGAATCCTCAATCAATAATTTATCAGATCTATGCCATATCAATAACAACTTTTAATTACACTTGATGAAAAATGAGATTGTACAGTTGTATGATAAAACCAAATAAACCAAATGTACTTGTGTTCAGAAACAGTTAAGTTTGACATTCGATAAAAGTGACATCATTTGATTGTTATTCCCAACAGTCCGCCTCAATCTAATAAACCCAAACGTTTTCGAAGTTCACAGCATTGCTTCGCTGCCAATCCCTTTGCCATTAACGGTATGAAAACTACGATAATTTTTCCATCTGCAATCGCTTCAGGAATGAAAGGGTGTTTTACATCAATGTGTTTCATTCGCTTGTGGTCCCGACGTTTTTCTGCGATCTTAATGCACGATTGATTACCTTCGTTGATTTTTATTGAGTCATCATTCGCGTTAGTTATTGATATAAACAAAACGCATCACTTGCCGCTTGCGCCAACACAACATATTCGGCTTCTGTTGCAGATAGACTCACAGTTATTTATTTGTGTAACAACTACGATACGGTGGTGCATCCAAAGGCTTTGAACGGGCAAAACCAATCAAAATCATCAGCGTCACTGTCCTTGTTTAGCTTTAATCCAACTTTCATCGGCGTTGATACCGCTTTGTAGTCACTCATGTTGAATTTGTTGAGAACATTTTTCAAATGTGTTGCGTTTGATGTAAAAAACCCCAAAAAATTTTAACATCCGCCAAATCGGTCTTTTCAAATTTATTTTAGAACTACAAAATCGTACACATACAACAAATGTCATGTCTATACAAGCAACTATCCGCTTCATATCGTTTGAAACCATATTTGATGATGAAAGAATGGAAACGTTTATTCCACATTCTTGATGGTTGTTTGAAACCGTAAATTGCCCGATTTAATTTGCACACTTTATCGCCAACACGATATCCCTCTGGTTCCAGTATGTAAATTTCATCAGTCAGGTTTTGATTTAGAAACGCTGCTTTCGCATCGATTTGATGAACTAGTAGCCACTCATGATTTGATAACAGTTTCGCTATAATCGAAACCTTTCATCTGAACCCTTTGCGGCAAGTCTTGCCTTGTGTTTATCGGTATTACCGTTTTCGTCTCGAAATCAGAAAGTGTCTATTTATTGTTTCTTTTCAATTCATCGAGTTCATTTTCAAATTTCCATTTACTCCAATCGCTGCTCTCTTTCGCTCCAAATAAACACGTTGACGTCGTCATTGGTGTTCGTCGTGTACGTGTGCTACCTAGCAATTGTATTTCATCATTGTGCTTTCATTTTGTTGGATTCCAAAGTTGATAACCATTTGGTACGTATCCCATCTTTATACTCTTTACGGCCTTCACATCAAGCTTTTTGTGTTATTCTTTTGGTATGTGATAATAAGCCGTACAGCTTATACATTCAAATTAACGAAATTTGGTTGCTATACCAAAGTTGAGCAGGCGTAAACTTGATTCGGTCATCTTTGAAAGCACTCGTTGGATTTCGATTTTTAATTTGATTTTGATTGCTATGGAATGTAAGGCACTATAATATCATTTTCACTCTCTATGTTTGCTGAATGCCACGATCTAAGCAGTATTTCTTATATTCATTCGACGCATGCTCACGCGCTAATAATCATTCGCGCTATTATCCGTACGAAGTTGGGAAGTTTTTAAATTAAAATTAAGCCTCACTTATTGCACTGAAAAAAACAAATGAAAGACGTTGATAGGAAACGGTTTCCGTGTTTGTTTTCCATAGATTCATGATTCACACACACTTAATTGATCGGCCTTGACATTTTTGGTTCCAATAGTCATTTCATTTGTCATAAATTCATGTAGATCAGAAAACTAAGATGACCCATTCGTTGAAGCCAAACAGCTGTTTCACACTGCGATGTAATAAAAATTCCAACACATACAGTTTTTGATATTTTTCAGCCACCACAATAACTTTTCCTTTGTAGATGAAAGCGAAACCGTTTTTAATCGAAATTTTTAAACCAGCTTGTGCCATCTTTTGAATTGACAACAAATTAAATTTCAAGCGGCAGAAATCTGCGCATACACGGTTCTATATCACACAAATAAGATTCGTCATTTACCATGTTATCAGTGGCACCAGAAAGCAGAATCTAATATCATGTTCACACTTATATAATTTTCTTTGTGTGTACTATTCTGAGTGCTCACGTTCACGTATGCATTAATTTCATTTGCATTACCGATTTCACATTTTGCTGCGACCGTGTGTTTAGTGTTGTTGATTTCAATTGCACAAAAAATTATTGCCCCGCTATTTTCTCCTTTTTCGTTCATAGATGAATTCACGGAGTATTTCAAGTTAGAAGGGAGTATAGTACATACGAAATACAATAGTTAGACCTTAGACATAAATAATTGTTGGTGTTTAAAAAAAATCACGATCCAACAAATTACACTAAAATTGTTTTTAGTTTTTGAACCAAATTTGAATATTAAAAAAAAAGTAATTGTTAAGCTCTGTATGTTGATCGAGCTAAATAGTTTTATTAACATGGCCACAACTCGCCACGAAATCACAGATATTTTTAGATTATTCTTTTGGGTTTTTTAATTTTTTCTAGTTGAGAAGAGTATCGCTCCACAAAATTTTTAATTTTTAGCTATTTTTATCTAAATTTTACGTGGTAAATGAAAAATTTATCTTAAAGGGTGGAAAATTTATCTTAATGGAAAATTTATCTTACTTTAGCTTCGAACCCTTGTAATTTTGACAGATATGCAAATTCAG